>PYAF01001709.1:3721151-3779530 GCA_007407185.1 Glycine tomentella | reverse complement strand
GTAAGAGCAGTCATATGATTTAAATAAGGATGGAAATAACTAAAAAAATATTCTCTTTTAAGAATGAAAATTTACATTTACAAAAATGGATAACTGTAACGAAAAGTTTTTTAGTTAACAATTTTATAGTTATGTCTTAGAATGTATGTAAGTAGGTTAGTGGAATGTATCAATTCAAATAAGAAAAATATAAAATTGAACTTAAGTTTTGTGGAATCTTTTTAGTAAAAAAAAATTAAAGCCTACAAATTCTAGCTTAATGTTCATTTTTTTTCCTAACATTATATTTCTATAAAATTAGTTTTTAAAAATATAAATGTAACCTGAATTTAACGAGGTTGATTTGGTTTTGATTACTCTCTTCATCTTCATCTTCTTTTTCCCCTTAAACCAAACCAATTTAAATTGGAAAATTTTAACTAGTTTGAACAAACTTTTCTTCTAAATCCCACCCACTACACTCCTACTATATATCTAAATAACTCCATGTATTATTAATAAGTATCATGGGAGTTTCATTATATATGAAACACAATGTCGTGTATACCTTGGGGGAGAACATTCCGTAGTCTTTTGGGGAACCACCGGCAAAGTTTTCACCACTGGCAGCTTCAATGTAGGTTCCAAAACTGGTGATGCCCACCACCTCAATCAGAGAGATCTCTACGGGGACAGGAGATGGGACAAAGATGGCGTTCATGGGGTTATCTGACATTCCTTGTCCTACTAATGGCTGATCCAACGTTATTCTTATGTTGTGGGCTTTAAGGTGCTCTTCTGGCCCAATTCCACTCAACATTAGAAGTTGTGGGCTTCCAAGTGCACCGGCCGAAACGATGATCTCGTTCCTTGGATCGGGCTTCAGGTACGCCTTGTGCCTACGACCCAATGAATCTCTAAACACCACTCCATGGGCCCTTGGTTTTGATCCATCTGCACCAATTCAATGTTAAGGAAATCAATAAATAGGTTGCCAAAATAAGAAGAGAAAAGAAATGATAGGAGCGTAGTATCCCCACATTTCTTTAAATACACTTTTTTATTGATTGAAATTTATAAAAATATTACTAGATTGTGCGGATCATACATTTTATTTAATGAATTTTTATTATCATATTGTAATATTTAATAAATTTTTACCAATAATAAAAAATGTGTTAGAAAATATATAATGAAGAAAGTGTTTGCTAACACTCCTCGTACAAAAACGCCGATCTCCAAAACAAATTGCATTTTTGCTCACTTCAATTTTCTCAATACTCTACATATTCTTCCTTAACACATTTTCTATTATTATTTGAAATATACGTGACTTTTTTATTAATTGAAATTAGGATTACTAAATAAGAAATGAGATCCATAAGTAGTAGGATTAGGATTTCAACAAATTATAAAATGTGTGTTGAAAAGACTGCTAGCATTTTTCTTCTCTGAATTTCATATTACTACATATACTAAAATGAAAACGGGACATTATTAGAAAGTATATATGGAACGCACCTTTGACTCTAAACAAGATCCTATGCACAGTGGCATCCAAAAGCACAGTAATTCCAGTTGGTTTGGCATATTCCAGAAGATCAGCAGCAGTGTGCCTGAAGCCATTATGGTCAAAGATGGTGCCCCCTACCTTAGTCCCATAAATATGGTCATAAGTGAAGCCATTATTAGGCACCACACCTATCTCTATTAGTCCATCCCTCACAGCTGACTGCCACTGCTTCAATTGTGGCTCAAACGCTACTATCTTCTCCACCCATTCGTACGACTCATTCACTACCCTTCCATCCCACCCCGCTTCCCTATGTGTACACACATAATGCATCATTCATTATCTCAAAATTTGCTAGTAAAATATTACTATATTCTTTATCTAATAACATTAAGTAATTAATATATAGATATAATGTACATCAACAAAATATGATGCATCAGACTTTTGGAATTTTATGCTGATATTATTATACACATATAATATTAAATATTTTTTTCCCTCAAATATAAACATGTACGTGTTGGTGTTCATTGTATGATGGCATGTGTTTCTAAATTGATCAAACAGATGAACACAAAAGACATATCTCTAATCTTTTTTAAAATGTTGTTATGAGATCTCTCAAACGACAACTCAAACATATATATGCTATATCATTTTTTTAAAGGTAATTCTATTTAAAATCCAAGTTTAATAAATTGCCATATTAGTATAAAAAGTTTTATACTATTATTTAATAACAATGCACTATCAGCATATGAGTTTTAAAATATTTATTATACATTAAAAATTAATAAATTTATCGCATATGATATTTTATAATTAAATGGTAATGTAAAACTATTTAAAATTAATAAAATATTAGAACTCTTAATTTATCACCACTCACCAGACGTTAAATCGGAACATTTCTGTCAACAAAATTTCAAACATTAATTTATCATTTATAAAAGACTATCTCTATTTTGTTGGAGCCGATCCTATTAATATACACCACATAGTATGATGCACAAGAAAAGTAGAAGGTTGCATAAATGAGTATGGCGTGTACCTTACATATTGAGGGCTTGTGCGAGTGTAAAAGCCAGCGTTCAAGCAACTTCCACCACCAAGGACGCGAGCTCTTGAGTTGATGACACCGTCTTCGGAGATGAAACGCTGAGCGGGAGAGGTAGGGGAAGTGTCGGAGAGGGCAACACCGAAAGCAGCTAAGTCGGAGATGTTAGGGTTGCCGTAGGGTGAACCACCGCGTTCAAGGAGCAACACGCTGTAATTTTGGGACAGTGTCGCAGCTAAAGGACACCCTGCGGTGCCGCCGCCAATTACGATGTAGTCGTAGTGTGATACGTCTGGTGCTGTCGTTGCATTGTGCATAAATGTGTAGTTCGGAACTGAAAATATATATGAGCAACACCAAATTCGTTAGATTTTTCAAAGATTCTAAAATTTTCTAGTCGTGTTCTGTCTCTCTTCTTTGTTTGTGTTTTTGGATTCCCCAATGATAAAATTAATTTGGAATAAAATTGATTTACAAAATTGATTTTAGTAGAAGTTAAGTATTTTAATTTTATCATGATTTTTTTTATTATAATTGATTTTATCATAATTTTAAAAATAATTCAAACATGTAAAATTTAATTAAAATCAAGATGACTCACATATAGTTTATCATAATTTTGGAGGTTATCTAAATATACAGTTAGGTATCTACTAGTTGCACCTTTCTACTAGTTTGAAAGAAAAAAAAACTTTTTTGACATCCAAAATTAATATATATACCTTGAGAGAGATAGGGAGAAAAGAGAAAGAGTATTAATATAATAGAAATAGAGAGATAAAGAAAAATCAGACATGTTAATACTATGTTTGATAAGAGTGTAAAAAAATAGAACTCATTTTGAAAATGGAAAGAATGATGAAAGGTGAAAAGAAACTGAATAAAATAAACACCTTCTTAACTACTTAGTATTGTAGCCACTAGCCACATGAAAATGTTTACGGTTTGTCTAAATGAAGAAAATGGATGATGCGGATAAATTTTTAAGTTACTTTTTTGGCGTTTTCACCTGATTAATTACTACATGATGCAATATTTTAATGTGAAATTTATGATTGGATTTAATTTAGAAAAAAATGATTTTGTAAAAAACTTTTTTAAAAAGTATAAAATTATTTTGCACAATCAATATATAAATATTAAACTTTTTAATTTAAATATACATTTTAATTGCACGTTAGGAAATTAATAGTATTTAACTTTAAAACAAACCGAGTCAGTAATCCACGAGAGATTTTCTTCTTTTTTTTTTAATTCGGTAACAATGAAGGCGAATTACCATACTTGTACCATTATAAATTGATTTAGAGTTTGAGATAGTAAAATCATAAAATGTCAAGGAAACATGAAGGTTTCCTTTTCGTCTCTTTCTTTCTAACTGAGTTGTGATGATGTAAAATGTTTTACCTTGTTTTCTTCATTTGCCTCTATTCTTTTTCATCTTTGAATTAAAAGGAAAAAAAATGAAGGGTCACCATAGTCATATTGCTGGTCTGGCATGTCAAAATCAAGATTCAAGTTCAGTGGCTCGAACTCAGTACACATAACAAGCACAAGAGCATTCTTCAACTGTCCCATTTATTTAGGATATCTTTTCACACATATAGATACTTTCATCTACATAATAGCTAATGTTTAAATTTTGTATCTTCTTAATTATATAATGTTATACAAGTTCCATTCTCTCCCCGCCCGCCCCAAATATTTATTTAAACATGATTTATCATATTAAAATTTAATGTTAAAGGATTCATACATATTTTACGTATTCTATTGGTTGTTAATTTAATATTCTTGTCTATGGGAGAAGGGAGAAGGAAAGGAGAGAGATGATATATTCAAATTTTTCAACCAATATTTCTTACACAATTAATAAACTAACATTTATTGATAAAAAATATACTTATTTATAAATTTTGAGTTCCAATAATGATTAGTGTTTTAAGAATATTAGTAAATTTATTGGGTGTAATACAATTGACAACATACATTTAATTTGTGGAGAATAATGTGAGTTTGATTTAAGCATAATATATTATTAGAAAAAGAAGGTAATAAATTTTAAGTATGACTAAAGTCTGAACTAAGATAGTGCTAATTATATATATTTTTAATAAATCAAAGGTATATTTAGTTAATGATTGAAAATTAATTATTTTGAAATGTGCAAATAATTGGTTAAAAAATATTCATTTTCTGAAAATTATGGGTATCTCCGAGCTATCAGCACCGGAAATTACTGAAGTGAGAATTATCTTTTTTAGTAAAATCTTTTTCATGATATACGTAATAATTGAATCTTGATTAACATAATTAAGATAGCATTTGATGAGTAGATGAAATAGAACAAAATAAAACGTTCTATTCTATTTTCTTTGCTTTCACTTATTTTAGTTCATGGAACCAAAATGTATGAGTTTTTGGTTTTCGTTCTATTCAATTTCAAAAATACACTAAATATAGAATATAACTCAAATGTTGTATTACATCTCATTTTAACTCGTTTATCAAACACTATTTAAGATATTCAACTACTTACTAACTGTGTTGAGTTCTGTTAGTTGGTATTTAGCTTAGAGAAATTATATTTGTATAATAATTTGTACAACAAAATTTTACAACAAATAGAAAAAAGGGAGAAAAGTGAGAGGAAAAAGAAAATGTAATAAATAATATGATAGAAAGACATAAACACATAAAATAGTATTATATAAATTGTTATGAGAATTGTTATACATTTATCATATCTCTTTAACTTATCCAATTATTTTAGTTTTAATTTCCTAATTATACATTTCTTTGTAACTCTTTGTGAATATGTGAGAGAAGCTCATTAATGCATCTATCGTTACCTATGGTTTATAGTCCTACTTAGCTAATCAATGGGCATGTGCTAGTTAGTTGAGCCAATTTACGTTTATTGAGTTTCTCCTCGTTTCAATAATTACACTTCCTTAACTAGTTAGCCAGGGCACACCAGTAATTGATATTTTTAATTTTTAGTTAGTTTCATATAGTAGCATTAATTGGTTGACATTTATCTTAATTAAGATATCTTTTTACTCTACTAACAAAGTTAACATAGTTGTTAAATAATTAACTTTCACATGCATAACTTTATCAGGACAGGTTCTATTTTTGCACTCCTGGTTCTATTTTTTTACTGTCTAGAAAGAAACTTTATCATGACAGGTTCAGCTCATTTGCAATAAAACCATGGAATAGTAAACAGGAGTTTTTTTATATTGCACAATTTATTGTAGTTAGAAGACAAGCCAAACCCGTTAGAAGAAATAAAATTAGCTTTAGTGATTTTATATTCCAAAAAGTGATTAGTAACCAGGAGATAAGGAGTTCACATAAAAAAAAAAAATCCCATTCGACCTATATTTAGTAAAATATCAAAAGATAAGAATGAAATTAAAAACTATATCTTAATAACTATTTTAACATGACAGATAATTTGAAATAAATTAAAAGTTTCAAAATAATTATCATTACACTTCCAAATTTCACTAATTAATTACTGAATAAACTCCATTAGATATCATATTGCACTTATTTCTGCTTGCAATGTATTTCCATTGAACTTATGTATAATTAATAAGTAAAAATAACTATTTTCGCATTAAGAAAGTTAGTTGAAATTATTTGATTTTACTAATCATAAGTAAAAATAAGATTATTTTTAAAATATTTTTTTATTAAAAATTGATATCATGAATAAAACAAACTCTTTAAAAGTAGAGTAACAATTAATTGAAGAATGTTTTAGGAATAACATCAGATGAAATTAATTAGATTTACTCATATTTCAATTAAAAAAAGATTTATTTGTTTATATATAAATTTAGACGAATAACACTATTATGTAATGTAATTAAATAACTCCAGTCTGTAAATGACCAAAAGAGAGCAAAACAAGATGAACAATTACCTTTTTGGGAAGCAGAATGTTGGGTTGAGAAGAGAATCCCAGCAAGAGCAGCAAAAAACAGCTTCCACCACCAAACACCCATTGCAGTTATACACCTCAGCTCACTTTTCAGGCACAGAAGTCGTATATCACTAACCCTTCAAGTGATGAGGCCTTTTGATGAACCAAGCTTAATGTTCCCCCAAGTAACTGAAATAAACTCTTGTTCCTGTTATATACAGTTTCAAACCACAACGATCATGACGGCCATATATATTAGAGCAAAATATACAGATTACTGGCTGTTTATGTAGCCGAAAACTAATTTAATTGCGAGGACCCACAGTGTATAAATACTTAAGAAAATGAAGAGATTTTGAACTGGCATCATTGAAAATCACCTTCCGATGCCTTGCAAATATATAGGACCAAATTAATGAAAAATTGTAGAACACACAATTTGGGAAGACAGTTGAGTTTTGTTAATTGCACCTACTAACTGCCTTCACGTACAATACAACTTGTTTGATGGGAAATATATATATATATATATATATATATATATATATATATATAATCCTTTTTGTTTTCTCATTGCCACTCTTTCTCGGTAGAAGTCTTTCTTTTTTCACTTGTCTGTCTTTTTTTTTTTTTTTCCTTTTTTAGTTAAAAAATAACGCATGTAAAATACTTCTATCTCTTATAAAATGTAGCATTCTTTCTTAGTTATTAACTTTGTGTATGTATTATAGTTTGATTGGAATAGGAAAAAATAAACATACACAAAGATAAATATCTTATCCTGGCCATTCTTGAAATGGAAATTGTGATTAAATGCAAAATTAAGGTCCTTTAATTTTCAGATGTATGAGCGAGGAAACACATGTCAACAGTAAATATTTTCTGTCTTTGTACTTGTAATTTAAATGAAATACATTAAATGATATTCATGTAAAGTTTGATTTGCTGTCAGAAAAAAGAAAGTAAAGTTTGATTTATTTCAGGGTACATAGTTGTTTGTTACAGATAACAGAAAATAGTTTGATCATTAATATACATATAAAAATATGAGAAATTTTTTTAATTTTTTTCCAAAATTAGTATAATTATAAGAATTATTTTCATAATTATTTATAAATATCTATTATATTGAATATAGATTGACGAGATTTGAGTATTAAATAAATTTTAAATAAGTAAATGTCCTAATGTAGTTTTTCTCTCAAACCTTGAACATCCTTGAGCTGAATTTAATAATTAAGATTAAGACACAATTATTTTTTCATTTTATACATTTAAGTTTATTTTACTACAAATGTAGATACACCATCATTGTATATTTGTATTGAGATTTCATTTAATGACTTTGATTGTGCTTATAATTTCATCAAGTAATAAGGTAAAATAATAGAGTGTTTTTTACGCTTTGTTGCTCAAAGATATCATTTCTTAATTATTTTTTTTACCCTTACAAGAGATTTATTGAATGATGAAAATTAATTCTTAAATTTTTATGGTGAAAAATATCACCCAATAAAATCTTAAAAACATCATATTAGACCATCAAGAAATCTTAAACAAATAAAACGTATATATTTTCATTGCAGTTATTTATCCTTATGTTCTTCTAGTCTTTTAGTTTTTTTTTATGAGTTTTAGTTTTCCTCAATCAAATCACTTCATATATATAATGTTTTTCTTTATTGTTAGGCCATTAAACTCTCATTAAACCTAATTGGTTCAACACTGGTATACACTAATTTATCCCATATTTACTTAAGAATTTAATTGGACATAATTGATTGATCACTTTAATTTACCCAATATATATTAAATAGTAAAATATAATTATTAATATAATATGTACCACATAATAACGTCAAAAATTTTAAGTTTTTTTATGTGTCATAATGTTGTTTAAAATTAAACTTGAATACTTCTATAAATAACAATTGCTGAAATTTTATATAGAAGTCCATTAAGAAAAGGAAAAAAAAAAAAAAAAACAAACTAAAGAACTCAAAATTCCGTCCATCATCCAGAGAAATACAAATGGAAGGGTGTAATATATTCGGTCTATGCCAATTACCACAAATTAGTGTGACGCTCTAATTTGTAGACTCATCAAAGCTTTATAATTATAAATGTTCAATTAGCAATAATAATTGTTTGATCGTTTCAACTTTCAACAAGCTGAGAGGAAAAAATCCATAATGAGATCCAACGACTTTAGTATGAGTAGTTCAATAATACCTTATTTTTTAGATTGATCAAAGTTATACCAAAATTCAGGTAGCTGCATTGATCACAGCTCGTACGTATATATGGAAATACTAGCCCTACATCGTGCCTGTCTTTATTCCTTCTGTGGGGACAGCACAACATTTGAGCCAAGTCTTGGCCACATTATCAGAGGATATGGTTCACGGGATTCGATTTTTAGCTTGTTATATAAAGTAAGTTTCACATAAGTTTAAAACGGGGAAAAAAGAAAAAGAGAAACAATAAGTTCTTTAATGGACACAATTGAATACGGTTAGAGTAGCTAGGTTACTGGGTAATGGAATTAATAGCACAATAATACCATATCGTTGTTTTGCGGCGATTTAATGGCTTTATAATGTCTCATGTATCTGTCAATTGTCATTGGTTATGGATATTTAATACATTCTATTAAATACTCTCAATTACTAGTAATTTTTAAAAAAGTGAATATTAACTGATGTATCCTGAGAGTATTGATTAAAAAATTTAAAGTATAAATATTTTTATTGAGAGATAATCTAACAAGACCCTTTTAAAAATACCGTACATTCAAATAATGATTCTAATTTTTTTATTACTTTTTTTACTTTGTCTTTTTAACAAGTGTCTAGTGTATAGTTGATATTATTTCTTATTTCTTATATAAACAGCCTCGACCATAAACCTTTTAGATTGAGCTAGCTGCGTAATTTGTGTGATGTTATACATACCGCTTAGATAAGATTTGTAGTGTCTATTGCATTATCTATTCAACAATTCTATGAACGAAATGATGGTATATGCAAGTCCTTGTCTCATAGTCTATAGTAAGTTGGTAACTGGATGCATTGTGCACAGTATATTCTACACAAATACAAGTTATAAATGTTTTAACAAAAAAGTAGTTTCTTTGTTTATTTTCTAGGAAGCAATAATTGACAGGAAAATTCAATCCTCCTTTTGGGAAACTTAAGTGGCAAAACACTGATATTCCTTTTCAATTTGTGAAGAATACAAACAGACTTCTACGGTTATAACAGATCTCCAGCAATAGATCTTTGTCTAACTTCATATATATTTGGATAGACTGCAACACGCTGCAGAAAAAGAATATAACTTAAAGCAAAAGAAAACAAAATTAAGGTGTAAATTGAAGCAACAATTCAAAGTTTCTAGAAGGTACTTAATTTTTTGGTAAACTTTCAACTTCAGTTTTGTATGGCCTTTGACATATTGAAACACTGAATAAATGTTAGAAATTCAAAAGTTCAACACCAAAGAAAATACAGACATATAATTTAAGGTAAATGCAGATTTCCAACTGCAGACGGAATTAAGAGTCACATACAAAAGGTCTAATATAAATAGTGTTGAGAATATAACTGAACATTCTGCACGTACCGCCTTCAATGAAATTTATAGGGAAAATATTACCTTTTAACGTTCATTTAACACTCATAAGAGTCAAATCAAGTGTAAAAGTTTTATGATATGTATGGAGTCATTAAAATTGATTAAATCAGAAAGCAATTCTAAAAGGCTCATGTAAACTACATAACACTTCCTGACATTTCATTATCCAGGTCAATCGGGATGGTAAAACTTCAAGCAAATATATTTAATGCAGAGAAAGTTAGATAGCTAATACAAACCATGATATGACATTGTCTAATGTGTATCACCACTACCATGCGGTGTCCTCTAATTTTAATTAGGAAATAAGACATGAAAACAGACACACACAATAGACACCATATTTGATCATTGCCCATTATGTAATTTCAGGTACTAAGTTTGCATATCCATTAAGGGAGCTTAGTTAACAAAAGGATGAATGTGATTCAAGGTGTGACTTGTTATGGACCTCTTATGAGTTCATTTTTTGTTAGTAGTTGATGTGTCCTGTTGCTTTTTGTACTAATTTAGGTCTTTATTGCAAAGACCAGGAACAGAGAATAATTTTCAGGACAATCATTTGTAAATATAGATGTTGAGTCCTACCACAGTGATAAAGTTGTGTCTTGGTGACTTATTGTTCATAGATTAGAATCTGGAAACAACCACTTTGTATATGCAAGAGTAAGGCTGGATACAATATCCGTCTCCCTTACTTGCGTATAGCGTGGAACCTCTGAGTAATAAGGTACGTAGTTTTTTTTTTTTATCATATTATTATGAGTTTAATTTTGATACATTGTTAGTATAAAGATTTTTACACTTTCTAATGGGAACTTCTAGCACACTAGTTGGTAAATCACTGATGGAAATTTCCAGCACATACAAAATGGAACTATTCAGTGAAATCAAACACATAATGCAAAACTGAACAGGATGATCTGTACATGCAATGAAGTAATTGCTGAAACATTAAAATAACAAACTAACTGGAACAGCAAAGGGCAAAAGCATCTACTTATTACCATCATCCATATCATCTGAGTGGCCATCGTTAGTGTTGGAAATCGACAATCACACACAAATCGAAAAAACAGAAAAGAGAATAGGGAAGAGAGATATGACACAGTATTTTACCCTGGTTGGCTTTCTGCTGACCCCGCCAACAAGAAGGGTTGTCTTCTGACTGAGAAGGATGAGCCATATCCAACAGTTAGAGGGATCGGAGCTTTGATTTCCTACAAATTAAACATAGAAGCCTAGCAACTAATCTTTAAAAGTAAACAGAGGCATTAGTTTCACTTACAGTATAAGGTATAACTTTGAACTAAAATAAAATAAAGCGTAAGGAGTAAATGACAAAAACATTTACTAAGCACATTACTTCAGTTTTTCTTACATTCAATGTTATTTGACAAAGGTATTTTATTTTACAAATTAATGTGACTTCATTATGAAGTTCCACTATTGATATGAGTATCTGTATAGAGAGAAGAGAAATAGCTTTAAGATTTGCTTAAAATGGATGACACATCAAAACATTATATTCTGTACAAAGCTTCATGTTATTTGATTTAAGGCAATTGCTTCCTGAACATCCACAATTACTTCGGGTACCATTTTAAGCTTCCAGAAAGGCTAATCTAGAATGTAAAATTACATTTTGGAATAGCCTTCCAGAATGTGAACTTTAACATTCTGAAAAGCCTAATCGAAAATGTAAGTTTTCAATCCGGATTAAGTGTAGGAAGCAAAGATAGAGGTGCAGGAAGCAATTGCCTGAGTATTAATCCTGAGCTCATTATTCATACTGACCTAAACTTGCTTGTATATAATTTTTGGGCTTACACTTATATGTGCACATCCTCTAACTTGAGTTGGTCCATTTTGATTAACTAAAAGTTTTAATGGGTAGAGAGTCATAGTCTAATTAAGTCTTACTTGGTTTTTCAATTAACTTCGTAAGATAAATTTTAATCCCAGCTTTGACTTATTGTGTGATCATATAAGTTTCTGTTACATTGAAAATACTGTTAAAATCTCAAAATTGCAAGCAACAAATAATATCTATAATCTATTAATAACTAATTTTATCATGTAGATTAAACTCTTTAATTTAAGTATCCAATATATTATATAATTTCTTTTTCCTTTAGAATTATAGGTATTTATTCAACTCAAAAATATTTATAATATGATGAAATTAAGTCCACCAATGAAATTTATTTTATATATATAATATTCAACTATTAATTTTCCACGAAGGTTTCAAGCATAACTTCTTTTATTTTTTAGGACATATTATTTACTTATTTCATGCTGCATAATTTTTACATATGAGGCTTAGCCCCTCTTGTTGCACCTCAAGTGGTCTAGCTTTTGTCATGTGCAAATGTTAAATATTTTTATATTTTTAATATAAAACACTTTACGTTTATTTAATAATTTATATGTGTGTACCTTAACTAACATGATAAAGGTTTGTTGGTTGCATATAATAATTATAGAAAAAGCTATATTATTTATAAATAAATTAATACATCATTTTCATATCATTTTTTTATTTCGTTGTCACGTTAACTAGCTTATCTCACTTTTCTTTTTCTTCTCATCTTATTTCTTTTTATTTTGTATATTCCGTTTAACAAATACAATTTTCAATCATTGAAAGTAATTAAATTACTAAGAATTCATGTATAGATGTTGAGAAGATTTTATTCTATTTATATATATATATATATATATATATATACTACAAAAAAAATCGTTATTTTCAACGGCCAAAATCCGTTGGAAATGTAAAAAATCCGTCGGTAATCTCGAATTTCTGACGGACAAAAATCCATCGATAAAACGGTCGTTGGAAATTTAATCGACGAATTTTTGTGTTCGTCGGTAAGTTCCAACGGATCATTCCGCCGGTAATTACCGACGGATCATTCCGTAAGAAATTACTGATGAAAATATCCGTCGAAAATTTCCGAAGGAATAATCTGTCGAAAATTTTATCGATAACTAATTTTTTATGATTCTGTATTGATTTTTTATTTAATGTCAGTTATTTGAGTATATTTTTTTCATTTGTATTATTTAACATTAATATTGAAATTAACACATACATGCAATTAATAATAGATTCAAATTCATTAATTCCAAATAAATGTTAAAATAAATTAACTAAAATTCAAAATAAATGTAAAATAAAAGCACCATGTCTATTTAATAACAATAATGACAAGCACAAACTTATCTAAGCTAAATATATAATACAGTAAACTAGCATGCTAACCACAATCCAGAGAATTTATCTAAGCTTGTCCAATTATGAATTCCCAGTTTCTATAGAATGCAAGTTGTGCATTAAACTATCAAATATTTTAATGCTAGAAACATATTTTACAAAAATTATTCTATACCTCGTGTATGTAAAAAGATTGACTAATAAATAATGATTTATATATTCTTTTGTTATGAGATAGAAATTAATAAAATATATAGTTAAAGAATAAGCATTGATGCATATACGGTGTGGGATAGAAATTAATAAAATTCACGTACTAGAAATCTCAAAAACCATTTGGATTGATATCAACAAATTTCAATAAACAAGAATGTTAGGACATAGCCACTAGTTAAGCTATTTTGTTGTTCAAGTGCTCATTATAAAACTAGTAAGGTAATTTTGACTTTGAATTTAATTAGAAGAAGGAATACATACCTTTGTCTTTAAGACTGCTCCCACAGTTTTGTATCATCCTAGCCCTTTACTAGCCCCCTCACTGCAACTAACTTTTGTTTTTTTTATCAAATTAATGACTTGTTTACACAAGTGAGATTATCATGTAACAGGCACTGTGATTGAGATAAAGAGATAATGTTATTATTATAGTACTAGTAATCACTGGAGAAGAATACAATGGAAAGTAAGTGGGGAATATGAAATCCAATGTTATTATTATAGTACTAGTAATCATCGAACAAAATTATAGTACTAGTAAGCATGATCAAAGAAAGATTTAAAACTATTGTGGGTTCCTATAATTACATATCTAACTATCACTAATATTGTTTGAGCTTTGCCAATTAAATGAGCTTTCACCCTTACGACCATATAAGCAAAGGTGAAATCATATTTAGACTTTTGGTGCAAATATGGCCAGAAGCAAAACAAAAAAAGAAAAAGCAAAAAGAAAGACAAATCAGTGCCAAGACACATTGAACCAGAATTTGGAATTCCAAATAAGTTTGATCAATGCTCATTGTAGAATATTATAGTCCAAGGAAACTATTCTATATATAGATAGTAAACCTCCAGAGGTAAAATATCAACAAAATTTCCCTCTCTGTCATGAGGCTTGTGCTTTCAAGAAGTGAACCAACCATAACATCATAGACTTAAAACCTTGACCACACCTTCGCTTTTAAAAAATAAGGAAGACGATTAATGGATGAAGTAAAAAGCTAAAAGATTGGCTTAAACATACTTGGACCCTATAACAGGACAATTCTCTAAAAACTTTCCCAAGTAAGAAATATTTAAGTTTTCAGAACATACAAAACATGGTATTTGATCAATCATTTCCCTTTGGGTATATAAGAGTTAAATTTTAGCAAGGACCATAAATATAATCAGCAAGTAAAAGTTAAAGGAACCATGTTAAACAACTTAACAATAATATTTGAAAGAAGACATGCTAAAAACAATAGAAGGAAAAAACCAACAATAGGAATTTGTTCTAGCAATATAATGATTAAATTTTGGATCTCACTCAACTATCAAGTATTACCTAACACTCTAATTACAAAAAACAAATGAAATCAAAGCATGCTTAAAGCAATAGTAACACTTACAATAATATGAGGCTGCTTTGCTATCTTGATGGACGGTTGTACCATGTCAATTCCTCCAACAAGGTAGAGAAAAAGGATAAGATGCCAATTAAATAGATTGTTTAATATGCATGTAATGAGCAGAAAATCAACATAGTGCCTAACAACCATATAAGGCTAAGTATATGTTGGAAAGAGTCTCAAGGGGAGAAACAAAACAAAATCAGCTATGAAGGAAGCAATAAAATTCACACATAATTAATCATTTCAGAAAAATAGATTGAAACTCACCATGGCACACTTGACACCAATTTCAGAACCTAGAGCTTCAAACTGTTCTGCAATTTGAATAGCAAGTTCTCTAAATCATTAAATAGGTTAAAAACAGAAGAAATAAACTTGTTAAATATCAATCAGAACAATTACAATTAATAAAATTTGAATATGAAAATCAAACCTTGTGGGAGACAACACACAAGCAAAGATCTAACAAGGAAATATAAACAGATCTAACAAGGGCATCTACTGGTTTTATCCACACATTCAACCTTACAAAGCATAAGCATACAACAACGGTCCTCAACCGTTAAAATGAAAGGAAACATCATTCCTTTTCATATAAACCTCTATGTCCTCTATCTTAAGGTTATAGAATTAACCAAATCAAAGCTATACAAGCCCAAAGTTCAACAATGAACAATATGACTAAACGGCTTCTTCAACACAAAAATACAGTTTATATAGCTTCCTGAGCACATATAGTACCAGTAACAAGGCTCATACATGTTCTACAATCATCAAACACATCTAGCGTTATTGTTGTTATTGCTTGTTGGAGAAGATGAATTCAGTGTATGTTTGATTTAGCGGTGTGGTGAATGCAACTTTTTTTTTTTTTTTCTTTTCACGGTACTGACAAAGTAACTTTTTATTTCTTCTGATTTTTCAATTATTCTTGGTGATTTTGAAAGCTAAAATCAATTCTCTTTAGGTATCCAAATATGCACTTAATTGGTTTCTCCCAAGTCGTAATATTCATGCAGGATATGGGGAAGAAAAACATCATAACTAAAACCAAAATTTCCCCTAGTAATGCCTTCCAAAATTTAGCATCCCGTGTTCCCGAGACAGGGAGAAGAGGCTAATATAATTAATGTAAAAGAAAAAAAAAACAATGGACGAAGATACTTGCAACATCTCATTAATGGCTAGCACGTGACGTGAGTTCAAGTATGAACTCGTTCACTAAATTAGTGAACACCTCGTTTGCTAGCTCCTGACCCAATTGTTGTATTTCTTGATCAGAGCTCTTCCACTCCTCACACTTATCCATCTCCCTAATGTAGACACACCTTCCTCCTTGCACTTCCCAACCCAAATACATTTCTTGGGGTTGTCCATTTATCCAATCTTCAGCTACCTTGCAAAGTTGAAGCTTCTTTGAATAATCAATGTCTTTGTTTTCCTCAATACTCTGCTTGAAGTAATCAAATAGCAGGTTCTCTGCCTTTGTTATCAAACTGTTGGGTGTAATTGACCTTTTAACGAAGTTGAGAAGATCACGAGCATTGTCCTCGTGGTTGTGGTTGTTGTCACGACGCAAGTTGTTTTGGGCACGCACTTTCGGCACTAACACGTGGGAACATTGTTTTGTATAATGGTTGTGTGGTTCATCCTCCAGTTCTAACTGAGCGAACCTTTTCTCTAAAACCACTGGCTCCAGTGGAACCACGTCACTTTCAAAATGGCATCTTTTGTGCATATGCTTGTGTTTCTTTCCTGTAATTACATCATAAAATACACACACTTTCATTAATTTGTCAGAGAAAAAGCATGTATTTATGCTGCAAAACAAATCTTCATCAAACTTTGTGGTATTTTGTTGTTGAGAGGGAGAGAGGGGGCATTACCTTGAGAAAAGGAAAGAATAATGGAAGTGGAATTGATATGAGACTTGTAAATATCTTCTTCATCTTCAAATGGGCAATCTAGTATTGATACAGGACTAAATTGTTCCTTCTCATCATTCGGCCAATATTCCTGTTTCATGAGAACTGCTGGTTCACTAATCTCGTATTTTCATTTGATAAATAGAGATCAAAGCTTTTTTAGATACAACTGACATTTGATTAAGGGAAGTGTTCAAACAATCAGAGTGAAATCAACAAAACTTCACTATGAAAAACCAACTTTGTACTTAAATTTTTCCGTGGAATTCATTTTCTTTAAGCAAAATAACGGATGAAACTTACAGGATGGGGATTAAAGCGATTCCAACTAGGTTGACATTTCCTGAATCTACGGGCAATTCATTTTAGAGTTTATATACTATCTATATATTAAAACACACTATGTTCTTTATTTAATGGATTTTGATTTAAATGACCAGTCCTTAGTGTCAGTAATTGCAGTGAGTTTCAGCGCCGCGGAAGGCGCTTAGTGGACAACGAAGTCCACACTACCAGCTGTGCTCCCCAAGTTGAGTTGATTTGCACATGCATGGTTTACAACAATCCCCAAATATTTTACATCTTCAATGGTTTACCAAAAAAAAAAAAACCATGCATGATTAATCAAGGGAATCGTATCCTCCAACGCAATACTACTTATGATCATTAATTAAAATTAATAATTATAGATTTTAATAATATTAAAGACGTACATGCGAAAGAATATTATAATATCAACCATTGTTATGATTTTATATTTTTAAAGTGTGTTTTTCTTACTTTAAAATAGTTCACTTCTGAACTAATCAATTTTGAATTTTGCATTATAAAAATATTTGTCTTACTAATTAATGTAAAACAGATGGCTCCGATTTACAAGCCATTCATGGTATTTAAAATTTTGAACTAGCTTCTTGTAAAAGCCACCAAACCCCCGAAATCTCCAATGTCCTAATTAACCTACCTAACACCTTTTTTTTAGAATCTGATTAGTTTAATTTATTTTCAGAAGGTTAAACATTTCTCCTTCTTAACTTCACCATAACAAAATCCATATTTTTTATATAAATATTATTATTTTAGAAAATCTATTAATGATTAATCTTTTTTAAAAAATTTGACTGATCATTTTTAATAGAATTACTTTTTTTAATTATATTTTTTTCTACAAAAAGTTCAAACTAAAAATCTTATTTAAAAAATCAAATTCAATATCATTGAATTGAACCGACAAACCAATTACTAACTTATTTGTACAAAATCCATATACTAAAGACAACTTAAAAAATATTACTTACCTTAGTTACTACTTCTTCCACCTTGTGATGGGGCGCACCCTCTTTGGTACCCTCAAGTACGAGGTAATTCTCGTTGGAGCTCTCAGAGGAAGAAGAAGCACCGGTAGATGCAAAAGTGAACTCGCTGTCTCCCCAGCTTTCACTGCCACATGCGGAAGAGGTGGTCACGCTCGGGGCATGCGCAGCGAACACGGTAGTACTATCCTCATTCAACGACGTCGCTTTACGATGCTCCTCATGATCCAGCGTAATGAGTTCGCGGAAAGATCTCCTCCGCAGCACACCTTCGTTTCCCTCTTCCCTCGCCGCCGCTTTTCTCCAGAACCTTCTACTCAAAACCTTCCTCGAGAAGCTTCTACTGAGAACACCAGCAACACCTTTCTTCGCTTTACCACTCCTTTGTGACAACGGCGGCAGTGACTTTATCATGTTGATTACTGCTCCAGAAGCTCTCTGCAAAGCCGATATGGTTGTGGATCGTCGTCGAGGGAGCGTGTTCCTTCTTTTGCGTTGGAGTTGGAGATCTTTCTCCCCGAAGAATCCCACGGTGGAGCAGCATTGTCGGCGCGGGAATGATTTGAAACCGTTCGATGAACACGAACTGAGGTCATCCCTCAGGTAGTCCTTCAGCAAAACGGAGCGTTTTGGGAGATGTATTAGAGAATGATTATTACACAGAGGTTTGCCACCACTAGAAGCCATATAATACGTAAGGAAAGTTAATCGAACAAATTTAAGGTAGCTAGATACTAAGGAGAGAAGAAAATAATGGTGTAGAAATATAGAGATACTAAGGGACTATATATACTGTTGAAGAACTGCACAGAAAGGAAAGACTTGAGAAGGTTCGGCGGTGAAGATCTCAAAATCTCAATACTAAACACAGTCTGTGAGATAATTAAAATAATGTGTGGAAAGCAGACAAATTTGGAGATTGAAGTGCATGAGATGAAAATATGAGTTTCATGAACTGTGAGAAAGTGGGGATATGCAAGAAAGAAGAAGCTTGGATGCTTCTTAATTCATATTCATAAAAATTTGAATCTCGAGAGGGATTAATTTATTGTTATTGGCTGAATTTGAAGTTTGTTGTGTACTAAGTTAAACAACTACTAGTAGGATCTCATCGTTTTCTGATCCTCCTGTTGACTTCCGAGTCCCGACAGTGATCTCATCGTTTTCTTTTTAGTATTTCTTTCCAACTCCTTTCTTTTTTCTGTTTAATAAAAGCTTTGAACACATTTTAAAATTGGCAAAAGCTGATAAACAAGGGTAACACTATTATATATGTTATTTATTATTAAATTTTCTTAACTTTAATTTTACATATAATCTCTTAATGCATATTTGATAAATTCTATCAAGTATCAATATATTCTTAATGTCTAACATACTCTTTATTGCTAATTAAATTTTTATGGTTTTTATTATTTATTTAATAAGTATTCTTAAGAAAATTGCTTCCCAAGTAATCTTAACTAATAAAAAAATGTATTAAAGTCATAAAACATGTAAAAGTATTGTTGCTAGTATTCCTCTATTTTGTTTTGTTTGAATCATCAATATTAATATGATGACAAAAATAACCAAGAAAAAGCTAATATCAAGATCTTTGTGTTTTATACAAGGTATTTATGAAGAATATTAACAGTATCCTTTTTTACTGATTGCTGAATTTCATGTACATTAGTTCTATTAGAAATGTTGGTACAACCTTCATAAAATTTGTTCAATAGTAAATTCAAAAGAATATTTCTTTTGAACTCAAATGTAAATAATAATAATAATAATAATAATAATGTTATTATAAAAATTAAAGGATCTGATTTAATTGATTGAGCATGATTCATAAATTATTATAAATTTTATGTTACTTATTTTTTATTCCTGCAAATAAAAAAATAATACTGTCGGAAAATATTCATTAAATTCGTTTAATTTTTCTCAATTTCATTTAAAAAATAAACGTTATTCTATAAACTATCCTTCACACGCTAATATTAATAGGTTGAAAGAGTAAATATCTATTTTTCGGTTCTCTTGAATTCTATATTGTCTTATCTTTTGGTTCACTTCCTTTCCTTGTTTATTGCACCTAAAAGAGTGATCGTTGAAAACTAATTAACAAATTTACGAGGGAACCCATTATTTGTTGTGTTCCCTTCATGTAATACGTACGGTGTGGGATATGAAAGTATGCGTTCAGTAGGGGTAAGGGTGAGGGTATGTCTTTTTTCCCATTTGTTTAATCTTATTGTACTATGCTAATTGGGCATCTTTTGTATTATCATTTAATCTTAACAAAAAGACACGCACACGTTTAAGGAAAAACATATAAAAATACTATTATTGATAAACAATATATGATAAAATCATGTCTTAAATATGAATAATATAATAAAAAAAAAGATGTCTTAGTTCGCTGGGTAGGAATATAAAAATAAATTAAAATCATGTCTTAAATACTATTATTGATAAACAATATATGATAAAATCATGTATTTGAGCTCTATCATTATAGCTTAGAAGATATCAAATGTCTTTATTCACTTAGATAAGTTCGTATTAGTCTAATAAAGATAGTGTATTTTAACACTGGTTACTTACTCGACGCCTTTAATTATTCACTTAGATAAGTTCATGTTAGTCTAAATGGAAAATTTATTTTACAAACCGTTCCTTTATTTATATGATTATGAGAATTACAAAAACAACCGAATGAGAAAACTTACAATGTTTCAGTTTGATGAGGATCAAGAATTACGAGAGCCCGTGACAAGAATAAGATCAAAGGAAGCACAAGAAATATTGGATTATGAAGTGAACTATTTTCTTTCTCAAGTATTGGGTCAACATATCAACATTGCTTTGAGTCCAAAGACCAATCCGGAAAAAGAGTTTAGATTACTCCAATTGATTCAAAGAAGTGAAGAGTCCAAAAACTAATGAGTGAAGAACCTACATACCTCCAATGCTTTGAACATAACTTGAGTTTTAGATATATGTTTTAGGCGTTCTTTGATGCGATTGAAAGCTCTAAAGATTCCCTACAAATTGTATTTCTAGTCTCAAGTCCAAATTTTGCATCTATGATGCTGAAAATGGGACATAAAGTTCAGCACGAATTACATTTTTTTAGTATAAGGAATATGTGACTGAAGTCCCACATTAGAGAGAAAAAGGAGAGAGACACCACTTGTTAGCTATAAATAGTCATTCATTTGTCTTATGTAGACACCTTTGAATTTAATAAAAACTTTACACTCTTAAAAGTGTGTGAGAGGAAGTTCCTCTTGAGTTCTTAATTGGACCAAACATTGGTTCTTATCAAAAAAATTTATAATCTTTGTGACGAATCCCCACGAGACTTATTCATATTGTCTGTCTTTATTTCTTTTCGTTTCTTTTCGTCAAACATTTGGCGTGCACTTTTTCTTATGTTTTAACAAGAAGTCTTTTCAAGGACGATTCGTAAAAACAATGAACCCCATATTGATTCATATCACAATTTTATGATCCTCCCTATATAGCTAGTTCCTTAGAATATTTTTAGTGTAAAATTTGAGGAAAAATCTTGAGTTCAAGATTTGATATTTACTAGATCTCTTAATAAAAAAGATAAACCGATTTCTAACATGAAAAATGAGTTCTTATAAAAGAACTCTTCTATTCAGTGATTAAAAAGTAATTATTTTCCTCTAACTTTTTAAGATTTAAAAATAAGATTTATTATAAAAAAAAATCTTCGATATAACACTATAAAATTTATCAAAAAATAATTTAAAATTTAAATTTAAAATTCTACCATAAAAAATAATATTATATGTATTGTTCTTGGTACATTTTCGTACACCTCCTTTCCTAATTATGTACGAAAACCAAAAACGGAAAGAAGACAAAGGAACAAACTAAACACACTAAATTGTGAAGCTCCACAAGGATACCTCAGCATCATCCTCCACAAATTTCCAGACATCCCTAAAATTAGCATATGTTACAAAAGTAGGCGATCTTAAAGGCTCATCCGCCATACTCTGAAACCACTCACGCATGTCCTCAAAAACCGGAGCATCGGCCATTGTAATTTCATCCAAATCACAAAAAACTCGCAAACCTTTGTTGCTATTGGAATGTTCATCAACGCTGACGTCACTGCTACTAACTTCGCAATCATCAGCAACGGCATCATTCACAATCCTATTCTGTAACTGCTCGCCGCAGCTGTCTTCCGCCACAATCGCCACAGCAGCCGCCGCCGCCACGCGCCGTATCTCCTTCGCATTGGTCGACGCCGGCAAGGGTAGCCGCCACGCAGAGTCGGCGAAGTTGAGGCAAGCTGACTTGCCCCGAAGCGCGAGCGCGGCGACGTCGTGCGCACGTGCGGCCATCTCAGGCGTTGGATACGTTCCAAGCCAAATCCTGGTGGACTTGTCTTTGGGAACACGAACCTCGCAGACCCACTTGTTGTTGTTCCTCCTTCGTACTCCTCGGTACACTGGGTGTCTTGTCTCCTTAAAAATTCGACGCCCCGCACGTTTCTTAGGACGCGCCGAAGCTAATGTGTGCACTTCCTCGTCGGAGTGAAAAGTGTTTGGAATGTCGTTAGAGGAGCTTCCAGTCTCCGGCGACGAACAAGAGTAGCTTCCGTTGTTTGATTCGTCGAATGATTGTCCGAGAATATTCATTTGTTGAGAGATGTTTTTGTTTCCGCTTAACTAGTTGAGTTGGTTGTGGAGTGGGCTATATAATATGTGAAGTGGAAGTTGAGAAATTGAGTGTGAGAATTGAAGTGAGTGGATGTGAATGAAGAATAACGCACGTGGCTACGATGTGGACACGGGTACAGTTGGCATTAATTGTTGACGTGTGAAAGTAGCGGCACATGGTTAACACTTGGTTTGGCTACTTGGGAGCATATCCTATGTAAGCTAATTAATGAGGTTTTTACAATAAAGAATTATTTCTTAGAAGAAATTATGTATTAGAGAGTATTTAGATGATATTAAAGTTTTTTTTATAAAAAATTTGGATTTCTAATATAAAAAAAATTTGAAAGAGTTTCTTATTTTTTAAACATCACTAATCAATGAGATTTTTTGGAATTTCTTACAATTTTTTTGCAGTTGAACAAAATTTAGTTAGAGTTCTTATGAGTGACATGACATTGTAAGAATCACAAAAAAATGAGTATATGACTTTAAAAATCTATATAAACACTTCCCATTAGAGATACTTTGACATTTAAAACTTGAAAGGATTCATTCATACCTCAAATTTGAATTCCTTTGTTGACATTACAATCTTTTGTGAAACTTAACACTTTGACCCGGATTTGCCCGCCGCTATTGCAGCAGCTTAGGGCTATCAATGACAACTGTTTGGACTGTTTGGGGAACCAAAGTCTAAAACGTGTTTAGAATTTACATGATCGTTACTCGTGAGTAAAGTAAAAAGATAAAAAAGATGAGATGGGTCATTCACCATGTCATCATACTGAATTGGTAGAAGAATGGAATGGATAAAATAAAGGTCATTGTCACCTCACCTCAATAGTCATACAATTCATTTTTATTTTCCCATATTTTAATAATTACCCAAAATCATAGTCCCACATAGTATCATTTTAAATGTGTTTGAACACTGAGTTTTCACTGTTTGAGGGGAAAGAAATAAGAAAAAAAATTGAAATGAAAATAGATTTGAATTAAAGTTGATGGTAAAAATGTGAATTTCACACATTTTATTATTCAATTTTTTTTATCTTCTTTTTCTACAAATGAAATGAGACTTGATGGCATGTTTGGTAAAGGAGAAAAAGAAGAGAAATAAAATATTTATCATACCTTTTATATTTTACATGTTGAATTGTAAGAGAATTTTACCAGTTAAATAACCCATTTTTGGATCTAGTTTCTATTTTTGAGAATTTATATTAGTACCTCCCTAATTGTTATTGGCCCCTAGCATATTTATGAAAATACAAAAATATCCTTCCCTCCAATTATTGGCAATTATCCTTCTCCACCGTCATTTATTCATTTCTTTCTTCTTTTCCTTCCTTGCTTTCCTCTTTCCCTCACATACCTCTTTTTAGTGTGCAGTTTTTTTTCCTATGTTAGTCAACACAATAAATTCATGATTTCGTATGTAATTTATTTAATAGAATCGTGATTCCATTTTTTTTTAAAAAAAAAATTGACAATTTAACAGAATCATGATTTTGTTGTGTTGTAAAAATCATCCCACAATAAAATCGTGTTTGCATTTGGCCTAAAATATGCAAGAAACAATTTTTTTTCTTTATTTTGTAGGTCAATCATAATTCCTTTGTGTAATGTTTTCACAACCAATTTGTAGAATGGAAACTATGCAACAATAATGTGATTCCATTGTGCATTGTACAATAAAATCACACTTTTATTGCATAATGTTTTTTTTACCTCCACTAATGCAATGTAAGTGTATTTCCCCCATATAAAGTGGAAGATGATATTTTTGATTTTTTTTTAGTGTTGATAGTGACCAATAACAATGTATTGGTGCCAATAGCAATTCCCTCTATTCTTTATTGAATCCTACTGGCAGCACAGGAGAGTGTAGGCGTACGGCGTATGTAACCAGTTAGGCTGATTCTTGAGGCCTAATAATTTTAAGGTTATAATACAATTTTCATCATCCTATTTATAAGAATCTGTAATTTTGATCTTATTTTTTTTAAATAGAGACACTCATTTCTTTATTTATAAATAAAACAAGATTTTTCATCCTTAATTTATTAAAATAAGAGATTAAATATTTCTATTTTAAAATACAGGGACCAAAATTATAGATTATAAAAAAATAAAAAGATTAAAATTATATTTTATCCTAATTTTAAATATTATTTTAGATTCTTTATATTTTTCAAAATGTTTTTAACTTCTTAAATATTTAATATTAATGTATCTAAGAGTATTTTGTACTTTTTAATATCGTACTGTCTCCCTTTAACAGTAGAAATTCAAAGAATGAAAATGCCAATGAAAAATTAAAGATGGACCAAAACTTATTAAAAAAATGAGAAAAGACTAAAATCAAATTATAAAAAAGTTGAAAGACAAATATATATAACTCTTGAACAAAACACAAAGATGATTAGATCGTACCAACAATTAGAGAAAAGAAAAGAAAATGATAGGAAGAATAATCGAGAAAGTTAAAAACCACGAGGACTTAGTTAGTGGGATCATTCGGAAGACATATTTGGAGGACCACTTATTACACATCTTGAAGTTGGAGATCCTTTCAGCCTATTTCGAGGAAGTCAAGTGAGCACACATAGTTAACCTTTTAAATCTGGTAGAAAAGAGGAATATGATTGTGTCTTACAGGATGCTCCCTTTGTTACCTTCTCTTTTTTTTAAAAAAAAGATTAGGGACTGAACACTCGACTTACACGCACCATACGAACTAGCTAGTTCGTTATTCAATTTTACTCTGCTTCATCTAGAGTATATATAATAATATTATGTTATTTCTTTATACTTTTATAAAGCAAATCCTCGATGTCACTTCATCCTACATATTTTTTTAAAATACAATTTATACGGTACTGGTCTCACTACAGGTTGTTTACAGGTCGATCCCCAATCATTACCATCATTGTGGAAACAACCACCAATATCTGATATTGACCTTAGTAGATTATATGAATAGTTATCAACTTGATAATGGTCCTGACTATTAATAGGTGTATAATAACAGATAAATTTGTGACATTCATTTCGCACTAGAATTCACAAAATAAATATACACTAACTTGAATGTTGAAGTTTTTTATTAAATATTCACCTCCACCTTTAGAGAAAGAGCTCAGATTGAGATGACGAAGATAAGAAACAAGTTAGAATTATCTCAAAAGGGATAACAATACAATTATTTTTTAATTACACCAAATCCTTGATACAACTATATTATTTTGGATAACAACCCAAATATGCATTAAGTAGATACATATGAGTGACGGGAAAAAAATCAATATAATATTTTTTTAATAAAAAAATTACGAATTTAAGACTGTTTGGAAACATATTATAAATCTGGAAAAAGGAGACACATCCAAATTAGGCATGACTAATCACGCTCAATTTGGGCGTGTTACCCCCTTGAGTCACACCTGAATTGGGCGTGACTAAATCCATCGCTAATTCGGTTGCTAAATCGGTCACTAACAATTTTTACGACGGAATATTGTGATTTTTTCTCTTTTTTTATATTTGCGACCACAGTATTTCATCGCAAAAACTGTTAGCGACTGAAATAAAGATCAAATTGACGTGTTTTTAATTTTTGACGTAAAATATCATTTAATATTATTTATTGTTATTTTTATCTAATTTCAAGGTATTTTTAGACCGATCTTCATCATAGATATGATCTTTTTAACTTTTTTTAATATTGTTTTATTTAGTATTTTTTTAATTTTATATGATTTTATTCAATATATTCTGGATTTTTTATATATATAATTTTTAATATATTATTTTATTTAATATAATTTCTAAATTTTTATACGATTTTGTTTAATATTTTTTGGATTTTTTATATAACTAATTTTTAATATAATATTTTATTTAATAAATATTTTCAATTTTATTTGGAATTTGAAAAAATTGAAATTTTTATTTTTTAAAATTGTAAATAATTTTTTAATATAGAAAGCATTTTAAATAAAATATTATACTTTGATACTTCTCATTTTTTATATTGAGACTACCCTCATCGACACATTATCCTCATCATCGCTTTCATCCTCTCATAATTTGATAATTCTCTTTCAAAAAAAAAATAGAAGACAACCCCCCTTTTCTCTTTTTGTTCCCGTCAAAAGCATGTAGTCGACTAACTCGTCATCGAAGCTACATTGAAACTCAGGTTTCTGTCAATCAATGACTCAATTGTATAAAATTAGTGTGGTCAAAACATATACATCCATACGAGCAAAAGGGAATTAGAAAGGATTGTCCATCTTTCATGGTGCATGATCAATCATGCGAGTAAGTTGGATTCTGTGACCTCCTTCTCCATCATCGTCACCATCTTTATCTCTTTAGGTAAGCGCAATGCAATTCTTTGCATTTTAATTTGATTCACTTTGTCTCGCGCAGCTCCACTCCTATTTCTAGAGTTATGCAATGTTTTAACGCTCCAAGTGCGCTTTGGAATTAATGAGGTGCTACAATTCCAATTATTGTGTGGTGAGTTGAGTGTGAAAAAGTTAGGTTGCGATAAATGAGATTATTATATAAAAAATCCAAAAAAATATTAAACAAAACCATATAAAAATTTAGAACATCGAAAAAAGTTACAACGACGTACGATATGTCCTTCAAATGGTCTAACTTTTGATAGAAATGTCCGATCGAGGTATACAATATGTCGAAATGCTCGAAATTAAGAAAAGTAATTAAAAAAATAAATAATAACATTAAATTAACTGATTAAATAATTAAAAAAGTAGAAAACAAGAAAATTTTTGAATGATTGAAGATTAAATCCTAATTTTGAGGACTTAGATCGAGGCATTTTTTGGAAAAAAAAAATAGTTGATCAAATCTCCTGTGGGAATTTGCCCAGGGCTTCTCCTCTCAATTTTGAGTGTTTTGACACAAGCTATGCCTCAATCGAATATTCCTATCAAAAGTTATGACCATTCAAAGTTTATATACACACAGTTTCACTGATGCATGACAGTGTCGCCACGGGGTGAAACACGTTCAAATTGAGCGTGACTAGTCACGCCCACGTCCTAATTGAGCGTGACTCCCTATCCTAAATTTGTAATATGTTTCCAAATAATTCTAAATTCATAATATTTTATTAAAAAATATTATATTGGTTTTTTTTGCTATGAGTGACATTACGTGCAATAATACTTAAAAAAAAATCTAGATACAATGTCAATGTAAAAATTGTACCAAAAGAATGTTAATATAAAAATTCTATACTATCAATGAATTAAAATTCACTTTAGATATAGATATGACTTACAAATAATTATTATAAAATTCTATAATCTTATCGTATATGTTGATATACATGATTAAATGAGGGTATACAATTTTTTACATTATTTATACATTTTAATTAAATTCTTAAAAATAATAAAATGATTTTTAATTGAATGACAGTGAAAAGTATTTCATTTTTAATTTTAATTTGTATTGTATTTTTAAATTGTCTGTCTAAAAAAATAAAAAAAAATGATTATGTACAATATTACATAACAAATGTTGAAAACATGAAATAATAGAACTAAAAAAGAAAGAAGAAAAAGGTAATACAAGAGACGCTCGCGTATGGATCGTGTTTCAATATTCAATTCTCCAGTTTCTGCAATGCATTATTTCGATTGACAACAATGAACCAGCCATAATCCCCACGTGTCTTACCTTAATTTCTAATGAAAGAAAAAACCAGTGGTTTGGCCGCGATATTAAAACATCCATATAATTATAAACAAGATATGCTCCCAATTATAGGAGAAAAGGAAAAGAGAGAGAGAGAGGTCACCAACCAAAGCAGTGATAGGATTGGAGCCATGAAGAACGAAAGCGACCAGGGGTCCGAAGGAAAGATGTCGGCCATGTGTGTGGCCACTGTAGTCAAAATCTTTTGCTTCTTAATTTCAAACTTTGCTGCTCAAATTTCTGCTCATCACTGAAATTTATTTGGTCCCATTCCCTTTTCGATCCGTCAAAGTCACTCCTTTTATTTCAATCTTTTTGTTCTTCCTCCTGCATCTGATGACTGTTGACTCATCGACACTGAATCGTAAGTACACACTTGAACTGGACAATTAGTTGGCTAGCTCTGTGCTTATTTAATTAAATTACTGAGACTATAGACATGGAAATTGTATCAATAATTAATGCTGGTGAAAACCTATTAGGGCTACCACGGAAGAATGTGACACTTGGTACTCTACCTTGACTCTTCCTTTGGAGAAATTAGTATTAAGCGGTTGGATAATATGCTCTAACTAATTTTTATATAACACGTTATTATATTCTTTTTTTCTTTCAGAAATTTAAAAAAAAAATGATTATCATCAAACACGTAAATCACCTTTCGTGGAATTATTTTAACTTATTTAAAAGTCTTGAGATCGAATCTTAGATATATAATTGTGATAAATATTTGAAAAAAGAATTGTCATATGTAATAATAGTTTATATTCGACTCAAATATGATTATTTCTCAAAAAAATACTTGTTATCTTGACAAATATATGGTTATCTAACTTAGGTAAAAATGAGTTAAAATTACAAGTGTTTGATTATGTAATAATATTTCTTTTCAATATAAGAAATTCATATATCCGATTCTCTCAAACTTAGTGACCAATAATTAACACATAATAGGCACTTACTGACCTACGAAAATTACTAATCACATATGGTCAGATGTATAGCCTATTGTGTTAAACATTGATAGGATGATATGATCTGATTAGCTTATCTTATTTACTTTCTTTTATAAATTAAAAAACATTTTCCTCATCTTACTATAATTATCGTGTAAAAAAAATTACTTAAATATATTTTTCATATCTAAAAAATATGTCATTTTTAAAATGATTACTACGTCAAATTCACTTTTGATCAATTACGTACCTGATTTTTTTTTACGTTTTAATATAGTACCTACTGTTAGTCTTATTCTATTATGTGATGACATGATAGAAGAAGTGTCATATCATCAAGTTTAATAATTGACATATCAGTGCCACACCATTTTTTTATTATTTAAGTTATTTAAAAAATTCAATTCTCCCTCTTTCCCTTCTCTAATAGAAAACAAACCCACGCCACCACCACCGTCCAACCTAGCGCCACCACCGCCGACCGCATAGTAGACTTTGTGATTGCGCTGACCACAACCTTTGCCTCCCCTTCTCCTTCTTCCCCTTCGAATATGAAATTTTTGTTGACAGAAACGACGGTGAAGTCAGTAATCCCAGTGAAGGATTTGGATTGATTTACGGAACAGAAATCAGGGACAACGACGGTGGTTACCGCATCAAGAATCTAGAGCTTCATGGATGGGATCATTAGCACGTGTTGCGGCAAGGAGAGGGTGATGGTGTTTACGATGAACAACAAGGAGTGTGTGGACTTGAACCTGTTGCGGTTGGGTTGGGTCGATATGCACATCCATTTTTCGGTGTGCGATTTCTTCGCATTCAAGATACTTGCAAGTAGCTACCTCAACGTGAGGGTTGGATGACGGTGGTGGTGTGGGGTTGGATGGCGGTGGTGGCATGAGGTTGTTTTCCATTGGAGAAGGGAAAGAAAGAGAATTGAATTGAATTTTTAAATAATTTAAATAATGTGATCCTGATATGTTAGTCATTAGATTAGATGATGTTACACATTGTCTATCACGTCATCACTTAACAAATGAGACTAACGACAGATATTATGTTGAAATATAAATTTTTTAGATACATAATTGACAAAAGTGAATTTGAAGTAGTAATATGAAAATGACCTATTTTTCAAATATGAAAAACATATTTAAGCAAAAAAAAATGCCCAAAAATTTGTTATTTTAATTTTTCAATGTAATATTAATTAATTTTTTATGTATATCCCTTATAATATTAATAATGTACTACAAAATCTATATATCCTACTTTCAATAGGAATAGTTGACAATTAAATCTAATTTTCCCATAAGTTTTCTATCTGTAATAGTTTGGAAAGAAAGCCTAACTTAGTTGGATTGAGTTAGCAAGAAGTTGTTTAAGAATATGTTTGAGTTTTTTTACCCTTTGTTTTAAGATTAGTTAATTATATTTCTCGATGTAGGCAAAAAATATAATTAATTCAGTGGTGAAGTGTCATCTTGACGTGGCGGAAATTATCAATTTGAGTCTAATTAAATATATTAATAATGATATAAAATTAATTTTGTAAAATTATTTTTTTTATTTTTTTTATTTGTGTAAAACATCATAGGATGATAATTATTTTGAGACAAAAGAAGTATAATTACGTGTTGCAACTAAAAATTAGTCTAAATTATATGTTTGGAATCATGTAATATTTTTCTTTCTCTAGAAAGAATTTATATGTTCAATTAATTCTCTCAAATTTAGTTGCGAGAAAGCAATAATTAAAACAGAATAAGCACTGGAGTGACCTAAGAAAATTACCAATCATATATAATCAGATGTATCGCCTATTTTGTTAGAAGAGAGCTATTTACTTAATACGTACGAAAACTACCTGAACGAATTCACATGAATCTAAAAATACTCAATCAAAGAATTGCATAACCATTCACTTAGGAAAGAGAATGAAAATCGTGTCCAATAAATTCACACCAATTAATTAAGATTCGTGTGGATTATCATTTTCCTTTGTTAAAGGAAATAAATTAATGGAAGTCGTAAGATAGTTTCATTTTAAGAATGCAAGTATCATTAACTAAGCTATAGCATCTTATATCCAAGCTTTCCTAAAATTGTTATTGATTCGCTTTTTTATTTGTTTTTTTAATTTTATTTTGAAATGCCGGCACCAAGACCAAGTAAAGGATCCTAAGCTTTCCCTAGCTACTGGCACAATCAAGACACTAAATGTTATCCAGCCTTGAATTGAGTTCTTTAATTTCGTATACAGCTCTTTGTCTCTACATTTTTACTTTTGGCATCGAACCTTTCTGTACAACCTGCAATGGCCAACCTAAGTATAAATGTCATTGTACAATGAGACTCAGCTTGTATAAACATAATACATTAATACACACTACCTAAATTTACCAATAATAGCTCATTAATTATTTAAAATATCAAAATTTATATTTACTGTTGTACTTTATTAACTTAAATAGTATGTATAAATTAACGACATTAAACTTATACAGTAATTAACTGCAAAAAAATAAATCTAATCCTTGGCCTACTTAATTGATAGAAGCAAGACATGACAGATATTTTATCAACAGTTGTTATTTACAAGCTGTTTTTTACTCCATTTTCTAGGATCGTAATAATTATAACATTTTTACCCTATTTTAATTAAAATAGCATACAGTTTAAGATACACTCCAGTCTCCCCCTTCTTCCGCCCCTTCAATTAAAAAGATGCAACCAATGATATTAAAGGTGAGGAAAATGGTATGCAAAAATCATTTTCATATTTTTATCCCCTAAAAAAATAAATTATGTCCTGTAGGCCCAATATATGTTCTATATTCTTAAAGCTTAAAAGTTCGTTTTGAAATTTTGAGAGATATTATGTGGGAAGATGACTAGCCCCATCCCCCATTGCCTTTTTCTTATTTTCTTAATATGTGGAGGAAAAGAATTGTCTAATAATATATTGTCTGACTTAAATAATGTAAAGAATACATGAGATTTCTATATATAAAAAACTTCTCAGTTTAGCTTTGATTTTTGAATTAACTATATATTATCGACAACACACCACAAACACAATTACATTTACCGTGTAGGTGAAATTTCTTTTTCTTTTCATTTCTAGTATTTACCGTTTATTTAGTAGCAGTAAGATGACAAAAAAGAGAGAGAGAAAGAGGAAGGCTACCTCCCATGATTGCAACCCAGACAACTGAACAGTGGAAAGGTTTAATCAAGTAATATCATCTGTTGATGTTGACTTAAATTATAAATTACATTATCTCTTCCCCAAGTTTATTATATTAATGGGACCACCGGTGTTTGGTCTAATTATAATATCAAATTTGGCATAGCGATATATAGTGATATTCATTCACATAATATTTTTCTTAATAAATAATAATTCTAGCAAATATTTTATGTTTTTTCTTTACTTTTGTTTTTAGAAACTCTTTTTTTTTATTTGGAACTTTATTAAATTATGATTAATTTGGAGTTGAGTCGAGTTTAGCACTTAAGGGGTTAAATACTCTTTCCATCTACAAAACCTTTTTAATTATAAGATCTTATAAAAAAAAAATTGTAACTTCTTCACCCTTACACTATTATTGTTTAAAAATCAATAATAGGAAAAAATATATTAATATATTTTCTTTATTATTCAGTTTTAAATAATGCATTTTATTTATTATTTATTCTTAAGCGTGAAGAGTGTATTGTTTCCAAAGATTCTACTAGCAGGAACTAATTTAGTAACTGACAGGTGATTCAGTATCTTGACCTATTGAATGACGTATAAGTCAAAATTGTTTGCTTATCTTTGTTGAAAATATTAAACATATATTTACTATTTTATTTCATTTTGTTTTTATATTTTTATCATACGATATTATATTTGTTACATATTTCTTTTTATTTTTCTTTCTCTTATTTTTACTTCAAAACATCATATCTTGAAGTTTACCAAAGATTATTTAAGTTTTGAGAACTCAAATTCAAAATCATTGATCATTTAATTACTTGAAATAATTTCATATTAGTTAATTTACATCTCAATGTTTAATATGATAAATAATATAACAGTTAAAAATAATAATAAATACTAATTTAATATATTTTTTATTCATAAAAATTAAAAATAAATATAAAAGATTGAGATAGACCTGTTAATTTAGTTTAGTTTGACGTTTTAGAGTGAAGAATTGTCCAATGTCAACCATTCATTATATAAAAGTAGTTTGGAAAAAGTAGTGTGCGAATAAAATAAATTTTAAGCATGGTACATTTCCTGCTTCATGTATCATTTCATTAAATCACATAAACCACGCGCTTTTCTAACTTTTGCGGGCGTCGCAATAGAGAGATCTTCTTATTCATCGTGTCTAAAGCTGCTACTTTATGCTCCCTCCTGTTTCCAGTTTTAGTACTCTTGAACAACAGAAAAATCATGCATATACTACTGAAAGAAGAGGCAAAAAAGAAAAGAAAAAGTTTGATTCAAATGTCTCACATAAAAAAAAGTAAAAGAAAAGAAAGAAAGAAAACATAAAGAAACTTCTGAGACAAAGCACCCAGACGCATTCTCTCAAGTCACAGGCATCGAAAACCTTACATATAGATATATAGTAGAACTACTAAAACACACAGACACATGGTCTCAGAACAAAGTAGCCCTACCTTAGTTTTACTACCCTTAGTTCTCAATTTAATTAATTTACATATTAACTATATCCAAGTTCTCACTTCGATACCATATAATATAACCACATTTTCCTATTAATCCCATTATATTAGTTTAATTAATTGGTTTATATTATAGAGGGTTCAAAAGTTCCACAAAGTTTCTCCAACATAACTTTCGGTTGAGTCATCGGAGGGAGGGCTCATTCTGGGAGGAGATAGCAACATTCCCCCAGCCATGTCGACCAGCAAACTTGGCATGGAAAATATGGCTTCCTCGTCCATAAACTCAGTTTCAAACGAAGTGAAAACGTTAGTGTTATCATACTGAACTACTTCTACTTCATTTGTTGTTGATGCATTAACGTTGTTGTTGTTGTGGCTTGCTTCAGGCTTCATGAGTTCTGCTGCAGCAATGGCAGCGGTGCGAATGTCCGCAGGGGATTTGGATGCCGGCACCGGATACCTGCCAACCGAGTCAGGGAAGTTGAGAACCGCCTCGCCTCCTTTCAGGGCCAACGCGGCCACGTCGTAGGCTGCGGCCGCCATCTCCGGCGTCAGGAACGTCCCCAGCCATATGCGGTTTGTTTTTCGAGGTTCGCGGATTTCAGTAACCCATTTTCCTCCACGGCAACGGATTCCATGGTACAATGGATGTCTCTTCGATGATGATGATGATGCCATGCTTGGTGGTGGTGTTGTTTGCAAGAAAAACAAGGTTTTTTTTTTGGCACGTGGGGAAATGAATGAAATGAGAAATTAAGGAATAGGAAGTAGGTGGGTTTAGCAAGGAAAGGGGAATGGAATAAATTGGAACTTGTTTAGTTTCACTAGTTTAGTTGGAGGATATGATATTTGTGAGAGGAATAATAGGGTCAACTATATTTATATATAGTATCATATTCATGTGTAAGGTACATATATATAAGGAGACAGTTTGGTTTGGTGGTATGTTTTAAGATGACAAACCTTGTTTCTATTCTTGTTTATATATATACATGGAGAAGGAAAACAGAGATAATGGTTTGGATTGAGGGCGTGAGCAGACAACATTGTAGTATGCAAAAGTGAAACCGTGGGAATTTCGCGGGGTAACTGAGTAATGGGTGACTACTTATTTTGTTCGTACTTTAAAAGGTGGTGCATAGCTGGGCTCCATTAGTTATTTGTTAAGGTTTTGGAGAAAAGCCAATGAAAAACTAAAAATTATATAGTTATAGAGAATGACAACGACAAGTGGAGATAAATCCACTTGACAACTCACTACCAGGAAATGTGAATTTTTTGTAGTACATGTAGATGATGCGCACGACACACTGGATAGCCGCAGCTATCAAAGCTAGTTTTTAATTTCATCAAGACCTTAATGTCACATCTTTATTTCCCGAATAACGTGTTACTTTTCTAATTAACTCTCCGTACATGAGCAGGGAAATTAATATTCACATATATGTGACTATTATCACGGCTCAATACAAGAAAATAAGGTAGGGTTTATTAAGTTCTTAGATTCCCTAAAATTTCAAAATTTGGATTTTATTTTTTATAAATTTGAGTGTATATATATATTTAATTCTTCATTTTTTTTCGTTAGCAGTTTTAATTTATCCAATTAAATTGAAATTTTGAAGTGATATCGTGTTTAATAAAAGTACATGTTAGTACTTCACATGCAGACTTCTTATGGAACATGACATTTAAATAGTAATTATGACATGGATGTCATGTGAGATCATCACATGCAGTTGCAACTCCCACTTATGGGTATATAATGTGATAGTCTCATAGATTTGTTATGTGTGAAGTTTTCTGTGTTATTTTAAAATATTTTTAGTCCATATAAAATTTTCATTTTTTTTATTTTAATCCTTAAAAAATTTAAATTTCTATTTTAGTCCTCAATTAATTTTTTGTCTTATATTAAATCATTTAGAAATTTCTAACTTTTTTTCATCCTTTCATCTCATCATCAATATAGTCATGTATCATTCAAATTATTATTAAGGTAAAAGTGGAACTATGAAGCCCAAATATTAGCCAACCAACTTGAACTCACATGAAATACCTTGAACCCACTTAACTCAATCAAAATTTGCCAAATTGGTAAAAAAAATGGATATAAAATAAGCCCAATTGTTTTCTTTTTGTTACAAAATAAGATCAAACTGTACACTTGAAGACTTAGTTAGATTTTCCTCCTCCACCTCTATTTTCTAGAAATTATATGGGTTGCTGACAGTAAAACAACAAAAGTAGAAAAACATTAATTCATGGAGAGAAAAATGAAAGGAGTGTATTTTTGTTAGAGTACAAGTGTGAGTTAAAGCTCCATATCGGATAGAAATAGAAAAATTTAACACCATATAAGTGAGGAGGAGACCCATAAACCTGAGTCTTAGAAAAGCTTATTCATACTCCAAAATTCAAAATAATTATTGATAATAATCCAAAAAAATTTCCAAAAAAAAAAAACGAACCCCCAGGCCTATTTTAATAACTATGATTCCACTTTCGCCTTTGTCATTAACTTTTAATAACTATGATTCCACTTTCGCCTTTGTCATTAACTCTTAATAATGCTTTGAACAAATATTGTTTGACGATCATATTAAAGTATGACGAAATTGAAAATTAACTAAGGATTTGGAATGAAATTTTAAAATTAAAAAAAAAGTGACAATTTTATAGGGATTAAAATCATATCAACCTTTTACAAGGACTAAAATTATTTTAAAAATAACATAGACAACACTTGCACATGACAAAAGTTAGAGCAATAGCGGCATGCAATACTGGACTAGAACTCATGTAAAAATTGTGCCCACATGAAATAAGTAAATAATATGATCAAAACAATATATATCCTCAAATGATCTCTCAAGGTGAATTATTCAAACACAAAGTTCTTCATTTTTTACCGCGACCTACAAATAAAATTATTAGTAAATGATGTGAGTTGTTCAACTCAATAAAAAAATATAATGTAAATAAGTCACAAATGTGTGTGAAGGTATTCATAGAGAAGATGAAATCATTAGTATTTGAATAGATTTACAATTTTCATATCTAAATTGTCACCAAAAAGAAAATCGTTTGCTCAATAGTTAATGTGACTTAATATTTACGTTTACAAGTGTGTAAATCATGATAATTTAAAATTCTTGATTTCCATGTCAAAAAATTTAATCAATAATATATTGAATTTAGTTCAAAGTGATAAATTGTCTAGTAATGAACACTTAAGACTTGCTATACTCAAATAATGCACATTTACTTATTAATCAACACATATGTTGTAAGAATTGAAAGACCATTAGGTGGTAGTTATTTTCTCAAACTTTAGATTAGCATTCTCGTCTGCTCCCATAATTATTCCGTAATTATGTTTTGTATTTTCTATAGAAAGAATTTGATCTTGAAAATAAATAATTTTTAGTGTAAAATATTATGATACTCGATCCATTAAAAAGTTAATGCAAAAAAGTCAAGTGTCAACAAACTTAATCAACATTGTATGAATTCAATTGAAAGTGACAAATAATAAAGTAACTATGCAATTCAAATAATGTACTCAAATATTAAACTCAAACAATGCATACTTATTCTACAAGCTTTTATTGATTATTCAAAATGTATTTTAAAAGAATTGAAACAACAATCAACAATACTCACTTCCTATAATTTTTTTACCAACATCCTTGAGTGATCTCTCTAGGTGAATTATTTGGTCTCGAAGTTCTTCAGTTTTTGTTGTAGCCTACACAAATAAAAAAAATATATTTAAGAGAATGCAATTCACGTGCCTTTCATTAATCATCTTTGGCTATATAAAGAGCCATGATACAATAATATTTACAACAAACTAAACTATTCTCAGTAAAATCTTAACAAATAGAAAAAGGCTAGGCTAAGAATTTAAACTGATAAGAGACTGATAACAAACTAATGTTGTAACTAAACATTTGAATTTAAAATGCAACCATATCAACAATATCTTTACAGGTGCAACAATAGCAACGATGTGATCATATCCCAATACGCCCCCTCAAGTTGGAGCATGGAGGGAGGAGATGCCCAACTTGGACATTAAGAACTGGAACTGCTTGCTGCCGATGGGCTTAGTAAGGATGTCTGCTGGCTGCACATTAGTTCGAATGTGAGTTGTTGAAATGGTGTTGGAAAGGAGATGCTCTCTAATAAAATGACAATCTAATTCAATGTGTTTCGTTCGCTCATGAAATACCGGATTAGAAGCAATGTGAAGTGCAGATTGACTATGCATTGGTTTGCTATGAGTAACTCTAAGAGACTGAAGAAAAGATTTGAGCCACAATAGTTCTGCAGTAGCGCTAGACATTGAGCGATATTCAGCTTCAGCGGAAGATCGAGATACTGTAGGCTGCTTCTTAGTTTTCCAAGAGATTGGGGAAGTACCAATAGTAAAAAAATAACCAATTACGGAGCGTCGCGAAATTGGACAACTTGCCCAGTCTGAGTCACAAAAGGCTTTAAGTTGAAAATCACATTCAGAATTGAGGAGAATGCCTTGACCAAGATTTCTTTTAATGTAACGTAGAACACGAATAACTGCATTATAATGGTCTTGTTTTGGATCTTGCTTGAACTGGGATAATGAATGGACTGCATAACTGAGTTCTGGACGGGTGATAGTAAGGTATATTAGTCTTCCTACGAGGCATCTGTAACGCGTAGGATCAGAAAAAGTAGGCCCGTTTGCTAAGGCCAATTTTATATTTTGCTCCATGGGAAAATCAACTGGTTTGCAACCAAGAAGACCACATTCCTTTAGAATGTCTAATGCAAACTTACGTTGACACATAAAGAGACCAGCAGAGCTTCGCGCAAATTCAATGCCAAGAAAATATTTTAGTTTGCCAAGGTCCTTAATTTTAAACCAAGTGTGAAGATGAGCTTTCACTTTGGTACACATGGAAGAGTTATTTCCAGCCAAGATAATATCGTCAACATAAACCAGAACAACTACAAATTGATCTTTATTGGAGTAAGTAAATAGTGTATAATCAGCCTTGGATTGTTGGAAACCAAATGATAGAAGAGAAAGTCGCAGCTTGGCAAACTAGTTTCTAGGAGATTGTTTTAAATCGTAGAGCGATTTTTGAAGCTTGCAAGCATGACCAGGCAAGCTATTGGAGAAGCCGGGTGGGAAGTGCATGTAGACCTCCTCATTTAAATCGCCATGGAGGAATGCGTTTTGAACATCAAGTTGGTGTAACTCCCAACCTTTTGCAATAGCAACGGATAAAAAAGTACGAACACTCACCATTTTTGCCACAGGTGCAAAAGTTTCTGTAAAATCTTCTCCTTCAATTTGATTATTCCCAGCAATAACTAATCGTGCTTTGTATCGCTCAATAGCACCATCAGATTTATACTTGATGCGAAACACCCATTTACAAGGGATAACTCTCTTCCCAGGAGGCAATTTGGTGATATTCCATGTTTTGTTGGCTTCTAAAGCGTCTATCTCAAGTCTCATGGCAGCTTGCCACTTTGGATCTTTCATGGCTTCTTTAAATGAAGTGGGTTCATGACTTGCATTTACTACTGCAATAAATTGTTGATGTTTGCCTGAAAAATGGTGGTTAGAAATATAATTTTCAATGGGGTATGTTTACCTGAGGTTACCGACTGAGTGATGATGAGTGAAGGAGGTGTAGTGATTGAATTGCATTGATAGTCTTGAAAATAACTTGGAGGTTTGTGTTGTCTGCGTTCTCTTGAAACAACTGGAGGTGCTATGTGAGATGGAGAACTTCCCCTATCATGTAAATTAGGCGCTATAGCAGATGAAGTAGGATTTGCTAGATCTAGTGGCGAAAGATCCGATGTTGGAGTTTCAAGTATTGCAGTTTGTGGTATTGGGTCTGATGGATCCATTTCCGTGAGGGATTCAGGTATAGGTTCTGCTATCACTGGCAATGCAGGTGGTAATATTGGCTGTATTGCAGCAGAAGATGGAGATTCTTTAAAAACAAATGGAAATACCTCTTCGTGGAAAGTAACATCACGAGAAATGTGAACTGCGTTTGTTTCCAAATTCAGAAGTTTCCAACCTTTCTTATTTGAGGGGTATCCAAGAAGAACACAACGACTAGAATGTGTGGCAAACTTATCTGATGGCTTCGGTAATACAGTCGAGTAACAAAGACAACCAATAACTCTTAGATGATCATATGATGGAGGTGTTCCATGAAGAACTTCAAATGGACTTTTTCCTTCAAGAAGCTTGGTTGGAGTTCTATTTATAAGATGAGCAGCACTTAGAACACAATCACTCCAGAATTGAACAGGCAAATGCCCATCAAAGCGTAATGCACGAGCTACATTGAGAATGTGACTATGTTTCCTTTCAACACGTCCATTTTGTTGAGGTGTGTATGTGCATGATTGCTTATGGATTATTCCTCGATCGGCTAAATACATTTGCATCTTAGAGGACATGAATTCGCTACCATTATCAGATTGAATGCTTTTAACAGATGTGTTGTATTGAGTAGTCACCATGTTAGGAAATTTACGAATGTGGGAGAATGTTTCCCCTTTATCATGCATAAGAAAAACCCATACATGTCGACTGTAATCATCTAAGATAGTCAAGAAATAACGTGCATTACTAAAAGAAACAGTGTGATATGGTCCCCAAAGATCACAATGAATTAAATCAAAAGCATTCAAACAACGTTTCTTATTGATTGGAAAAGGACTACGTGTTTGTTTGGCCCTAGAACAAACATCACAATGGCCATTATTATTTGAAACAGAAATAAAGGGAAGCAGGGACAAATAATCTCTAGAAGGATGACCAAGTCTTCGATGCCACAACTGAGAAGAAACGAAAGCTTGAACTGCATTTGTGGAAATGGAAGAAGACCTCAACACGTACACCCCCTCATGTTCATCACCCCACCCAATCGTCGTCCTCAAGTGACGGTCCTGTAGGATACAATGTTTTGCAGCAAAAATAACACAACAAGTGTTAGATTTTATTAGTTGGGAAACAGAGATGAGATTGCATGTAAGAGATGGAACATAAAGCACATTAGTTAAAGTCAATGAAGGAGTTAAATGAATCGTTCCACTCTTGACAGCATGAGTTCTAATTCCATTTGGTAGACCAACAAAACAAGGGCTTATAGGGTGAATATCAGACATGTAAGCGAGAGTGCCAGTCATGTGTTGTGATGCACCACTGTCGATAAGCCAAGAGATAGGAGTAAATGCTCTACCAGATAATTTTTCAGGTGGTGACTTAGAAGAGTCAATCATGTTCAGCAAACATTGAAGCACCTCGGGAGTAAGATTAGCTAAGGATCAGTACCGGTTGAGTCACTTTCGGTTTGAGTTGTGAAGGTATGAGCAGCAGTAGGAGCAAAGCCGCGACCTCCAGAATGTCTTCCACGTCCTCGGCCACGACCACGAGAAGGATAGTTGCTGTCGCAAGGGGGATAACCATGGAGCTGATAGCATTTGGAAACATCATGATAAAGTTTCCCACAATGGCTGCAGGTGACCTTTGGTTTGGAGAATTCTGTAATATTCTTTGATTGATGATTAGTTTGTACGGCATAACCGAGGACATCAGTAGGTTCAGCATGAGAAGAAACGATGGAATTATGGGTTTCTTCTTGAGTAAGCATGGCAAAAACCCGATTCATTGAGGGAAGCAGAGTGGTATTGAGAATTTGTGTATGAACGTGGCCATAGGTAGCATGGTCAAGTCCCATCAGAAATTGATAAACATGATCTTGTTCAGTTTCCTCAGCAACTGATTTAGCAAAATCACAAGCATCACCGATGGAACAAGCACGGAGAGTACGACTTGATTCCAGTTCATCCCAAATAGCTCGCAGTTTGGTGTAGTAATCACCCATAGAGGAATTATTTTTACGAAGAGTAGACATTGTGATTTTGAGTTGAAAGACACGAGGTCCATTGGAGATGAAAAAGCGATCCTTCAAATCATCCCATGAGTCTTTGGCAGTGTCAAAGCACTTAATAAGGGGTTGGAGTTGAGAATCAATGGTGTTGTGAATCCAGCTGTTCATCGTAGAATTGCAGACGGTCTAGGCAAAGAACTCGTCGGATTGGTCATCTTTTGGAGCAACAACGTCACCGGTGATAAAACCAAGTTTATTTTTTTGGCTTTAAGGACAATTTTGATCAATTTTGCCTAATTATCATAATTGTATTGGCCACGAAGCAGAACATTTGTGAGTAGAATGCTAGGATTATCAGAGGGGTGAGTGTAAAAAGGTGATGTGGGTCACTGATTTTGAGCGTTTTGCTATGATCAGCCATAGTTCTGGACTGAAAAAAAAAATACAGAAATTGTTTTGAAAAAAAAAATGGCCTAGGTCGTATGGCTCATGATACCATAAGAGAATGCAATTTACGTGTCTTACATTAATCATCTGTTGGCTATATAAAGAGCCATGATACAATAATATTTACAACAAACTAAACTATTCTCAGTAAAATCTTAACAAATAGAAAAAGGCTAGGCTAAGAATTTAAACTGATAACAAACTACTGTTGTAACTAAACATTTGAATTTAAAATGCAACCATATCAACAATATCTTTACAGGTGCAACAATAGCAACGGTGTGATCATATCCCAATAATATTTGAAAATGATGTATGATATTCAATTCATTAAAAAAATGTAATGCAAATGAGACATAAATATATCCGAAGGTGAAGGTGTTCATATAAGAGATAAAATCCTTGATATTTAACTAAGTCTAAGTTTGCAGTCATTAGTGATCCAAATCATATAGGATAGTTTTAAGGTCATTTTCCTAGTTTAGTGTGTAGTTAGCAAAACAACAACTAGTGAGTAAAAAATTCTCTATCTTAATTTCCATATTTTTGTGTTATTTATCATTCTTGTCAATTTCAATGTAGAAGAAGAAGATTGCATACACGCACATGAATGCACTAACGCACAAAAATGCACACATGCACAAGAAAGCATGGAATCATGCATAATGCGGTTTGCATAATTTCTAGTTGGGATTGTTAATATTGAAGGAAGGATAACAAGTACTCATTAATACTAGAAATAATTTTCATTTCTCAATCACATAAGGTATTGCAAATAATAAACATATATTATGTTCAAGAATTGTTCTACTAGATACGCAAAGACAAAAGCAAGAGTACATAGTCCAATGTTTGAACGGGACTAATAACCTATCTAGGCCAAATGTTATCGCCATAGCTATCCAACTCGAGAGGAGCACTCTTAGAAAATGATTGGTATTCGATAGTTTTTTAAGCACTACTTCAGTTCTCCAAATGGTAACAATGTCAAGCTGGTCATGACAACAACAATCCACATCATGATGTTATATTCAAATAAGAAGTTAGTAAGTGAATTTACTATAAAGTTACCCATAAGAATTCCTAGTGATAACATAACTATCTCATACGGATTTAGCTTCTTTCTTTCAATGGTTCAAATTACATTCGATTCTAGGCAAACAAGGAAAATATAAAGGTTTTCTAGAGTGGAGGATAGAAAATTAACAAATAAAAGGGAAATGCAAATATTTAGGGTTTATGGAGTATTTACCTATTTTTAATAGAGTTTAGGAAAAAATAAGTTAGATTAGATGATTATAGTTATGTTAAATGGACAAATTTGTCCTATTTTGTGGGTTTTGTAAGTGAGAGAGTAAAAGTTAGACCATTTGAGGTGCAATAGAAGGTATTAAGTCTCATATGTTAGAATTGTGCCCACATGAAATAAATAATTAATGTGTCTAACCTTTGAGAAAGTAAATAATGTGCAAGAGATTATTGTTAACATCTTCATGAGAAAATAAATAATAACCGAGTATATATATATATATATATATATATATATATATAAAAGTTAATTAATACCTTTCTCATATATGTTATACTCAATTGCTCTAACTTTTGATTAGCATCCTCATGTTATTTCTACTTATGAATTATTCAATCTTGAAGTTTTATTTGTTATTGCAGTTTGCAAAGTAAATTATTAGTAAATAAAATATGAAATTAAAATATTATGTAAATAAGCCATAAATATATGTGAAGGTGTTTGTAGAGAAGATTAAATCTTTAGTATTTGAATATAGGTTTTCATTACATATATTAGGGAAAAAAGGATAAAAGAGTGCAACTTTACTAAGAAATTTAATTAAACTACTTAAATTAAATACATTAAAATTATTATCCATAATTTAGGTGTATGTTATAGTGACACAATACATGTTGACATATGCAAATAAATGTATTTTCAAAATTACAAAGTGTAGCTATAGACTACAATGACACACAATACATGTTGACATATGTTAATTATTATTCACATATTTGCTAGAAAGTGTAGGCATATACTATAGTGACAAGCACTATATGTGGTTTAATCCTTTCCAAAATTCACACTTAAATTGTGTGGATATATGTCTAATAGATTTATACTTAGATATATTATACCTATAGTGTGTGTCACTGTAGACAACATTCCTTGTAGTGTTGGAAGAAGTAAAAATAATGCTTATAAAAATACAAGTAACAAAGTCATGTGTTAGAGTGATCATTTTATGCAAGATTTTAAATGAGAGAAAGAAGTAAGGAATCCTCTTTTCGATATCGTCGTTGCTTTCTCGCAATTTCTTGAAGCATGTGCTCGTTCTCGTGCTGCTACAAACAATAAAGAGAAACCCTAAATCAGTGACACACGAAAGCTTGATCCTCAGTTTTGAAATATCAAGAGCAAAGACCAGAATTCCTTTAGTTAGGGTAGTGGACAAGTTTCACATTCAAAATGAAACAAATTTACACATTTTGTAATTTAGTTATATTTAGAAATATTTTATTTTTAATCTGAGACCTATGCCATCCATGGCTTTAATATTCAAATAACTTTGCACACTAAACCAAAAAATAATGGTACTAACAAAGTTAGAGAGAGAAAAAATGGTTTAAATCTTATACATGCATAAAATTGATAAATAAAAGAGTAATACTTTATTTATATCCTTCCTTTGTAATTATTTTTATTATGTATCTCAATTGGTTTAAATATATGTTCAGTCCCTAAAATATATTCATGTTTTATTATTTTTCCCTGAATTTTTTTCTGCTTTACTCTTGATCCTTAAAAAAAATCTTTTATTTTTTGTCTTATATAATACACCTCATTTTTGTTTTAGCCCTTATAAATTAATGATTTATTTTAATGGTTGGAAAAAAAAGAAACAAATATTTCAAGGACCAAAAGTTAAGGAAAAAAAATAGATGCCAAAAAGAAAATATAACTATATTTAAAGGACCAGAGACACATATTTAAGTTATCTCATTTTTATTTCATGTTTTATGTATTTCTTCCAGGTATATTTATATTCGTATCATAATGTAATAGCAACCCAAAAGGAAAAAACCAAACATTAAGGAACCCCTGTCATCAATTTTTTTTTAGAATTAAACACATTCAGCACACTTATCTTTTTACTGATTGATATTAATTTTTTATATTAACAATGCATAGAAAAATAGAGTCTTTCACTTAAAGTAAATAGTTTATATACTAACAATTTTTAGAGTCCTTTCATCATAAATTCTTATGTATGATAAATTTATTAATTTTATAATAATTACTTTAAAATTTAATCTAATGATATTTTTTATTGGTTAGATATAAATTTTTTCTTATATTCTAATTGGTTATCGATGTATTTTTTTTACACTAATAGTACATACCTAAAACTTTTGCAAACAACTCGACTGGAGCCCAAATCCGTATGTAATGATGGATCCTTATTTATAAGTGTGGCCCAATCACCAAGAGTTGGACCCACATTCTAGTGTCCAATGGCCCAATCCCATGCAGCAAAACAATATACAAGGCTACACTTTGAACAAAAAACGAAACAAAAAAAACAAACACGAGCGTTCATGTATTCTCATAACAAATAGTATTGGCAAAGCCTAAAAAGTAAAAACACACACAAATAACAGGCTAACAAAATGAAAAATGGATGTTTAAGAAGGCTAACAAAATGAAAAAATGGAGAACAGTGCTGGGTGTCTCGCCTTTTAGTAGTGCATGTAAAGTAGTAGAAACAAACGCCATCTAATGATATCCTAGGACATCAGTGTTTTTTTTTTTCTTTTCTTTTATATCACGAAAATTCTTTATGAAAGACGATTCTATCTCAATGGGATAATTAAGAATAATAAAACTCTTATTCTGAGTATTTAATGTAAGTGCATACTTATACTCAAATTCAGACCTCTAATTAAGGTAGAACAATCCCACGCAGTTAATTTTTCACCATATTTTTGTTATTTTTACTTTCTATTTTAGAAAAATGAAAATAGCTTAAGAATGATTACATACAAGATCATAAATACCAGTGTGTTTTTATTTTATATCCATATTATGCATCCTGATTATTTTATATTAGTATTAAAAAAAACATCAAAACGAAGAGACAAAAATAAATGAAAGCCAATTAAGAAGATAACATATAGTTATCACAAATATTTTTAATCAAAAAATATTTATTAAAAAAATATCAATATAATATTTTATAATAAAAAATTGAAAACTATAAAAATTGTATTTTAATTTTTTTAAGAAGAAATCCTCAAATTATTTCTTCAAATTTGTGTATCATATTAATCTTTTAAAGATTTTACCTTTAAATTATATATATATATATATATATATTTAAAATCTTTTATCAAATTAATCCCACAAAATAGCTCATGTAATACCCTCCAATTTCAAGTATTAGAAATAAACCAGGATAAAAGTTTTATTAAAACTTTGACAAGGTGTGCTTGGATGTAAGATATCCTAAGAATTATTGTTCTTGTTGTTATTATTATTATTATTGTTAGCAAGTTTGATAGTGTTAGTCATACCATAGTACGTGAATTTAATAGGAACCGGTTAATCATACCATAGTATGTGAATATAATAGGAATGGGCTAATCGTAGTCAAACAAAGGAACTAAGGTCCAATAGAAGACCAAGTCCACCTATGGGTTATGATAATGGGATGTAGGGAAAAAATTAGGTTTAGTTGTCACATAATAGAAGGAAAAAGAGAAAAGAAAGGAGGAAGGAGGAGGAGTTTTGGAGACCCCAAGTTCCAAGATTTATCTTTATTCCTTCCTACATGCATGTAGGTGATTTCCTTGTCCTTCCTATAATTTTTGTTATTGTCTTTTCCTCTTTGCTTTTCCTGATTTGCCCTAAATTAGAGATTTGATGGGATTTGTAGAATTTATGAGTGGCTCTAGGGTTCTTGGGATTGTTTTGTATTTAAATTTGGGAGAAAATATAGACTTATGAGCCCTAACTTATAGAGTGGGGATTTTCAAGTGTTTTGTAATTGGATTTGGGAGAAAATATAGGCTTATGAGTCCTAACTTATAGAGTGAGAATTTTCAATAGATTGTGTGATTAACGGGGTATTTTGTGTCGGTTTGATGTTTAAAAGCTTAAATAATCAATTGTAAGTCTTTTAGGGTGATCTTGGATGGTTGGGTAGTCACTTTAGGACACATGAGATGCATTTTTGTGAAGTAGTCGAGAAGCGGAAGAATTGTATTCTAGCTAAATAAGTCGTTTTAGGTTATCTAAAAACTTTGACTTAGTGAGCTAGTTTAACTCAGCTAGAATGTAAATGTAAAACAAAGAGATTAATTTGCTAAGCGAACTTGTCTCACTAAGCAAGAAATAAGTGTGGCTAAGCAAAAATGTAACAATTAGTGAACTTGCTTAATTAATTTCTTAAATATGCTTGTATTGTCCTAATGCTTGAGAAGTGCATAAGTTGGGTGCTATCAGAAAAATAATGCAAGTTGACAATAATTAGATGTTTGGTGAATTTAAATGTAACTTTTAATATGTAAAACTATGTTGTGAGACGTGTAGGATCTTTTAATAAGAATGTGAAATCTCTATGTTGTTACGAGATGTGTCTCGAGGATTTCCGTCATTGAGTGAATGCAAGTACGTTACCTTCCTTTATTGGAAACATGTGATTTATAAAGTATTTGATATTATTTAAAAATATGTGTGGCCAAATATGAGACGTATATTGTGACGTAAAATTTCTTGTGATTGCATATCACTAAGATAGGTAACCTAGAATGTGAGAGACTAGTTTAGGCTAGGGTGGTATTTCAATGGTAAGTGACCTAGCCTGTGAGAAGTAAGAATGAGTTTACTTATGTGTAAAGAGAAGTCCAAAGGGACACTTTTGTGCATGGTTTGTTTTATTCATGCGTCATAACATTTGAGATATCTAACATACCTATATAAAAAGAGACTATCAGCACAATTATCAAATTAGACATTATATATTATTGACATTTAGCAAAAAATAGGGACAAAATGGTAATTAGACTTAAATACGCTAATTGTACTCCCTTTTTAATAAGTGTGTTCCAATATTCTCAAATTAAATCATGCTAATTACATCCCCTTTTTTATAAGTGTACTCCAATATTTCTAAATTAAAACTTGCTAATTGCACCATTTTTTATAAGTAAATTAATATTTTCTTTTAAATCTTAAATACTCATTATATCATTTCTTTCATCCCTCCCACACGTTATCTCTTTAACGCGTAGCCAGTCGTACTAGTCAGTTACAAAAATTAAAAATCTCAATATTATTTTGATTTCCTTTCGAAAAGATTTTAAATCGATGGTGATATAGTAATTCCTCTCTTATTTACTTAACAACTGTCTGGAAAAGTGCAGTGATTTCCTTTCGTTTTATGTTATGATTTTCATAATCTCCTACTTTGGGTCCTTCATATTTCTCAATATTGTTGGTTCTCATCTCAATTGACTTAGTCTAAATTATTGACATGTTTGCACAGGCGAAACAAGAGATGAAGTCTTAAGTGGATCCATTCAACGTAAGTGTATTATCACAACAAGAAGAAATTATTATTGAACTTCACTTCTTTCTTTCTCTTATTAATTTACTTGACAATTGTCTAGAGTGCAGTGATCTCTTTTCATTTTATGTTATGATTTTCACAATTTTCTCCTTTAGGCCCTTTATGTTTCTCAATGTTGTTGGTTCTTACCTCAATTAGCTAAGTCCAATTATTGACAGGTTTGCACAGGCGTGACAAAATATAAAATCTTAAGTGGATCAATTACTTATGAACTGATTTCAATTTTCAACATAGCTATATTATCACAAGAAGAAAAAATTATTATTGAATTTCACTTCTTTCTTTCTCATATTTTTGTTGCACATCCATTTTGTCATTAATAAACTATACTAGATCTTACAATTTTTTAAATATCTTTCTAGTCTAGATGATATGTTGTCTTAGCTACCTTTTTAAGAGTTATGTGTGTTCAAATATCTTCCTTATCATCTCCTCTCTTTTCTCAACTTTGAAATATTCTTCTTCTTTGATGTTCTCTGTCTTTTCACAATTTTTCTCTTTTCTCTTACCTTCTTCATTCACTCAATTTATTTTCTCTCTCTTCTAAAAATAAATCATTCAACATCGCAACCCTCGCTGAAGATTCATTTGGCAGCCATTGTGACTACAACTTCTTCATAATTTTTTCATGATTTATAGTGATATGTAGCAACAAATGTGAACAATTTTCTTAGTTTCTATCTTCTTGGTTGATTTTGGTTTGACCTAATTACTTTCTTTGGTTTTTCTCCTTCATTAAAATTTCTTTAATATTGTGAATATAGACTAAATTTGTTAAAAAAAAGGTTTATTTGATATGGCCTATGAGGTAAATTATTTTGTGAAAAAAAGATATTAAATGAGTCTTTATAAGAATAGGTAGGAATTGGAGAATTTTTAAAATATTTATTTGATTTTGTTCTAGATTGATTTATTAGTTGCAAATTATGTGTTTGATCAAATGTCAAAATGACATTTTTGGATATGTTTTCTAATTTCTCATTTTACTTCTAAATTTATGACACTTTTGAAACGACTTTTCACATGAGAACTTCTCAGTTGATTCCGTCAATTTGATATTATCTTATAGAGTAGAAATTTTTCACATACAATCTCTGGTTGTTGTTGCTCATCTTTTGTTAATATTACTCCTATTTATAATCAATAATTATATTTGTTTAAAAATAGTTAGTAAATAGAGACTAATGTTTATCGTAGAAATTTAAGTGAACGAGTAAAGGATCAATGAAATGTTCAATTATGAAATTTGATGCAGGACCTCTATAAAAGTGAGCATTGACACAAACAAAAGTGAATAAAAGTAATCCAGTTGATGATTAAGTAGAAGATAAAGGTTCAAAGTGAAGAAAAGATGCAGGACAAATGGAGAGAAATGAAGGTATTACTTGGTAAATTGAAAGAGAAGACCTAAACAAGTGGGAAGTTGACTAACAGAGCATTAATTTTGTATAAAGTTTTCAGTTATTTTCTTTAATTTAAGTTCATAAGTGAAAGTTGCTTGCTACATATTACAATTCTTGCTTAGATTGAAAATTATTGTTTTTGTTCCAAGCTAATTTTTTTCATTTTTTCTAACCATCTTATATTTTTATCTTATAGTGATTATATGAATTGAAATTTTAATAGATTCTCAATTAGCCATACATTAATCATATTCCCCTCAAATTATTTATGTTTTCAATCTTTTTGAAATTGTTGTGACCCATAAGTTACATTTATAGACAATATTCTATTTATAGGCTGAAATTTTACAAGATATTAACAAAATTGTTAAGGAGTACTACATTACAAATTCATCTGTGCCTACAATTGTATTACACTACAATTATATACCTATTGATATTAAATAATATTTCTTTATTACACATGCAAATGAATGTTAACAAACGCAATCGAAGACAAAAGATACAACAAATAAGTATAAGAATTTTCATTCGTGTGCTTACTTATAATTGTAATATCTTTATATTACATACAACAAATATAATTTATTATTCCTATTATAAATTCATCATTTTCTTCATTTCTAAAATATTTATATGTTTACTTATTATAAAAATAGTTTTTCAATTTGAAGCATAACAACGAAACACAGTAAATCGATACATCTTGTGCGAACACACGAATTACCGACTAGTTTGTGTTAATAGAAGGTAGCTATAAATTTAGACTGTGGAGGTTTGTGATGGGTTTATTTAATGAAATATCAAATAGTTTTAAAATTTTATAAAAAGTTGTAGACATAATATACTCCATAAAAAAATTTAATTTAATTGATTAGATTAATAAAATTTAATACTGTAAAATTTATAAATAAAGTATACTTTTATGGTAGTGCTAATAAGGTATCTTAGCTGTATTTTCAGATAGATGGACAAATAATTCAAACTTTCAAAATCATCTAGAATTTTCCAAAAAGTTATTGTTACAATAAAAAGTAAACTTAACTTTACAAAAAGTTATTCACTTTATTTTTTCAGGGCCAAATGATAGTAAAAATAAAAATTTGAAAAACTAAAATGACTTTTTGCAAATTAAAATATAAATAACAAAAGGTTTCTAAAAATTTAAAAGCTAAAATGTCTAACTTATACAATTTTAAAGACTGTTAAAAAATTACTTTTACAGTAATTAATATAGGTTAAAAAAAGTTGGAATTGAGGCACAGCTGAGACGAAGCCAATGCAAAATGCCAAATATTGTAACGTGAACTGAACGACCTGGTCGTGCCATAGGTGCAATCTGAATGGAATTTAGTTGGTTTTGATTTTGTCTCTGGTTAGACCAAAACAAGGATTACTGGTGGAAAAACAAGAAGCAAGTTGAAGGACAATTAATCACGCTAGATTATACGTTAAAATATTTAGTATGTAAAGAGTACAGTCTATAAATATATATCATTATATTTTTATAGCTTAAATAACTTCCTTTCAAAAGATTGATCAGTGTCTATATGTGTATGATTTTTAACGAGCCAACGGGTTAATTTCACTTATTTATAAGTATTTTTTTAACACTAACATTAAATTAATAGCTCGACTTAGACGAAGATTCATTCAATTAGAAATGTATTTTGTAAGAAAATTTTCAAACAAGTCAATATAGCTACCTCTAAATAAGATAACAACTCGATCTAACTTTTAAGTATGGCTTTTAACAACTCTAACTTTTAAGTAGGGTTTTTCTTAGGCACTGCTAGTTTTTTTTTTTTTTTTTTTTTTCTGTTTCTGTTCTTTATTTTCTGAATCATTAAAAAAGAAGAAGAAAGTAAAGCATCGTTAACCGTTCTTTCTTCGCACTCGATTATATGATTCCCATGCACTGTCATAGATTTTTATCTTTTTTACATTGAAACTACTTACCATAACAGTAGATATCAAGGGATTTCCCGTATTAGCAATGTTTTGAAAAAGTTTTCATATTAAAATGATTCCAATGTCTCAAAATTAATTAATTACTATTGGAAGAAAAAAAATATAAAAGCTGAATTGAAAAATAAAAAATGAATAATTGACCAAAAACACAGGAAACATTTTTCACTTTATCTTTTGGCAAGTCGTTTTACGAAATTATATTCATTAAATGTAGTTATCATTTTTCTTTCCTATTAATGTAATTGATAAAATAAGCAGGATTGTTATTGAATATGGAAATGAATTCAAAACCCTACACCTATATTAAGAACGCAAAACTTTATTCAGATCGATCCCTTCAGCTAGTTGACAATGAAACATGATGCATGTGTAGTCCACTGTTTATATGACAACTGATATGATAACAAGATTACAGAAGTCGAAAGCTCACTAATATGTCCATACAGATTTGATTGTTCTTTTTTACTTTTATATAACAGAAGTTCGACAATAAACATTAGCAATGAAAGAACCAAATAACAGCGGTCATCGCACGTTACGCAAAAAAATCTCTAGAAAATTATATACCAATCAAATGGATGTGAAAGAGTATAATATTGTGGAGCCTAACCTATATCTTCCACATTTTCCTTTCCCATTTGCAATTAGACCTTCGTAAAACCAAAAGAGAAGAAAAAAGTTGAGTACAGTATTTATATGCTGTGTAAATACTTAGTAATAACCTGATCTTGCTACTTTTTCTGTAATTCGACTACTGCTACTTTTTTATATATAATATTTTTTGCTGAGTGAAAAAAAAAAAAAACAGTTACGAAGGTTTTTAATTTCTACAAACTGTATTCCTCTACAGACTGATACTTTATGAAGGGTCCTAGCATTGTAGAGTATTAGATAGATTGGATGCAAGTGCACACATTCTCTTGAACACGATTGCTTCTAGAGGAAAATATACGTTAAAAAAAAAAAAAAAAAAACCTGATGTTTTGACCTAGTAAGAGCTGGTAATGTATTGGTCACGTCCACAAATAGTGGAGCTATAAAATTAAAAGCCTAAGTCTAGGTTTGAAAGACTTTACACTTTTTTAACTCTTAATATTTCAAAGCATCACGCGTTAAACTAAAAGTAAAGTTTGGTTTGATAGTTGGGTCAGCCATAAAAGTCTTCCTAATTCTTATGGAAGGGGAGCCAGCAAACAATCATGGAGCATTGGCCGTTCGTTCATTTCATGCCATGTATATCTACTAAGCGTCAAAAAATTGATGCAAAATAACGTGCACACTAAGAGGATGTTGCAAGTTACTCGATTGTAAAATTGAATTCCCTTCAAGGAATAATGTTTTATTAGAACCTAAATTAAGGACAGTTAACACCCAAAATTGCTAATCAAGTATTGAATCAGTTACAGGTGCTCTTAGCATAAGCAAAAATTTAAGAGAATATATCAAACCAAAAATGAAAGGACTATATATTATAACGTCCTTTGTTAAAATAATAATCTATAGTAAAATAATATAAAATTTTAAAATTGTATTAATCTAAAAATATCTCATGTATAATAAATAAATTTAAATAAATAAGTCTTTATACTAGTAAAAATATTATCTTTAAAATATGAACATCTAAACTAAATGAACACTAAATATTAACTAACCTAAAATAAATGTAATTAAGTAAATTATGTCTTCACATATCCTTAAATCCAATAATTTCTTTCTTGTGTTCTAAAAATAACACTTATAATAAGATGATAATCTCAGTAAATAAAACAACTAACAAAAGTTCACAAATAGTATTGTTCTCATTAGGTGTAATAGTTCGAAAAATCAACTATGATATTCACAATGAATTTAAAATAAGATTATATATATTTATACACCAATAAAAATAATATTAAACAATCACAATTTATGAAACTTTGAATAAATAAAATACTTAAATAAACAAAAACACCTCAATGCATTCAAATAAATATGACAAAAATAACTTAGTGATTCCCAGAATCACAAGACGTCATATTTTTTAGTTCCCAAGTACAGATATCAGATTCTTCAAAGAGTTTATAAACTCATTCTATGTAATAGTGTCTCATTGTCTTTCTCATCATAAATAGAGGTATTTAAAATCTCTTCGTCATCCCATATGGAGATATCTCATTATATTTTCATAATAAGATGTATACCATCTTTTTTTCAAAAAGTGATAATTAACTCACAAAATTACAAGAATATCATTCGAAATAAAATAACCAACAAATTCTTTAATATCGTGCATCCAATAATATTTCTCAAAATCACACCATAACAATAACTAATAATATGAAACCATATATATAACAACAATTATATATGTAATATAATAATTAAGACATATAATATTTATAATGGTTAGAACATAACATACTTATGTATAAATTGATTCTAATCCTAAAGTTTAAATTATATATTCATTAATTCAATGATAAAACCCTTTAGATAATATCAATATATATATATAAAGAAAACACATTTTCAAAAATTAATATCATGAAGATTTAGAAAATATTGTTTTACTTACCTCTTGAATTAAATAATTCTGCATTTCATTATTCTTCTTTTCTTCTACTAATTATACCGACAGAATTTTCATCCCAAATTTTTTAAAAACAAAAATAATTCAATTTAAATATGAGACGTAACCACTTACTCCAAGAGCAGCTTGAAAGAGTTACTCTTAATTTGAACCCTTTGTTTTATTTTAAGATTAATAGCTGAGATTAACCATTTAAATCTATGCATGTGACTCTAGTGTGGTTAAGAGCCTTAACGTTTAGTTATCAAGTGCTACTCCATCTTTCCAGTGTCTCACACAAACAGACCTACTATTGTTCGCCACTGTTGTTGCCTAGCTCATTGCATCGCTCTATCACATGCGAACAGTCCCACTCGTTATGTTTTCGCTATATCTCTCCAAGAACAGACCTGCAGCTACTGTTGCGCTATATCTCCACATTTTATTGTGCCGTTGTCAACCACCGCCATCACTGTGCTATATCACCATGACAAAATGTTAAGGGATTATTGCTTCTCTGTCATACCCTTTCCGTTTTAGATAAGAGCTCTTTCTTCTCTTTTTTAGTCCAATAATCCCCCTTTTTTTTAAGATAATTTTTCTCAAGTGTTAAAACTTGAGAGATTCTGCAATGGATATAAGAACTGGTATCTAATTCGAATAAGTATCATTCCTTTAGGGAATCTTCCAAAAAATTTGTTGGGAATCTAATGTCAATAAAATGATGCTGGCTAATCATCGATTAATGTCCATTTCTTAGTTAAAGCTCAAAAACAGTTAAGTAACTCAACTAAGAGCTAACCACGGTATATCTTGTTTGGTCACCTCATATTTGCATTTTGCAAATTGTCATTTTTATTATGTTTCTTAAGGAACAAATATTTGAATCTTTGAATTCAGTAGAGGTCTAAAGAATTAAATTTAGAAAAACTAGATTGATGTTTGAGTACATTTGCAGTACCAAAAGGGAAATACTCATAGTAGCCTTCTATTTTATTTTGCCACTGCAATGTTGTTGGAGGAATCACATCTAGCGTGGACTTGATGAGGAACAGATTTAGAGATACAAACGGAGTTGCAAAAATATTACAGTGTTTGTCTCATCTTCTTTAGGTGTCGCAGACTGGAGAGATGAAAATCAAAGGATCTATCTTGTTGAATCCTCTTCTAGTGTCACTTGTCTCTTTAATAAAATAAATCTGATCCTTTTGATTTGAGAAAAAAAAAGAGTTAAAAGTGAGAGTAACTTTTTCAAGTTACTCATAGAGTAAAGTGAATCTCCTATCTTTAAACATATACTAAACTTTTATCATACATATGGATACATATACAAACATATTTTATTTTTTATTAATATGATCTTTAAATTAAAATGGTCTGAGGAAATAAATTAATATAATTCAAAAAATAAATTGATAATTTATTACATTATTTTATTTTAACATGTAATATATTATTTATAATATTACCAAATCATTCCTATTAGACTATATATCTACAAATGTTTAAATTATTTAAAGTTTTGTATATATGTTTTTTAAGTTACATCACAGGACCCAACAATTATGTTATTAGGAGAGCAAAATATCTTCTAAAAAATTTTAAAGTTTAATTTTAGTTCCTTAAAAAGAAATTGTATGTTTTTTGCCTTTTTAATTTTGAAATATTTATTTTTTATCCTCTAAACTTGAAATGCATCATTATTTAGTCCTTCAAAAAACTTTAGATAGTGTTTTATAAAAAGATGAAAAATAGTTTAGGTAATACTTTAAAGAAAATGAACAATTCAAATTAGATGGACAAAAAATGATTTTTATCTTCAAAAAGACTATAAACTGAACTTTGAAAATTATAGAATGACAAAAACATATTTTATCCTTATAACTTATCATCAACAGTTTTGATTCCATATATGCATGTATATGCAATTTGAAATAAGTTATAATGATAAAACTGCTACTTATATAAAATGATTATATATTAATATTTTATGAGTTTAATTTCAATTAAATCTGTATAAAATTTAAGAGGCTAGCTCTTTTTAAATTGATTGCATATTTGAGTTTGCTTAATTTAGAGTTAATTAAGTCAACAATAGAAAACAAATCATTACTGTAAAATTACATTAATATAGTTTTTTTATTTATTTTTGGAATGACAAAACAACAACAACAACAACAACAACAAAAATGGTTCAACACTCCAACGCTCTGTTCTTCTTATAGCATGACTGCATGAGATATTGAGATGAACCGGAAACAGGGTGAGGAGGGAGAAAGTGATGAAGGCGTTGATGTTAAGATGAGTCTTTGTGGAACATACATATGAGGATGATAATGGAGGATAATAGGGCGTTCCTTCTGCTATTGATGGTGGTGGAGGGTTGGATAACCAAGCGAAAATAATACTAATAATGATAAATATGTGTGGCGGCCGGTAAATAGAGGGTAGGAGAAGAAGAATTCGGGTAACACGGAGGAGAAGTGAATGATGGAGAATAGTTTATATTTGAAGAACATAAGGGACTGGAAATGATTTAGTTGATATTGTTGATGCCCGAAAGAGCTTCAGGAATTCAAAATCCACTTTTGTTAACATAATTAATTTCGTTGCCATCTCATTTTAACCCAATTATGATGAAAAATGATTGTTTGACACTTATTGTTTGAGATAGAAAGAAAGGGGAGGTAACTAATTAATATATTTGATACCATATCTGATAAATAAAAAAAATATAAGGTTGGTTTGATAGTAGAAATAAAGATTAAAGAAAGAAAGGAGAGATTGTGGATTTGAATTTCCACTAATTATTCTAACAAAAATTAATAATTAATATTGACTAATTAGAAAAAAAGAGAGAGAAATTAATAAAAGGTATTGATAAAATAGTTTCAATCACAACATTTATCATTACTTTTTCTCTCTCTTTTTTCTCACTTGAACACACCAAAAATTGGATATGTTTACATTTTTGTATTCAAAATAACAAATACAAATTCATAAATTTAATTTTAAAAATAAATAGTTCAGAGACCTATTTAAATATTATCAAATAGTTAAAGGGCTTGTAGAATATGAAATCAATTTACTTCTTGTATTGAAAATCAATTTGAACAATTTTTAGAATATGAAATCATATTTTTTGTTAATTATTTGAATCCCAAAAATTTTAAACTTTA
>PYAF01001709.1:3686046-3707741 GCA_007407185.1 Glycine tomentella | reverse complement strand
GTTGTCATCTTCTAAAATTTGTAGAAATTTTATTCTAGAGTTTTGTGTCACAAAATATGTTGATACTTAGTCAGCTAAGTGTATTCTATAATTTCATCAAGTTTCTACAAAATTTCTAAAGTTATTTGAGCATTTTTGGCCTAGGGGCATTTTGGTAATTATGCCATTCAACCTAGGGGTATTTTGGTCATTTTAAAAAATGTCCAAGGGCATTTTTGACATTTTCATGTTAAGGGTTTTTCTAGTAATTTCTACTTCCTGGAAAGAGTGATATAGTTATTTTTCTCTAAACATACATTTTTATAATTTTGGGGATATTACATACACTGTTTTTGAAGTTCGACCTCTACACCTCGTTAAGGGGTCACGGCGTCAGCTCATCGGCGCTCGCCCGTTCGTTTGCGCTTCGTCCCGCACTCGTTCATCACGGGCTTCATCTCCGTTCTTGTTCGGCGGCGTGATTGTTCTCGTTGAGTCATTCTCGTTAGTTCGTGCTCCGTCTCCATTCTCGTTCGGTGGCGTGACTATTTTCATTCTCGTTCGTTCGTGGTCCATCTTTGTTCTCGTTCGTGCTCCATCTTCGTTCACCGTTCACCAAATCAAAGTCTGCAACAGCTCCTCCTTGATGCTGAACAATATTCTGTGTGTGTGTGTGTGTTGTGAATTGTGACTAAGAAAATGATCTTTCTAACTCAAAAAATGTCTATTCTGGTGGTTTGTCGTTTATCTAGTTTATGCATCTCTGGAGAGCAGTGGCATGTGAATGTTGTATCATCATGTATTTATTATCACAATGGAATTTATCGTGTATCATTGGTAATTCTTAATTTGATTTTTGATCAGTATCACTACAAAGTCTACAATCATTTAATAATTTTTTTGTCTTATTTAAAAAAAATTAACTTTTTATTTATTTTTTATTTTTTAGATAGGCTGACCCACTGGCCCACTAACCCACCTTAAAGTGGGGCGGACTAGCATTTTCAATCCACTTTGCAAAAGTGGGCCAGTCCGGCCCGGCCCACATTTTTGGTGGGCTAGGACTAGCCCATCCCATTTTTGGTGGGCTGACATACTTTGCCAACCCTAAGCACAAATAGAGAAATACATGCTTGACCACAATTACTATTTCCACTCTTAATTTTACTAATGCACTCATCTTTTAAATTTGTTAATCCAAAATACCCTTTTATCAAAAAATAGATTCTAGAATTTATTTACACTTTCCTCTTTCAATATATAAGAAAAGGCAAGAATTTCTAAAGACATAAATCCTACAATGGTCCATATAAAGCATTTCTAAACACATCCATGTTGGAGAAGGAGAAGAGATGTAGGGGATGGATATGGTGATTAGAGCTCATATGATATATATATATATATATATATATATATATATATATATATATCCTTGCACTGCTCTATGTAACATATTAAAACCACTTATATTTAGATAAAGATTATCTAAATATATGATTATTTAATCTTTTTAGTAAAAGAAAATATTAGAGATGTTAATATAATAATTTATTAGATAATTGGTTTAAAGATAATTAAAAAAGAAAGAAAACGGTGGTTGTTTTTTTAAATATTAAGTAAAGATAATAGATAAAGAAATATCGGTTAAACAAATTTTTTCAAATTATGTAAACGCTTATATATAGATAGACGGTTCATTTTCTTAAAATCATACACAAATGATCTTTTTTGGATTAGTGGGTTATTCAAGGACTGAAAAGAAGTGAAAAACAGGAAAATTTTGTCGACACAATTGATAAAGAAGAAAAAGAATAACAAAAAATACGAATTACTTATTTCAAGGTGTGTAAAATACATTTTTAAAACCTCCATGGTATGTCCTTTAATGCGTGTAAGGTATCAGGCCCATCAAGGAGGAGATAAAACACAGAGAGCAAAGAAGGAAAGAAAGAATAAACTTGCTATTGAAAAGAATAGAAGAAGCACACTACAAAGGAGATGAGTTGCTGATATATATATATATATATATATATATATATATATATATATATACATATATCAAAGGGTAACAAAACTAACATAACTAAATACATAACTGTCTATGTATATTATAACTATCATCCCCCCTCAAACTCAATGGCGAAGAGGAGACTCTGAGTTTGTCTTTAAACCGAAGAAACGCTGCAGCAGGGATGGGTTTGGTAAGAAGATCAACAACTTGTTCTGTTCCTAGAATATGCTCGACAAAAACTTGTTTTTGAATGACACGATCCCGAACAAAATAGAAATCAATCTCAAAATGTTTTGTTCTACTATGAAGGATAGGATTAGCAGCAAGCATGACAGTGCTGGCATTATCATAGAACACAGTTGGAAGTGCAGTGCATTTAATCTGAAGTTCCTGAAGAAGAGATTGGAGCCATGTAATTTCAGCCAATGTAGAAGCTAAGCTGTGAAATTCAGCTTCTGTGCTAGATCGCGATACACTGCGTTGCTTCTTGCTGGACCAAGATATAAGATTCAAGCCAAAATAAACACAGAACCCACTTGTAGATTTTCTATCATCAATGTTCGAACCCCAATCTGAATCACAGAAGGCTAATAATCGAAGATTAACAGATTTATGAAATATAAGACCATGTGTAATGGTGCCTGCAAGGTATCTCAAAATCCTTTTGACTGCTTTCCAGTGACTATCCAAAGGTTGATGCATAAATTGACTAAATTTATTAACAGCAAATGAGAGATATGGTCGGGTAATAGTGGCATATTGAAGACCACCCACAATGGATCTATAAAGAGTAGGATCAGAAAAAGTTGAGCTACCTGCAAAGGATAATTTTTTATTTGACAGCATAGGAGTTGGCATTGGTTTGGCAGATATCATGTTGGCTTTGGTTAAAAGATCAGTGGTGTATTTTGTTTGGCTTAAATGCATAGATGTAGGAGAGGGATAAGTGACTTCAAGACCAAGGAAGTAATGTAAGGAACCAAGGTCTTTGAGGGAGAAAATGGAATTGAGTTGATTGATAAGAGATGATATTTCTTGGGAATTATTACCAGTAATTAAGATATCATCAACATAAATAAGGATATAGATGGTGGAGGTAGAGGTGAAACGAACAAATAAAGAGGCATCAGATTTTGTACTGTGAAAACCAAATCGCTGAAGGGTGAGATTGAGAGTGTTAAACCAGGCCTGAGGAGCTTGTTTGAGACCATAGATAGCCTTGTTGAGTTTGCAAACAAGATGAGGAGTGTTGGTAGTCATGCCTTCAGGTTGTTGCATAAAAATTGTATCTTGTAAAGTGCCACATAAAAAAGCATTGTTAAAATCAAATTGTCTAATGGACCACCCTTTTGTGAGAGCAATGGAAAGAATGAGCCTGATGGTGGATGGTTTGATAACTGGACTAAAAATTTATGTAAAATCAAGCCCTTCTTTTTGCTGAAAACCTTTGGCAACAAGTTGAGCTTTATATTTTTGAATAGTACCATTGGGTTGTCGTTTGATTTTGAAAATCCACTTGCAGCCTATAGGTTTGATGTGAGGTGGAGGAGCAACAAGAGTCCAGGTACAGTTTTTGTAAAGAGCAGATAATTCCTCTATCATAGCTTGCTTCCACTGCGGGCAAGTAAGAGCTTGTGAGATAGTTTAAGGTTCATTATTAAGCAAGTCAGGTGGTGAGCTGAGAGTAGATGTAGCATAAGTCTTGGGTTTGTAGATTCCAGATTTGTTGCGGGTTTGCATAGGGTGAATACTTTGATCACAAGGTGGAGGATTAGTGATTAGAGGAGTAGTAGTGCTGGGAATAGCAGTAGCCGTGGGCTGATGAGTTGTATCAGGAAGAGAAACAGAACCTGAGGAAGAAGAGCTAGAAACAATGTTAGTAGTATCAGATGTTACATTGTGAGGTAAGGAAGAAGTAGTTAAAGGATGAGAAGGAAAAACTGTAGACTATGTGGGAGTGAGACTAATCTTGGGAATAGAAGCAGGAGAAGATTTGGTGGATGCAGTTGAACTGTTGGAAAATAGCAAGAGATAAGGAAATTCAGATTCATCAAAAATAACATCTCTAGAAATAAAGTTTACCTGTAGGAGAAAGGCATTTGTAACCTTTGTGATCAGTAGCATAACCCAAAAATAAACATTTGTGAGATCTAAAATCAAGTTTATGTTTATTATAGGGTCTAAGAAGAGGAAAACAACTACAACCAAAAACTTTGAAAAAGGTATAATCTGGTTTGTGATGATAAATGAGTTCAAAAGGAGATTCAGAATTAGTAACAAGTGAAGGAAGTCTATTAATGATATAGATGGCAAAGGAGAAAGCTTCATCCCAAAAGGATAAGGGAAGTTTAGCATGAGGAAGAAGAGCTAAACCTATTTTAGTGATGTGTCGATGTTTCCTTTCAACTCTGCCATTTTGTTGATGGGAATAAGGACAGGTAAGCCTATGTGTGATACCATGATTATGCAGAAAAGTAGTAAAATTGTGAGATGTGAATTCCTTGGCATTATCAGTTTGGAGAGACTTAATTTTTAATCCTGTAAGAGTTTCAATTATAGCTTTGTATTGAAGAAAAGCTTGATAAACCTGAGATTTATTATACAGTAAATAAAGACAGCTATATCGAGTAAAAGCATCCACAAACAAAACATAATATTTACTGCCCGAATAACCTGCAATGGGAGATGGTCCCCAAACATCTGAAAACACAAGATCAAGAGGAGTTGTATATTGAGTGTGTGATATAGGATGAGGTAATTGATGAACTTTTCCTAAACAACAAGCTTCACAAACAGAAGACACATTAGATGATTTGCTGTTAGAGATGGAAAAATTGCATTGTTTTAAAACAAAACATACAATCTGAGAGTTAGCATGGCCTAATCGTTTGTGCCAAATATCAAAAGATACATGTTTTGAGTACAAAGATATAGGGGGTTTGGGAACAGATGGCATGGGATTAATATGAACATTGGTAAATTGATAGAGACCATCTTTGAGTTTCCCTTGAAGAACAATATTCTTAGTGACCTGACATTTAACAAGGCAAATTTCAGGATAAAATTCAAAGTAAACATTGTTATCTCTGGCAAATTGAGAAACACAAATTAAATTTTTGGTGATGTTAGGAACATGTAATAATTTGTTGAGTTTGAAAGAAACAGAAGAAGTATCAGATGTTAAGGAAGAATGGCCAACATGCTGAATCTGCATACCTGTGTCGTCCCCTATATGAACTTGCTCAGAGTCATTATACTCAGAGTTGGATGAAAGATTACCAAGATCATGAGTTAAGTGATGAGTGGATCTCGAATCTGGATACCAAGAACTGTCAATGAGTGAAGCAGGCCCAGCAATGTAGGACGCATGATTATGAAAGGAGGCAGGTGGAGGAGGAGGTTTGGGATTCTGTGGATTCTGTGGAGAAGTGAATTGAGAATTTTGAAAATTAGAGTCATATCTATGGAATCATTTCCACGCTGGGTGACCTTGTTTGCCACAAATCTGACATTGCAGACGACTTTGGTTCCAAGAATTGTTTTGAGGTCTGCCACCTCTAAAGCTCCGACCTCCTCTGCCTCTTCTTCCTCCAAAGGAACAACCTCCATTGTTGTCTTGTTGCATGGATCTTTGAGTAAAGTTAGCTTGGATAGGAGTAGAGTTAGATTTTTTAAACATGTCAAGCATATCTTCTTGAGCTAGCAAGGCTTCTAGTTCGATGACAGGAAAAGGAGGAAAACAAGACATGGCAGAGGTGATAAGAGAAGTATATTCTTCATTTAATCCATCAAGAATAGCCTCTGAGTGTTCTGCCTCTGTTAAAGGGTGACCAACAGCTCCTAGAGAATCCATTGCCTTTTTTATTTCAAGAAGGTATTCTGATGCAGGGCCTTTCTTCTTGATGTTCTTCAGCTGATTTTTCAATTGTTGTACCTTTGCTTGAGTGTGAGAAGCAAAATAGACCTGCAATTTGTTTCAAATTTCGTGTGCAAACTGGCATCCCACCATTCGATTCTTGAAGGAGATATTCATAGAGGAGAGTAACCAAGATACTAACAGATTGTCTTGCTGGTGCCAATTTGAATAGGCTTCGGTTTCATTTTCTTCAGTTGGGTTGTCCGGTGCAGAGTATTGATTTGGGATCTTATCTTTATTGAGATGGTGTTGCAGATTATGACCATTTACGGTTGCTAGAGCAAGCTGTTGCCATGGAAGAAAACAATCTTCATCCAATTTGTCTGCTATGGGAATAGAGAAGGTCTTCATAACTTGCTTTGTTGATCTTGCACTTCCATTATTTGTTGATGTTGTGTTTCCATCGGTTGCTGCTGAGTTGGTGGACTCCATAGATCTTTTTCAGCTCTGATATCATGTAAGGTATCAGGTCCAGCAAGGAGGAGATAAAACACAGAGAGTAAAGAAGGAAAGAAAGAATAAACTTGCTATTGAAAAGAATAGAAGAAACACACAAAGGAGATGAATTGCTGATATATATATATATATATTAAAGGGTAACAAAACTAACATAACTAACTACATAACTTTTTATGTATATTATAACTATGAATGCGTGTAAATTGAGATGTAATGTATTTGTGTTTGAATTTCATCTGATTGCTCTTGAATATCATGCATGATTTATTAAATGGTTGAATTAATTATTAAATCGTTGTGAATTGTTGTGATGGTCCTCGCTGTTTCTTATGCCTCTAATATGGGTTTTCCTTGCTTAAAAATGATAAAGAACGGTTTTGCATGGCTGTAACGGGTTGGGAATAAATAAAATAAATAGGGACTCCTTCAATTGCATGTGTTTATATGTAATGAAATTCTTTTGAGAATTGATGAAACTAACGTGAGTGAGTGTGTGTGCGAATAAATAGGTGATTAGTATATATAAACATTTGTATTGTGAATAAAAATGTTAAATGAATATAAACTAAGTGAATATAAATGTCACGTGTTTGATTTTTGTTTTCTTTATGTATCTATTTAGTGTGTTTTTTGAGTTAAAGATTTTCATTATAGGTTGTTGGGTGTTATTATGTAATGTTGGGTGGTGGTGGTGTTCATTGTTTCCCAATTTCATAAAACTATATTATTGTATTTTTGTTTTAAGGTTTTTGTTTGTTATTTGTAGGATGTTTAAAAAAATATCTCATTGAAGGGTTGTATCTTCTAATAGTGTTAGTGGGGATGTGAAATTTGTGAAGAATAATTTTGATCTTTTACAAACACCACTAACAACTTCAATTAACATATTCAGTCAACCCCGGATGAAAAAAAATGCATTTTAAGATAGAAGATACATGTGTAATATGTCTAAATTTAAGAAGATATTTGTGTAATTTGATTTTTATTTTAACTTAGTAAGTACTTCAGAATTAGATGTAGGATATGACTATTTGCATTATATTTTAGTATTTGTTTAACTTAGATATCCATATTTTAAGGATAAGATTTTATTTATGTAAAGACTCTTTTATTTGATTTTATTTATTATACATGATGTATTTTTTGACTATTATGATTTTAAAATTTTAATATTTTTGTTAACATATTTTTATTATGAATTTTTATTATAACTAAAGACATTACACTCCTTACCTATTTTTATTAGCCAATATGTCGATTTTTAGAGTCATTGTCGTCTATTGATGTTCTTTTAACTCTGTTTCGCATCCCTTCTGTATTCGATGGTAGCATTATTGGTGCATCATAAATTTTGCGTTGAGAGCAGGGATTTTGTAGTTTAATTTACTCTTCTCTTTGCCTTGTTTGTACTGGCTAAACCATGGCCCTGCTAGTGCTATAGTTTTGTGTCTAATCTCTTCAAAAATTTATTAGATTTACAACCTTGGACTACTGGCCAAACTTTTTTAATAACTTAAAGTTTCACGTATTCAATTAAATGGATTTTAATAAATAAATTGATTAATTTATTTTTAAAAAATATATGACCTAGTCTAAGCCCATTCTAGATTAGGTCATATCTTTGAAGCAACTTTATTCATTTTCATTAGGCATGGGAAAAAATCTAGTATCCAAATCTGATTCAATCCATTTTTATTATTTTTAATAGATCAGATTTTTTATCACATTCATATTTTATATTCATTTATAAATCTGAAATTCACTTTCTTTTCGTACAGATTTTAAGTGGAAAATCCATTTATACAAGATCTGCTTTTTTTTTCCGACTTGAGCATGTTTTCCAGATCTGACCGAAAGAAGACCTCTATCGAGAAGGTGACGGTGGTGTGGTTTATTTATGCAGGTTGCATGTGGTCGATTTGCCACCATCCATTGCATGTCTATTTTTTCTCCATAGAATAGAGCAATAATTGAGAAACAAAAGAATTGTGGAAACTGGAAAGGGAATTAGTAGAACTAGAAGGTTAACAAACTTTATTTTTAACAATATTATATATTAAAATTATTATTTAAGATTTAACTACCAATATTAATCAAAAGTTTAACTTTCTATACATTATATTAAAAATTTTGTTGCTTTATCTGTTTAAGTTATAAAAGTTTGATATTTATAAAAATAAATTTTAGATTTAAGTTTTATAAACATAAAAGTTAGACAATATTTTTCCTTAATTAGATCTATTATTTTTATTTTAAATTAGTCTCTTATAAGTTATTTAGATCACTATTTTAATTTTTCAAACGACTTATCGATATATATAAAATTTATATATTTTCTTTGAAAGATTTATCTACCAGTAAATTAAATAGCGATAGATTGGTTGTTCAATTATTTTAGTAAATAATATGATAATATTTTCGATTTTTAGTGGATAGGATGATAATTTAAGTTTTTAAAAGATTAATTTAATTAATAATTTAATTACATATAAAATATTTACACCAACATTTGTGGGTTTGAATGAAATTAAATTTAATTTTTTATTTGGTATTATAAATAAATAAATAAATAATAAAAACTTAATTAAATGCAATTGATTAGGTTCTAAATAAAAGTCACTAGTCATTAAAAAAATCTGTAAATATCTGTAATAATATTTTTGTTAAAGTTTTTTTATAAGGAATAAGAAAGAAAAAGAGAAAGACACAATAGTAGCAAGCATGCACGTGGACAAGACCTTATGTTAATGTTATATTAAGTGAACATGTGAATGTTTTTTTTATGAAAAATATCTCCGATCGACATTAACTAAAAATTCTAGCCGACTTCAACCAAAAAATAATTTTACCTAAGATTGACCAAAAATATCATTGATCAATGTCGATAGAAAATATACTAGTTAATGTCAACTAAAAAATAATCATGGTTGATGTCGATCCAAAAATGTCTAGATCAATGGTTGCCGAAATTAACCTGATTGAGGTAGGCCGAAAGTACCCTAACTAAAATTAATCAAAAATAGTTTTGACTAAGGTTTGTTGAAAATAGTTCTTAAATAGACATAGACATGTACTAAATTTTTATTTTTTAGTTTTTAATTACTAAAATTTGTAAAAAAATCCTTCTAACATTTAAGTGAATATAAATTATATATGATCTAATCCATATCCATTTAAATAGATTTAATTTTGAATCTAAATTATTTTTAAAAAAATATCGATATAGATTTAAGATCTAATCCATTTAAGTAGATATGGATTATATCCATCCCTAATTTTCACCTTAATGATATATAAAAAACTTATTAACTTTAATAATGATTATTTTAAAATTATATTATAAAAATTGTAACTAATAGTATAAAAAGTTTTACTTCATGACTAAACACAAGAAAAAGCTTCCAAACGTGATGTGATAAAGAACGAGTAATCTTTCCCGAGTTAGTTGAAGGGTGTGTTTTGAATTAACGTTGAAAGATTTTTAGAAGGTACATTTCAAAGCACCAAAAGAAATGACTCTTATGCTAGGTTGGAAAAAACTAGCTCCCAAACATCACTAAGTGATGGGTGAAAAGCAAGAATATTTTCAAGCTAGCAAGAACGATCATTTATGTCAAAATTAATAGCGCCTATTTTTTAAGCCTGTGAACCTATAATTAATTACATGGTCCCTACCCAACTGTATCAAAAAGGAAAAAGAAAAGAAAAGACTCTCGCAGCTAAGCACAAGCATACACCAACAGACAGAGGAAAACCGATCCGGAGGCAGAGATAACCCACAGAGGAAGCTCAATATTTTTTTTCCGTTGTCTCCATAGAAAATTTGCAACTTAAAATTTTCACTCTAACCCTAAACTTTGGAAACCCACTAGGCCACCACGATTCTGTAAAACCTTTCATGTTTGCTAAATGTACAAATTGGATAGAGCTGAACATCGCAGCATGAAAACAAATGACAAATTGTATTTATATATACAATTTATTTGTACAATAAAGTATACAATAAATAGAGAAATAGGAAGGGAAGGAAAAGAAAATGTAATAAGATAATTACTATTATGAACGAAATAAAGAAAATAATTATAATAATGTAAAAAATTGGAAGAAAAATTTCTGTGAATGATATAATTCAAAACAAATAAAGGAGAATGAAACACGAACTACCCATTGCTGAAGTAACTAGCCTCTTGGTTTTTCAAGTCCGTTTTTATTCCACATACTTTTACAACTACTATTAAACGGCTTTTTCCCTTTGCTATTCGTCCTATGAAATGATTCGATGCTTTAAAGGGTGCAAGTAGATGTAAAGCAAAAATAATGTGAACCAAACATTACTCTAATTTGCAGATATATAATGAGAAGAAAAATAATTTCTTTTAAGGCAGAAGCAACCCACTCCTAGATGACTCACTGAATATTGCACTCTTAATGTGTGTGAGGCATTTTGGTTGCAAATCTAAAAGCCTCAATCAAAAGTTTCCCATTTTGTTGTGACTACAACCGAGTCAGGATGTTTTAACGGTTGCTGCTTCTTAGGATTTCCCTGTCTCCCCTGCATGTGACCACCATAATGCACCTTGCTCTCACGTGCCAACTTTTTTGCTTCATTTTTCAGATAAATTGAGTTTTCCCTTGCCATCCTCAACATATCTAGAGTCTCAATGTGTTTCTGAACTCTCCTAATCTTCACATAATTTTATTTTCCCAAAACGTACAACGTTAATGACACATAAATATCATTCGATATAGATTTCAGTTTAGAAAATCAAGAGTTTAGTACCTGCTCTCTTCTCTGCAATTTCAGTTCACCCTCACCATAAATTTCATCCAATGCAATCAATGTTCTCATCAAATTCTCTGTCAAAGTTTCTATATCTAACTCTGCTATAACCCCACCTGTGGAAGCAGCAGCCTCCAAAGCTGCTACCTGTCCAATTTCATTGAATTGAAGACATTAATTAGTCGCAAAAATAGGTACACCAGTTCACGTTGTAGAAATTAAGTGTGAAACTAGGTGCTATTACCTTCTTGGCAAGTTTATCAACCTCCACCTTTATTTCTGTCAAGGATTTTGATGTCTTCTCCTTTTTAGCAATTTTTAACGTCTCCAGTATCCTTCTTTCTCTACTCTCAATGTCCACAAGCAGCACCAATTTTGATCCATCTTTGACCCTCTCAACATCAAGATATGACTTTGAATCCCTCTCTTTTTTCTTGTAAATCAACTTCTGATCCTGAACGTGCAATCCAGTAGGTTCTGTTAACATTTTCTTCAATTCCCCTGCACCCCCAGGAACCAAATTCCAATAATCCATCAATAATCAATTAAAAAGAGAGTATATAGTTTATGCCGTGTAAAGGGAAATTCAATCACAAGTACGATAATATCATTCCAACAAGCTTATTGACTTTTACAATAACAAGGATACGGTTATTTCTGACTGTAGTGTAAAAATTATTTTTTTTTAAAAAGAAAATGAAGAGAAATGCCTAAGGATGGAATTACCAAAACTTGCATGAGAACTGATTTGAATTTGGTGATAGGATGAGCCATACTTCACTTTGACTTTGATGGTGGATTTAGATGCAGAATTTTGATTCAAATCCAAGTTACGTTTCTGCACGAGCATTCCTCCTGGCCGCAATTCCCATTCAGCCACGTTTGTGTTGCCATGGCCACCAATGTCATTCCTTCTGCCTCTGGGAAACATGTTGTGAATCTTTGACTCTTTGACAGCACTCCAAGTTTTACGGATGAAATGGAAGAGAGTGTGGTCGTATGTTTTCTCAGAGCAAAAAGGGTATCTAAAGAGGTTCTTCCCTTGGAGGGAAGGGAACCGAGGAAAGAAGAAAGAACCTAGACTTGCCCAAAAGCCTCTTCTTCATGATGTAAAATACAATAAATGGAAGAATAAAAACCAAACGAAAGTTAAGGGAAGTAAGATTAGTATAATTTAAAGGGGAAGATAAAGCTACCAACCTTGAAGTCAGTGGTGTAAACGAAAAATAGCAGTCGGTGGAAGGAAAAAAACAGAGAGAATGAATAAACCGACTGAGGGAAATACTAATAGGATAAGTGAAAGAAGAAGAAAAGGAGAAAAGAAAAAGAAAAACGAAAGAGAAACTGAGTGGCCGGCGCAGAAAGTGTCAGAATTTGAAGAGAAGAATATAAAGAGAGAAAAAGGTAAAATCAAATTTGGTAACACGCAGGAAGAGACAGAGAAGGGAAATCTGTGGTTGGTGAGCCAAAACGGAGGTTTGACCCCGGATTAATACACTGTCTTCATTCGTCAAATTTATTGTGTTGAACTGTTTTCGCAATAAAAAGGTGGAAGAAGACATTAATGAAAAGATAGAACCCATAAATTGTGTGGTGTTGCTCTTCTTCTGTTTCACTTATTGTATTTGTACATCATGTTTTTTGTTTTTTTATATGTAAGAATTCAATTCAGATACTAATACTAACTCATTTACAATATTTATGTACTGTTCTATATCAAATTATATCACTCTTTGCATTTTTTAGAACTAAGAAAAAAAATACTAGGAACTTGCTAAAGAAATTTGTGTTATAATATTTATTGTCTATCTTAATGATTATATTTTTTATTGGTTAAAATTTCAATTTGTTTCTTATTTTATAAAAAAATACCATATACTTTCAGAAATGTCCTTTTCACATCACCTACTGAAATATTTCTCTTATTTATGTAAGATAATTATAATACATTTTTATATTTTTTTTTTCCTTCTCTTTTTATATCTCTCTTATTTACAAAAAGAAACTATACACAATGAATTATGAATCTATAAGTATAATTTCTTGTACATAATTGTCATGGCAGAAGTAACATAGTTACACGGCATGGAAAACAGAAGGGGAAAGGTACAGGGAAAAAATAGCGAAATCTGGATCCAGCTCAATTTAGGCAAAATTAAAAATATTCATACTCAATAGAGAATCACTAGTAGTGTTACTCTTTGTAGCGTACGTCACCCAGTTCAGAGCTACCACTAATGGCTGCTTGGGCTCTCACAATTTTACGCTCACTTTATGTTTACAATGTTAATGGCATTGTGGTTATCCTCTTTGTGCACTCAAGGCTGAAACAAACGCCATCACTATTAATAATGTTTGGTTTCAAAATTTTAAACACCAAAAAGATTGTTAGACTTTTTAATCAGGACTCTTGTTTAAAGAAATAAAAAAAATAAGAAAAAATTTATTTTATATATTTATTATATCAAAATATTTGTATTTGATCTTTATATTTATTAAGTAATTAAAAATATTTTTTAAAACATATATGTTTAATATATCTTAACTTATATAAACTCGGTACTTTTTGGGACTTTTTGTGCAGATTTTAACATAATTTGTGTTAAATATGTTCACAACTCATTAATAAATTGCAGTTTTGCCTTTCAAAATAAAATACACTTATGCTAAATATGTTCACATTTCATTAACCAAATCATAGTTTAAAATTTATAAATGTAACACCGACCGTACTGAAAAATCAGCACTGTTACTAGCTCCAACGGGCTACACGCCTGTGATTTCATTTTAGTTAACAAAGTTGAAATTGTGATGATTTCCAGCATTTTTTATTTTGGGAGTTTACTTCTATACTAGTTACAAATATGAGATTTTGTGAGTATTTTTAAATAAAGACAGTCAATTTTAAAGTGAAAGCATTAATTTAATTGCCAAAAAAAATTTAATGATAAGAAAATTTAGAAAAAAAATGTAGTTAATCCTTCAATTTTAGAATTTTAAAAAAATTAATATCAAAACCAAAAATCTTCATTAAATAATTTTTTTATAAACTCATTAAATAAATAATTAGTTGAAAAGAAAAAAAATCATATAATTTTATCTGAAAAGTTTAATAGGCATGTCTTTTTTATCACGAAAGAGGAGCTAAACAGCCCAGAAAAACAAATTAAACAACAATAGAACTCGGAAAAGAAAAGCCTTCAATAACCTCACTAAGATAAAAGATCACCCAAGTTAGCAAAGGGCATGTTTGTATCGACGCTGTAAATATAGTGGCATGAATTCCAATGTCACTTCAATGCATAAAGTAATACAGGAAGTTGGAGACAACTGAACGGTAATACAAGGCATGCACTAAGTGGTCCACACAAGACACAACGCCTGACTAAGCAAAAACATAAACCATACTGTAACAGTAATGAGATCTTGGGCAGGATTTGACTAATAATAGTAATATATCACAAAATAGGCATATGTCACAAAGTAATGAGACATGCCTGCATAAAAATGAGTAACACTTATTTCACTCTAAAATTACTGAAATTTGTTATAAGGATGTGCAAATCTTATTCACCAACACAAAAAGAAATCTTGGAATCCCATCATCATTCTAAAATAAGTCCAACACCATGTTCATTTTTTTGCATTAGTGACATTTTAAGAACAAAAATTCCGGAGAAACCAGCTGATACGTCAGGAATAGATTAAGACGAGAATGTTACTTCGATTGATGGATTGAATAATCTCATTTCACCTTCAACAAACTTAACGTTATGGGAACTTCTCGCTCTCCCTCCCTGTTCCTTTTTTTCTTATTGGCATGGTCTAGAAACACTTGAAATAGGCAATTAGAGGCCATACATGCAAAAGAGTACTAGCTCACCTCATCGTATATCTCAGTCTTAAGGCAAAAGAGATTTTCAGGGCATTCTAAACCTACACAGTTTAGATATCCTTAGGTCAGGTAGGTAAGCACTGTCCCAGACATTTCAGGAAAAAATATAAAATTCTTAAGACCTACTATAGGCAGTTCCGATCCAAAATTTTCTCAGTAACAGTGCCCATACTTACTGTCCAACAAGGCGGGTATCATTTTTGTACAAAATGACAAGAAGGTGACTTGGAGAAATGAATACTAGATAGTACAGTTATACTACCATGCATCAGAGTATCTGCATATTTGTCTACAGTTAACATTTGAAACCTAGAGCCTCTTGCAGTAGTTGTTAGGAATCGAGAGCTGAAAGTAGAGAGAAATCACATAAATACCAATGTTTCTAACATTTCTTCAATAACTGCTTTTATCAAACCTGCCAACAAGATGTTTCTTATCAAAGAAATACAATTCAATGCTAAAGCCAAGAGTATGAAAGCGCCCAACCATTTTCAGGACCAAAGGAGCTGTTACAAGGTTGAAAACCAGGGGCAGAAAACCTGTGGAAACTGGAAACCCATTCTCTCGCTTTATCCTAATCTGATTTCAAAATTTCCAACAAGAATCAACAGCATTTTCTACCTCACTGTTCCTTCTGAGCTTTAGATCTGGCAGGCTTTCCAGGTTTGATTATTTTGCCAAGAAGAATCAGAACAACAGGAATAATAGTTCCAACGTAATACACGCTTCCATATGAGGCAATGGTTTCATGCAGACTTAACACCTATTCAAACATATAGAAAACTTGTAAAAAAAACTTTGAAATCCATATTGGCATGTTTTAGTCTGAGAATACATATTGAATGTGAGTGTTAATGTGTTTCAGTGGGCGGGGGGGGGAGAAAAAGGACGAACCATGAAACCAACGCAGGAGTAATTTAGAACCAAAAGTGTATAAGCAAAATTTGTAAACACCAACACATTCTTAACCAGAGACATCGTCGGAGGCACGGCTTGCTGCCATCTGTAAATGACTGTTTCAAAAGAAACACAGCAACTCAAGTTAACTAACTAAAGAAAGAACAGCAAATGAGCAAAATTCAACATATACCTCTTGAACCAGCAATCATTAATGCTGACTGAACAAAGAATATTATGTATCCAGGGTACAAGCCCTACAATGATAAACTCAAAATGTTAGAAAAAAATGATGTAAAAAATCCTTACACATAAAAAATAGATTGACAATATAAAATACCAGCACATGAAAGTTGTTTCATGCAAGAGTTTCTTCTTCAACTTTCTAAAGTGGATCCTTTTTTTTTCTTCCAAATAACGTAGTAGAAGAAATTAATAGATATATGTATACCTCACATCAAATATCACATACTGCTTATTCACAAGTGCAATGACTGTTTGTCTAAAAATTAGTTATTCCAAAGAAAAAACGGACATACATTTGCAATTATAGTAAGCTCAAAGCAATAATGATGCAGATACCAAGATACAGTAGCAATAGAAAAAACAATCAATTTAAATGCAGTTAAAATTTACTCACATGCCAAACAGCACTAACAGTCTGGGTGGCAAGTAGCTGAATGAAACCTGGTTTCTTCCCAGTCTGAATAAGCCTTTCGTAAACATCTAACAAAACCCAAACAACAACAAGATTACTATTTAATATTTCATTGTCAAGCTTTATGAATGATGTGTAAATAGGTAATCTACATCAATTTTGCATCAAGCTTTTTTGTGTGTATGAAATTTTGCATCTAGCTAAGTCTACAGCGTAAGAGCAAAAAAATAAAAAAATATTTAACTCAATTGTTGATAGCTTGATCATGCTATAATTTAGTGTAAACAAAAACCATGTTCTAACTCAAGAAGAGAGGTTATTAATATGACCCAATTAATCCCTGATACAAAGTTCAGACTAAGTCCTTTTTTGATAAACTTCTTAGTAAGCACTTATAGTTATAGGAGAAGAAAATAAAAAAAGTAAAATTAATAAAGCTTCTTCCACAAGTCAAAAATCAACTTATGTACTTCAACTTCTATAAAAGCTCTTTCATTTAACTTCTCCAAAAGCTGATTAACTTATAGGATAAACTAAATTCATTTTACCTTTTTTATTTTATTTTCTAATAAGTGCTAATTGAAACGTCCATCCAAATTTAGATGTTAATTAAAGAACCATACATGTAACCACCTAAAAAATACTATGCCAAATTGCTACCAGAACTTATAAATGATGCATCTAGGACCGTAAACTAAGTTCCATGCCTAAATTTTGAATGATGGCTATTATATCCTACTGAGCTAGCAAATCAAACCCTGCAATAAAAGCATTCAATCTCATTAGCAAGCAACTCACAATGACGAAGCCAGGTGCTGACTTGAATATTCCACACAGCTGGAATAGTAACTGCACTCTTTGCAAACTCAACACCTATTATATCTACATTTTTGGCCCGGTCCCAGCGAGGCTTCGGTGGGGACGAATCAGTCCAGCCACTGAAACCCAGGCCAGAGATGATAATAGAAGCTTCTGAAATTGACCAGATAAAATAATACTTCCAACGCGCAGTAAAGCCAGACATATACTGGTAACTTAATTTTTTCCAGAAACACCATTCATGGTAGGTAGGATCAGTAAACTTGGAGAGAGGAAAATGAGGCACGAGGTTCAAATACATGGCCATGCAAAAACCAGCTTGGAGAAGAGCCCGGAGGGTTGCCCCATAAGGTGATGGCGATGGCCCTTTTGCTTCAGTGCTCCAAATCTGCCAATAACAGCATATAATAAAGACTATATGGAATTGAAATAACAAATATGAGAACAGTCATTCATAACTTGTCAGCATAAAAATAAAAAATAAAAAAAGAGTAACTGCTCTGCTACTGAATTTTTTCAGTTCAAATTTAAGGAGAATTCAGCAGTCAATATTTCAATGCCAGTGCATTCTGCTAAATTCTTATTAACCAAAATCAGAATAATAAACAATACCCCTTTTCCTTCAGTCCAATCAAGATAATCCTTCATTTCATAAACAGGACCAGCAAAGTGACTCCCGCAGCAGAGGCAGTAACCAATGTACTCAATCAAGGAAGGCAATTTGATCAAACGGTACTTCTTCTGAGCCTCACGCAAACCCTCCTCTTTCAGCAATCCATCGTTGTAATTAACCGCACAGGAGATAACCTTGAGCGTCAAAACCATTAAAGCCCCTATTCCAAAACCAACCAACCACAATTAATGACCAAACCAACCAACCATCGCCCAAAAATAACGTTACCAGTGAAATACTACTAATCAGTCAATTCCCTCGTTCCTCAATTCAAAAAATAAATAAATAAATAATTGGCGCTTACCAGTGGCATCGATGCCACCTTCCTTCCATGCATCACCGCTCATGTAATACACGTGGCTGCAGAAGAGAGAAACGCAAACGCAGAGCTAGGTCAAAGAGAGGTAGAATTGAATCGTGATGATATTATGAGAAAATAGATCTCGATTGTACGAACCAGCCAATGAGGTAGCCGAATCCGAGGAAGAAGGTGAGGATGCCGCATCGGGGACGAATGAGAAGCATGGAGGCGTAGCCGAGGAACATGGGGACGAGGAAGTGGAGGTTGGAGGAGACGCCGAAGGAGAGGTAGGAGAGGGCGACGCCGACGGAGGCCGAGTAGAGGTGCTTGGGGAGGCCGCGGGGGAGGAGGCGGCAGAGGAAGCTGAGGGGCACGGTGGCGGCGAAGCAGAGGAGGAAGCGGAGCACGGGGACCGAGACTCCGATGGAAGCGGCCATGGAATCCATGGCCATGGCTCTAAGAATGAGTGTGTGAGATTTGATGGAAGCGAAGAAGATTTATTTATGGCTTCTTCTAGTTCTATCTTCAACAACACAACTTCTTTGGGTTGAACCTCTTAATTGTTCAGAATATTCGTGAAATGACGCGCGTACCCTCCGAGGTCTTTTTTTATTATTATGAGATTGATAAGTATCCGTCCGAAATTATTATTAATAATCTTCTTGCGATACATACAATGATACAAGATGTGTATTTTTTATTTTATATTTAAAAATTAATTATAATTTAAATCCTAAATCAATTGATTAAAAAATAGAATTACTCATCACTTTCCTTAACTTGGCAGGTCCTAATACGGTAATACCAAGCAAGTACCATACCATTCTCATTTGCGTGACCTCAACTTCCTACGGATCTTTCGTACTGTCTTCTTTGGAAACTCCGTCTATTTTTTTTTTTTACTCACGATTGATCTAAAACTTTAATCCAAGTAATTGTTCTTGGTAAAACAAAATAAAACCTGTTTTTTACCCAAAAGAAAAAGCCTGGATTCAAGTTATCCTCTTATAATAAGTAGTACAGCAATAAATATATACAATGAACTTATTGGTATCTAACTAGTATATGCTCACTGCTCACTGTTCACATTCTCCCTTTTTTTAAAAAAAATTATACAGTGATATTTTTTAAAAACATTTACTCTTATTTTAAGCTTTTTAAAAGTTGGTTTAAGTCAATGATTTGATCATTTAATCGCTTATTGTATTAAGGGTCTGTTTAGATGTAAGCTTCTTTAGAAACACTTCTACAGAAAGAAAATAAGAAAAAAAAAATGAACTTCTCCATAAGCTAAAATGAACTTTTTATTAGCTTATTTGTAGATGACATCTCATCTTTTAGAGAAGCTATATTGGTGAGTTTCTAAAAATTAACTAATAGACAACTTACTTTTACTTTTGGAGAAGTTCATTTCATTTTTTTCTTTCTTATTTTTTTCTTTTAGAAGTACTTCTAAAAAAGTTTATCCAAACATGGCATAAGTCTCTACTTATGTGATGCGAGAACTACTTATCTTTTCTTACATCTAGATCTTCTATTTTAAATATGTTTTTATAATTATGTAACTTTTTAAAAAATTATAAAGCACTTAGTAAAAAAAAAAAATATATATATATATAACACACAATTTCGTAATACATATATTGTTTTATAACAGGAAATCGTGTAAATTTACCTATTTTTTATCTTTTAGAAAATTCTAGGTGTGTAATACTAATATATCATTATTTTTATGTAAAAAAAAATCATTATTTTTATACTAAAAGTAAAAATGATTAATTGATATTAGCGTCTGTTCCGTCACTTTATGTCTTATCTACCTAATAACTACTTTAACTATATTCGTATATATTTGTGGTCGATATTACAGCAAAAGGAGAATAGTTGCATTGAGAGGTTGGCAGAAGTTCACGTTTTTTAATCCAAAAAAGAGACAAAAATAAGAATTTTAAGAATTGATAAAATTTAGATAAATGTTATTTTTACAATAATGAACAGCAAAATATACAATTAACCGAGAGGAGGAAAAAATATGAAATACAATAAATAATATGATAGACGGATAGAAATAAAAAAATATATTTTTATATAAAATGTTATATAAATAATGCAACTCAATATTTTAAGAGTGACAATGGAATCACATAAGAAACTGAATTCGAATCAGATGGACAAATTTTTTAAGAGTGACAATTGTCGTATTTAATTTTATTTAATACTCTTTTATAAAGAAATTTATTAAATTTTATCAGGATCACTAGATATATATTTAATTTAATTATAGGATTTAAATAATTTTCACATTTTATGAAAAATATCTATAATAATAAAATTTACACATTAATTTGATTGATGTCATGCACAAACTAAAACACTAATAGATAATAAATATTTGATAAAAAAAATATTTCTTATGAGTTTAAATAACGTCATATTTAAAAATATATAAAAAAATAATAAAGTTCGCACATTCTCATACTAGGTTAATAGCCATTTAATTTAATTACAATGGTGATTATTAACTATTCCAAGCAAGGCTAAAAGTTAATTAATATTGTCTGAATATAAATATTCTAATATATATTAATGAGAAAAACTTAATAATTTATCTCAATAAAATTTATAAATATTTGTAACTGTTATGTTCTAAATGTTAAATATAATAAATATTTTTTATCCACTACATATAAATATATAAATATATGTATTATTTATGAATTTCAAAAATATTGATTAAATATTATAAATAGTATAAATAATTTTAAATATGCATATTATACCTTCAATTAAACATTTTATGTTAATTTTTACATCAATCAACATTATATTATATAATTAACTATTTAAGTGTGGGCTAATTATGATAATATATATATATATGTGTGGGTAAAGTTATTATATTCAAACTTGAGATGTTACTTTTCATAAGATTATTTTCAAAAATTATATTGATGTAATTTTTATCAAACTACTTATAATAACCCAGTTTAAAAAAAAATAAAAAATAAAAAATAAAAAAAAAGTACCCACGCTAACAGCGTGGAGATTAGCGTGGCGGCGCCAGTAGCGTGGAACATGGCGCCGTTAGCGTGAGATCGCACCAGAAGACTTTTTCCTTCGAACAACTGGCGCGATTAGCGTGAAAATGGCGCCGTTAGCGTGGGAGACGCTCCAGAGGCCATTTCATGCGGCTTTATGGCGCGGATAGCGTCAGTTTGGCGCGATTAGCGCCATTGACGCGCCCAGTTGGCGCTGTTAGCGCCGTTTATGGCGCGGTTAGCGCCAGTATGGTCTGGAGACCCTTTTT
>PYAF01001709.1:3651269-3670665 GCA_007407185.1 Glycine tomentella | reverse complement strand
GTGTTCAGATGATGTATGTGGAGATATATCACAAGAAATCACCTATGTGAGTGTGAAGTGAGGGCCGCTTCAATGAGAATTTAAAAAGGCCGATTCTCTACAACACTTGCAGAACCAGGAAGGTGTCCACGGCCAAAATGGACACAACAATGAGGACGAGCAATGCTAGAGAAGCAATTGTGTGACTCCTATTGTCTCGATATACACCATACAGGTTGACGGTTCAAGGCATCACGACCACCGATTGGCCTAGTATACCCGATAGGTTTACACTAGAGAAGGTTCAAAGGTAACCCCTACCTATCTCGATGCAATTGTTTCTCGCCGAGGAACCACACTTGCATACATATTCATATGCATTTAGTCATGTTGAATTGATCTCTTATTCACGTGGGGGATTGTTGGAGTTTTTGTTTAAACTCTATGAGTTATGAATAAGAGGCGGTTAACAATTCAAAATAGTAACTACTTATAACCGCTCTTGGGAAAGGTTAGAAAAATAACTACTCCCAATCGCTCTGATAACCAACGGTTACGATGGTTTATCGCCAAGAGTCGCGATGATTCATCGCCAAGAGTCGCGATGGTTTACTGACAACTCTTCACCAGGGTTGTTTATTGTCTATAAATAGACACAGAGACAGTCAGAAAATAGGAAGGAGAAAACAAGGAAGTGGAAAACTGATAGAGTTTTGATAGTTAATCTTTTCTGATAGTCTCGCTTAGACACTAGTGCATTTCATATCACATAACTCTGTGGTTCCTCAAGCATTATCTTTGTTCGTTTGGACTGTTGATTTGAAGTACCATCAATCTTCAGACGTGATCCGTTCTATCCTGGGAGACAATTGTTCATCAACCTTTGGCATCAATTGGAGGGAACAAATTGTCTTAAGGAGACAACATTATTGGGCTCGGATCCTTTCATCTCTTTGCATCTATTTCTGATTCATACTTATCATACAGGTTCTTTTTAAATTGGTTTTTTTGTACAGTTGAAGTAGATTATATTGTTCCTCTTGACTACTCAGATTCTGACCCTTGTGCAATTGGATATATTCCAATTCTAAATTAACCAATAGTTCCAACATTTTGTTTACTCTTTTGCTCACTGGTCTGTGAATCCTGTGGCTTGTATAAAGGGATGAATATTACTTTTATGTGCCTCTGGATCGGGTTTGCGAAGGGAGAAGACTACATGCTCGTGGTTTTGCTTACATTTTGCATGGGGGAATCAAATGTATTAAATGCAGGATAGTGGAATATTATATATGCAATGTAGAGAAATTTGATTGGTTACTGATACAAGTGCAATTAATGTAAGCAATTTAATATGGTATTGATGGGCAGTTAGGATGTAGTAGAATTGCACATGTTTCTTTCATGGAATTATAGGACACTTATGCCCTCGTCTTTTCCTAGTCTTACACAAGGGGCCCATGTTTCTTATAGAACATAACTAGTGCAACTTCCACGAAGGAGTCCAAGGCATACCCAGAAACTTCGTCGAGGTTGGTGGTGGTTTGGTTGGTGACGCTGGTTATGGGGTTGAGCGGTAGGCGACGCCGATTGGGTGGCGCGGCGGCGGCGGTGGTTATGGAGGTCTGAGGTAGAAAGGTTGGGATTGCGGTGCAAAGAGAAAGAAGGGGTGGGTCAGCAGGTGTTGAGGGCTTGGAACAGATAACATTTGTTTTTTTACCTTGCATCCATCGTTACTATTGGAACCCCTTTAAGAAGGATTATTTGGATCTTTCAAAAAAAAATAAAATAAATAAACACCGTCAATTAACAGAAAATACTAAGAAAGTGTCAAAGGTTTTATAAAGGAACGGTAAGTATAATGAGTTTTAAACTCAAGAGAAGAGTGAACGTAATTTGTTCTAGAAAAAATAGTAACATAAATATACAAATCAAAATATGAAAAAAAAAAACCCTGAAAATTCGAGAACTTTCATGGTTCAGTCCGCTTAAAAAAGAACATTCCTTGAGTCCTTGACCAAAGACTAAGAACATTCGTGCAAAACAGAAAAAATATAGATTAACGTGTATGACTCATCTCCACAAGACCACAACACTTGGTTGGATTTGCTGGCTTACGTTACGGGTAGGTGTCCATAGATATGATCATAAGCAAAGGATGTCCACAAATTAATAAGGAGTGGCTAGTGACTAAAACTCTTTTAAGTATATATAACTATATATGTGAATAAAAAAGCAGGTAGAATTAATAATTGTCTCTTAATTAATACTCTACTAGTATTTTACATCTTCTCATAACTATCACTATTATAATTATAAAGATACCCTTGATCTGTATCGGATCTAAAAAAAATTAATACAGGGTTGTCCAAACGCCAAATGTATCACAAAGAGAAATCTAGGTGACTCGAGAATGATATGATGAAATTTAATGAATGTGATGTGTGCATCACATACAGTTTGTTTTTTTCCTGTCATTACATACAATTATGTAATGCAAGAAATGCATCATCGTATGAAAAAGTAGAAGTTTAAGGCACGAATAATTGCATACTTTTAATGAATGTGATGTGTGCATTTATACAATTAATGCATTTCATACCCTTGATTCGTGCCTTATAGATGCAATAAATTATTGTGTCTCACGTATCATACTTCACTTGTAATTAGAGACGAAGCTACATTCTTCGTTGAGCCCCCTCCCTCCAAATCTTTCAAATTTCTTAACTTATCATTTTTTATATTTTATATGTAAAACTTTTCATTTTTTTTCATATGTAAAATTATCGGCTTATGAAATAGTATCATTTTCATATATTCTTGTGTTGTAGTGTGACTTGTAAACATTTTTAAGTTGTGCCAATATCAGTCTAATCCAATCACAATTCTTTGTCTAAATTAAGCAAGTTAATTTGTTTTAATATGTGAAACTTACCTGCAGAAATTTTCAAAATTCGGAAATTTGATTTACATATTTTTTAACTCACTCTACATATTTCAGACTATCATCTCTGCATGTATAACTAAAAATTTCACTATGTGGCTTACTAAAACAGTAAAACTTACTCCTCATAAATAACCATTAGCCTTCGGACAAAATATCTTTCAGACTAACAAAAAAAAAGATCAATGACAAGTTCCCCGGTCCTTATCTTGGTTCCTTATCTTAATTCTCCCCACCAGAAGAAAACATTCTCACATGATGGAACGAGTGGTGACAAAACAAAGGAAGAAATAAAAGACGACAAGTCTTTGTTCCAGCTCAAAAATATTGATGCAGACATCAACGATCGATCTTAGAATTAAAACTTGATGTTTGCTTAGTGGTCGGTCACTTTCGGTGGGTTGTCATGAATTTTTTATAATATATTTGAGTCCTATTTTTCTCATTTTGCGGCATATAATACTTTTAAAGCTTTTTTATTAAATTAAATTAACATTTGTATTCTTTTATTAAAATTATTTAAAATGTCAAAACTAAGTTACAGACACACCAGTAATAAAAAAATTAAATAAAAGTAATAAATATTTTAATCAAAATCTTAATACTCATAATTTGAGTCATATCTTCATTTATATGATATTCAATAATTTTATTCATATTTGATATGAGATTTCAGGCTTGTATTTATATTCTAACACTATGATAACCAGTTATTTGATTTGAGTGACAATAAATTTCTTGTTATCGTCTATCTTATCTTCTTTATTATCAAATTTTTAGATAATAACTTAATTAGTGTATTCATTCATGGCCAAGATCCCAAAAGAATTTAGAAAATAGGCATAATATCGCATGACAGTTTGAAACTGCATATTTAAGAAGCTTATAGCTCTACTGAAATTGAGAAGATACAGAATCTTTCAACCTCAACTCAAAATAACCAATAAAGCTTAAAAGACTGAAAACAAAATCCATTTGACATGTTCGGCTTAACAGTGGGGAGGGAGCACATATATTTAAATATTTAGATACAATAATCGTAAATGTATTTTAAAATTTTTGACATTTTCCTGTCATGATACAATGAGGAAACAAAGCAGCCAATTCATTGCATGTTTCAAAGTAAAACTTGCACCACAATCATTAGTTTTCAATCAAAATATCTTTTATAACAAAAAAAATCTGAATACAATGACCACTAAAAGCTCCTCAGCATCAACATAATAATTCTCAATCTTAATTCTGTTCACCTTACTGGGAAAAAGAATATTCTCTCATTAGAATGTGTGGTGACAACAAAAAGATGTGAAAGACAGCAAACTTTAGTGTATCATTTCCTGCTTAGAAATGATGCAGACATCAGCGGCGAATACTAGAGTTAACAGATTGATGTTTGCCCAACCATTGGGATATTATTAGTAGCTTGTTTCAAATATTCTAGAAGATTTTTTTTTATATATACACAAAGAAGAGAATTATTATTGATATAATTTTTTTACATCATTTTCATAAATTGACTCAAAATAGTTAATAATAACTTATATATTCTACTTATTATTTTCTTAAGGGACTTAAAAGTTTACACAATTCATTTTTCTCAAATGATTCAAAGATTGTACGCTCAAGTTAAGGGTACAACTCCTATTGAAGATCTCAGTACGGTGCTCCTTGCCAACAGATACATGGATATGTCATAGGTGGGTGAAACATTTTAAGCTAAAATATTATTTTGATCTATTATGTTTTTATTTTTATTTTTTTTATAATAGATTTTTTTTCTCAATTTTTGTTGACACCATTAATATTTTAAATTTAATAATTAATTTTATAAAGACATTGTGATTTTTTTTCAGTGGTATTCACGAGAGAAAGCCCAATGACATTCATGGAAGACAAAAAGAAGCACTTGCTGTTTAAACCCCATTTTTACTAAGTACATCACATTCCCCCTTTTATATTTTAATTACTCATTATATCCTTTTTTTCCTTTAGACACATATTCAAGAAATGTATTATATAATGAATATGAGGTGAAAATGATCTTCAAAATTAGAGTTTAATGAACAATAAACATAGAATGAAAATAAATTTTAGATAGGATTTAAAACAATTATGATAGAATAAAAATAAGATTAGCAAACAGGGAGAGGGGGTGTAAGATAAGTGTTTAAAAGGGTAAGTCTAATAGAAAATTAGAAAAAGTAATAACATTGTGTTTTTCTTTATGTGACATTAGTTTCAAGATACACTCATCATTAATTTTATCTGACATCTATATATTTTTATATAAAAGATACAAAATTATAATAAATATTTTCTTTTTCAATAAATTCTTACCATTTTAAATGCTCAAAAAAAACTTTGAGGGGCCAATGCTAACATTTCCCTTGCTTTAATTATCAATTTCTATAAATTTTTAATAAAATTGTGACCAAAGGAAAGTAATCGTTCATAATAAATTTACGGGTAAATTACTTTGTGTTTTTCATTCTTTTTTCACAATTATGATCTATGTTTCAATTTACTTCAAAATAAAATTAAAAAAAAAAAGAATAAAGTTTCAAAAACTTTTAGTCATCACATCAACGAAAAACTACCTTAAGTTACTTAGGTCTTGTTGAGAGAGATTATTGATTTTAATTATAATAGATAATTTTTACTTTTTGCAAAAAAATATTTTTAATTTTTGTTTCACATGATATATTAGAGTGGAACAAGCGAAATTTTATTTCTTTCCATTACATTTTAGTTCTTCTCAATTTCTGTCCCAAATCTAACAAAGTGAAAAGTTGGGCAAAATGTTTGATAGAAGTAGCAGAGTCTGCAGAGTCTTGTGTTTTTTTGCCTCGAAGCGTTGGTTGCAAAATGAGAAACAGATACGACATGGCGTAGTAGCAAATAGGAAAATATAATTACATAGAAACCAGAGGGGACACAAATCACTGAATTCATTCATTTCATTTCAATCACAAGGACTTGGGAAAGAATTTCAGCTTACATAACAAAGAATAAAACAATGATCAGAAATTGACCTAAAAAATGTATGAAATATATCATCTAGACATCAGGACTATAAATAATAATAAAAATAAAGAACAGAAGGCAATTACTGTATTGATACAAATTGCACCAACTAATCTTTGGGCTAGCAAATTCTTATCTGCAACAAAGAATGAAAGAATAATAATAATGACAATTTTCCCTACCTACAAAGAATAATACTCTTGTACTCTCGACTCTCCCCTGACTCTGTATATCATCATACTCTGAAGGAATGTATTATGAAGAAAGAATCACCAATCACAAATGAAATCAACTTAACTTGGCTGAGAAAACGAGGACGAGGTACCCGCAGCAGCAGCATCAACAGGCCCCCAAGCAGAGACAGTGTACAAAGGTTGCTCCAACCAACTAAGTGTAACTCCTGTTGCTCCTTCCTTCTCTTGTCTCTTCACACTGTAACTCTCGCAAGAATACATCTTCAACAGCATCTGGCTCTGGCTCAATTCTCTTTCAGTAACACCCATGCATCTGAACCCTCCTTGCTCCACAATCATCCTCCTCCAGTTCCCGAAACTCTCGTGTCTCTCCACCCTCTCCCTTCCTTCGCAAGCAACAATGTTCCTTATCTCCTTAGCATACATCTCTTCTATTTTCACCCTCACCGCACTCTCTTGCGGAAGCCCACTCTCCTCAATGGAATCAAACAATGCCGAGTAGTATTTCAACGAGTTACACACCCTTGCCTCCAACCTGGTTTGGTTATGTTCTGCTTCTTGCTCTGCCACCACGACAACGCTGGGGTTCGTGCTGCGGATTAGACCCAAGAAGTCCCTCAAGGCTCCTCCGCTTCCGTCGTAGAGTGTCTTGTGAAGCTGCAAAACGCAGTTCACAGCCACCGTTTCGTGCTCCTTCACGTGGAGCATCCACAGCCTCACGTCCTCGAGTCTGTCCACCACAGGGTGGAACTCGAAGGGCAGGTTTAAGGCCTCAGCGAAACCGGCGAGCCTGTCGCCGGTTTCGTTGAGGTCCTGTTTTGACTCTCCGATCCCCGTGATTCTGACGTGGGTCGGAGGGTTGGACCTCGAAGCTAAGCTTTGGAACAAGCCTGGCCATTGAAGGCCTTGCTTGATGTCGAAGTCTATTATGTGAACCCTGTCTTTGCCTTCAAAGGCCCTCAGCAGCATCTCGTTTGATGTGAAATGAAGGAACTTGGGAATTGGGGTTACTTGGTTGAGAAGTCTCAGAGCAGTAGCGGATTCATCGTCCTCCACCATGTCGCGAGAAGTGGTTGTAGTGGTGATGTGGAACACGTGAGGCCAGAGCCTCGTCACTCTTATGGCTAATGCTTCTGTGAAGTAAGCACAAATGCGGCTTATGGAGGTTGTTCCTTTGGGGGAAGCAAGATCACCCAGTTTTGCTATGAAGTGGTTGGTTGCAGTGACGTTTCTCGATCCAATGGCGTCGACGCAGCCGGTGAGCAAACTCACAAGCTCGAACCCGTGGTGGTTGTCTTCTTCCCCTGTCTCCACCTCGTGGTGATGGTAATAAGGGTTCCCTGAACCGTTTCCCATTTCGTGTTCTGAAACGTTGTCGTTTAGCCTCAGGCTCTGGCTCTCCGAGGAAGCGTTGGAGACTGAGCCTGAGGCATGATCGTTGTGGTGGTGGTGGCGAGGACGGTGGCTACCCTCGCCGAAATTTGTGATCTTTGTTACACATGATTCCAGCCAAGGGTTTAAAGGGAAAGGTGCAGAATGAGACACCACTTCAGAAGGAACAAAACAAACCCTGTCTTCCTCTGAAGAGAAAGAAACAAGTGAAGTGTTGTTGTTGTTGTCAAACCCTCCTAAAGTAGTCTCAACAACATCAGGCTGAAACCAATCACACTCATTGCTGCTACTCTTTTTCTTCCTCTTGGCTATGTTGCTGGTGAAGGAATCGTCTTGGTGCTCTGCCGCGAGCCTCTTCAGACTCTTCTTGTTGTTGCTGTTGTTGTTGTTGTCGTCGTCTTTGATGATGGAGTCTTCCACCAATGGTGATGGTGCTGCAGTGATGGCCAGAGGTGGGAGTCGAATGTGTTGCTTGAGAGAACAGGTGCTGGTCTTGGCTTCGATTGGTTTCTGATCCACTGAGAGAACAGAGCGTGAAGAGGTGGTGTCTTTGTTGTTGCGTGTGAAGGTGGTGGTGGTGCATGGCAGGTCCAATCTCTGCGTGCTCATGGAAGAAGGTAGCTGGAAGTGGCAGGCTTGAAACTGTGCTGATGCTTCGCTCCTCAATCTGTGCCTCGGTGACAACAATGTCGAACTAGAACACCCAGCCAACATCGTCTGAGGGTTTTTGTAACGCCGCTTGCTGCTTCACTCACCCCAATGCTATGTGCTGCTTCTTTTTCCCTTCCCTTTTCTCTCTATTATCTAGTAATTAACTTGATTAACTATGCAACAAAATAGTTCCTTGTGTTGTTTCTAAAATGCAGTGTGTGACAATCTACGTGAGTGTGTGAAAACTTTCTTTCTAACGAATTCTTTTATGTCCAACAAAAGAGGAATCCGATGAATTTAATTTAACAAACAGAGAAAATGAACAATCAAGAAGCTGTGGTTGGTTGGTTTTTTTTTTTTTTATCTTTAGAAATTCGAAGTGTTTTTCCTAAATGAATATTGAATCTGTAAGTGGGGAAATAATAAATGTAATGTAATGACAAAAGAATGTGAAGTTGTTATTATATGCAGGAAAGAATGAAAGAATAGTAATGGAAAAGGCCTAGGCTAGCTAGCACATGAAAGCGATCATCGGATTCCAAAAGAGTTCAAACAAGGGACATTAGGAAGTAGTAGTAGTAGTAGTAGTGTGACGTTGTGGTTTTTTGTTTGCTAAGAAGAAGGGATGAGAAACAGAAACATACACCTTGGAATTTGTGGCAGAAGTAGTAGTAGTAGTAGTAATAGTCCTGAGGAGAAATAGTGAAAGCCATATTAGCAGTGGAAACGTTGAACAAGTCCTTCATTTCATTTGCAGCTGGTGAAGCAAGAAAAGCCAGAAACCCCACCTCTGAATATGCACACTTTTTAAACATGCATTTGCATTTGGTTGAAACAAGAAACCCCCCCACCCCCCCTCTCACTTACCCAAAAGATAACACAAACCTTTACCGCTGCTTTATATAACACAACTACGTGCGATCTTCCCCCACCACACCATGTTGAGGTATACACTTCTTCTTCTTTCTTGTTCTACTTCTACTTCACTTCTTCTTCTTCTTCTTCTTCTTCACCACTCCACGAGCACTGTCTCCATCACCGTAGGTAGTAGTTCCCCTCTTCTCGTCTGGGCCTACGAGTGCTTTGATTTACCAGCATTCGAGGAAAAGATAGAAATATGATGATGACAACATGCTCGCCAAAGGGGAGGGAAACATTTTGCTCCTGAACCGTCCGATTCAGATCCAACGGCCCAGAGGTTAGGACTTTTATGACCGTTGTGGGATGTCGCTGAAATATGACCGTTGGTTGGGGGGGTTGGTGTACGGATATTCATGACACTGAGACTTTTCACGTGCCACGTCGAACGTACTGTCCCCTAATATCCGTTCACTTGACCGTTACTTTTACATTCTATAATTATAATCAAATTATACAACTTTTTTTTAATTTTTCTGTTACCAAAATTGAGCTAATTTCTTTTTATTAAAAGAAAAAAAAAAACAAAGAAAGCATCTCCGTAGCTCAAAGTCGTAAGACTGATTTTTTCTTTACAGAAAAACACTATTCAATTGATATCATATATGTGTGTAAATGATAAATTATTCCGTCTTTTCTCAAAAGAAAAAAAAAATCGTCTTGCATTTTTTCGGCTGTATGAAGGATCATAGTTCTGAATTAAATAAACTCAACTTTTCATTTTTTTCATAAGTACAGTTTGCAGAGTATATTTCATCGTCATCATCGTGTCTCGTGGGACACGTGGCGCACGAGTCGAGAAGGTCCTGGAATTGGATTCTCCACCTCCTGTTGACCACTGATGGCGACTTGACTGATCTAGTTATTTTGGTGTATAAAAAGTAAGAATAATTACTTATATCCTAAAAATAGTAATCAGGTGATCATTATTTTAATTTTATTGTATTATTCATTTTTTTATTTAATATTTCTTAGTTATTCAATGTTATATTATAACGAAAATTTAATCCTCATAAAAAATCTATCAAAAGTATAATTTAAATAATGAGGTAATGTATAGTCAAGGAACAAAATAAAGTTACTTTGCATAATTCAACGTTAGATGCTAAAAAATGAATGAACGTGGATTTTATGTACCAAAATTAGTGTAAAATAAATTAATAGGGGAAGAGTGACGTTATACCATATTCATCTTTTAGGGATGATTTGATAGCGATGAAAAGGAGAAAAAGGGGGAGAATTGATCAGGATTTCAAATGATTTTGGAAAGCATGCATGATTTGGTTGTGCATAGGAGAATCGAAATTTTCAAAAGAAAAATAATGGGTCTCACAATTAAAATTATTCACTTTAATTTGAGAAGATTAGGGAAGATTTGAACAAAAATTGATATATTGTTGCTTGGGTGTGTCTTCCCTACTCTCTTTCTCACGTTTTCTAACATAATAATAAATAATAATATTAAAATTAAAATAAATAATAAAAATAATAATAATTAAATAATGCTAATAATAATAATAATATTATTATCCTTTTACACATATATTCCTATTTAAAATAACTAGATTTAATCTTTACAAGAAATACTGCATTCGCAACCTTTAAGAAACAATGTTCTGTTATAGAAGTTGGTGGTGTCTTCCCTATCCTTTTTCTCACGTTTTCTAATATAATAATAAATAATAATATTAAAATATAAATAAATAAATAAATAACAATAAAATAATGCTAATAATAATATTTTTATTAATAACAAAAATAATTAATAATATATTTTTATTTAATATTATTTTTCTTCTTTTATTTATTTTTTACTTATAAATCACTTTAAGTTAAATATTTTTCTCCAACCAAATCACTATCATTTTTACTCTATTTTTTTTTCTCTTCTCTTCTCCCCTCTTCTCTCCTCACGACCAAACAATCCCTTACTCCTTACAAGAAATTATGAGCCAAAATAACTCGTGTGGACGAAGGTTCTGGGACCTCATTTGTGTTTGCATTATTTATATTTGTATATATTTAATTTTATTATATCAAACATTTATTATATATTTTCCTTTCTTTATTTTTTTTGTTGTATAAAATTTATACAAAAATATTGTACAAATATATTTTTCCTTATATAATTATTTTTGTACTTAATTATTATATTCGTCAATCATTTCATCTTATTGAAGAAGTAGTTTTTTATTTTTATTTTTTTAAAAAAAAAGTAATTTCCATTCTTATAAGTTTGCATGAGAGGATTGTGTACATCAAATGGTTTAAATTTGTTTGACTATGAAGTGACATATTTATTACACAAATTAGTATTTTGTGTATACTAATGTTCATCTCTTTAACCTATCGACTTTTCCTCTCTATCTAAATTTTAACTCACTGTCAAGGACGATCAAAGAAAGGGAGGAAAAATTGGTTATCGTTGTCAAGGAAGGAGAGCGAGCAAGGTTGTAAAAGTATCAACCGAGTGTTCAATTTTACAATTGAAATCAAGGTCAAGCCTAAAAAATAAGCAGCACCAATGTTTAATCCACTAAAATATTAAAGTCACCCTTTTTATCTGCTATGTAGAAAAAGCATTTTGCAAACAAGGGTGGTTTCCTATAACCTGAAAATGTCATCACCCTAGAAAAGGCCATATGCATTAGGAAGTCTAATTTGGCCTTTGAGGTTGCCAAGTAACAGTGGACCTATTGTTCTATCGATCCATTTGGTTATCTATTAGTATTTTATATTATCTTCCCAATATGAATATAAGTTTAAAATATATTTTCGTTAGTGATAAATATTCAAATTTTATGTCTATTTGATTAAAAAAAATTGTATTGAGTTTTTAACAAAACAACAATTTTATTTTTAACTCTTAACACTTTTTAATTGACAAAATTTGTGTTTAGTCTCTAACAAAAAAAATCATTTGTTATTAGTCTTTTTTTTTAAGGGACTAATAACAAACGATTTTGTCACAAAACAAATACAAAATCACTCATTTATCATAGACTAAAAAAAGTCTCAAGGATAAAAACAATTTTTTTTATCAAGAAACAAACAAAATTTAAGTATTTACTAAAAATCACGTACATATTTTATTCTAAATATAATATTACATTTGAATTTCTTGACGGTCATGTGGCTCATATATGTTGTACTTTTACTTGGCATTTGGTACCCCCATACCTTCTTTATAAATTTCCTTTCTCTCTGCTCATTAAAAATAAAAAAAAAAAAAAAATTGATATGAATGGAAACTTTCAAATCCAGTAAACTAACTATTGGAGCTGAGAAGAACTGGGCTATTGACGGAACCATACTAGAGGATCCTAAACCACTCAGAGATTGTGCATGCATAGAAGCACGATAGACTTGATTATGCAATAATGACATAAGTTGTTGATGTTGTTGAACTATTAATTGAGCAGGCTTGTTAGGATCAAAAACTTGATTAACATTAGCAGGGTATTGTTTCTTGTAGCCAGTGGAAAGCTATGGCGTTTGTAACACTTGTCTTTTGTATGGGACCAATAAGCCTAAATAGACACACAAGGGACAATCTCTGTGAATTTTGAGGCTTCTAATCAACTTTCTTGGCATTATTTTGAGTTGCAAAATTGCGTCTCACATGGTGTAGTAAGTAATCCATCTTATGCTACAAGTAAACCTTTTCTTAATAATTGCGTCTCAAAATTGGCAACTGAGTCTCAGATGCTTCATTTAATTATGGTACAAATAAGCTAAACCTTTTTTTCTACCAAAAACAGATTAATAAAACACAAATACCCTTTAAATTGAAGTTGCTCTTTGCAAAAGGAGGGGAGGGGGGCAAATAAGGGAAAATGATAGTTGCAATTTCATTAATCAATAATCATGAATTATTTCAATCCTACCGCAAAATATACAAAACATTCGCCATAACGATTTAGTCATCACAAGTAAAGCTCTGACGGTACTGTATGTTGATCTTATGTAAATTTATCAAATGCATCACCCAAACAGTAGAAACCCAGATTAAAACTAAAATGCCACATCCGTCTGTGTATTGTGATTCATATTTTAATTTTAATAAACTAAAAACTTCAATAGCTTGTTTTGTAGCAAACTGCATCAAGGCATCAGATTAACTCTAAAAACAAAGCTTCTTGCTTGTTGGTTAGGCCAAGTTCATCCAATGTTGCAGCACTTTCTCCATCACTAAAAGCACGCCTAGGATATGGTCTCACCTATCCCACGATTAAAAATATACGGTACAAATTAATCATTTGCCTGAATAATTAGTATCAATAATTAAGAGCAGGAATAACAAGACTGAAAGGCAATGGGATCTCTCACCAGTCTGTAACTGCCTGGTTTCACCACCCTACCAATATCTATGTAATCAAACAGAGACTGAAAATTTGCAGAAGCATTAGCGTAAGTATACACCAAAAGAAAAGGGGGGAAAGCTTAGTTAACAGACCATTACCTGTAGCCTATCAGATCTTAGGAATCGACGTCCACGACGATTGCCATCTGGCATTTTTACCATCAAGTTCACAGCATTATCATCATCTGAGGATGGTTCTGGTGGTAGTGAGACTTCTTTGGCTGCTAATTTTGTTTCCAATTCCTGACACAATTAATGCAAAATGCAAGAGTAAGCAACTTGGAAACAGGAGTTTGCTTTCTTTCCCTAAGGAATTATGAATTCAGAGCTAGTATTTGCACAAGGCAACATATCCAGGATAGAAATCAAGAAAAGAATACAATATAGAATACAAATTTTTTCATGGACCAAGTGTGGGGCAGTTCTTAATGCTGTCATTGCCGATCAAAATTCCACTTTTAATACCTGAAAATTTTTAACTTCCCAAACTGGGTAAAGTGTCTATAATTTCAACTGGCATTCTCTCTTCAAATTCAATGGAAAGAATCAGTTGGTCAGTTCTTTAGATGACACAATATTGGAAACTAATGCCTTATAAAGGGGTAGGTGTCAACGACTTAGTGTGTGTTTGGATATCAATTGGGTTCAACCAAATCCACGTTCAACGTCAATCCAACACGCACCTTGCTTCTCAATTTGTGCATTGAAAAGTGTAAAACTTCTGTTCGACATGGATCTAACGGACTTCCAAACATAGTTAATAAAGGAAATTAATTGCAACACTAGCAATTTAGCTATAAAGTCATTTCTAGAGTGCGAAGACTAGGAATAAACTCCGATCAGCGCCAAGGTGGGAGGGATTTATGCAAGGGGTGCAATCAATTACAACGCACTACCTGCTCTTCCTGTAATTTCCTGCGAGATTCTTCTGCTATCCGTCTTTCCTCTTCACGAGCAGCCTCAGCTTCCTCCATGGCCTTCAATTCTTTTTCTCTGTCTGCTTGTAACGATGCAAGATATTCATCATCCTGCATAAATAAATAGAGACAGCAATAGCTACAATTAAACCATTTATGATCTACAACTCTGACCTATTTACGAAATAAGTCACACCTGCTGTTCCCTTATCAAGCGTTGAGCTGCCAGTGATGGTGAAGGAGGGCGATATTGGGGCCGGGGATTGAAACCCCTATTTTGCATAAACTCATGTGGTGCATAACCATAGTGATACCCAGTCCCTTCTGGAATTCCACCAAACATTGCAGCTTCTAGCATTACTGCTTCATCATGCTCCTCTGAAGAAATGCCACCCCACTGCAATTTTATTTTAGTAAAGATTGAGAATTGGGAGGCAGGGAAAATTTGAGATGACATGGCAAGTAATAAAAGAGTTTTAATCCTTTTTGAAAAGGATAAAGTGAAGGCCTATACCTCCTCTGGGAAGGAATTTCCATTATGATGAGGATTACTGCTATCCTGTGTTGCAGTCACTGTTGCTGTGCTTGGTAATGTGCTAGCCTCAGCAAGTTCAACATCTTTGCCCAATCCTGAGGATCCTGAAGACGTATGTCTAGATCTATTCCTAACCAGTGGCTGCTCCTCTACATCTTCAGCTTCATCATGAAATGACAAGCTTCCTGCCTGCAATCTGGAATGACCATAATTGCCCCTTTCAGATTTAAGGATCCAAGACAAAATACCTTGAAGGAAAATGCTGAATGCAGAGTAGTCAATGCAGCAGAGTACAACAGATTTATACAGATGCACAAGTAGCAAAAAGAAAGAGATAATGTACCTTCCATTTGATGTCACTTCCCCTAGTCCAGCCTCTGATGACTTAGATGGCCCTGCTGTTGGTGATCCAGAATCTCCCCCCTGTACTTGCAATGCTTTTTCTTGCTCAGCTGTCTGGACTCATTTCACGTTAGAAGCAATCCAGGTTTGAAATTTACAATATCAAAAAAGAAAAGTCAAAGTCAAAGCTCTGGTCTATTGGTCAATCCTGGTGATAACACACTGGTGAATTTCCTCAAGATGATTATGTAAAGGAATAAGAAAATACAAATTAGAGGGATACCTTCAGGGACAATGAAACTGCATGGGCAAGCTCAGGATCCTCCAAATAAGATTGCCTTGGCTGTGATCCTGATTCACTTAAGTCCTGCACCAAGTGGAAAAATAAATACTAATACAAGCATTATGTGTAAAGAAGCATAAGAAAATCCATCAAGAAATACTCATACAATTTGTCTGCCAAGTTTGTGATTTCTATAATTTTCCTCAGCTTCCCGTTTAGAAGCCTCAATGGCTGCACGAATCATTTCTTCTTCTATGTCATTGCTATAATCTGGCAAATTCTCAGACTCAGGAGCACTAGGTCTAGCACCGCTATTGAGTGAAGTGTCAGCCAAGATCTTGTGTGTTTGCTCATCTTGATGTGCAATCTGGGCAGGTGGAATATTTTCATCATCTTCATCATCAATTATGACAGTCCCATGGATATCTGGACCATGGGCATCAACATTTCCAGTGACATCTTCAATGGATGGAACATGACCAGCTTGAGGAGTAGATTGACTACCATCCTTAACCTCTATAGGAATTTCCCTTACCTCTCTTGGATGTGTAACAAATGGTGCCTCAACTGTTGAATCGAAACGAGTACCAAATATACCTCTCCCAATTGTTGAATCAAGAAGAGAAAACGGATTGACGTTTGCTGCTGAAGCTGGAAGTAGTGGCGGAATTCTACTGGGAATTTCTGCATCATGTTGGTCATCTATATCCATGAAATCATCTTGAGGAAATACAGCAGAGCTGTTGTAAGAGCTGGCCATGGAAGAATAAAATCAAATATCAAACACTTAAAAATACAGATTTAGCATGCACACAATAATAACACTACGAGTTGCATTTCTCAATGATCACTTGCTTACTAATGGAAAAGAAAGTATACCCGGTCGTTAGATTTCTGTCACCTTCACTAAAATGTGCATTGACTGCTTCATTGAGATTACCACCATGCTCCTGACATGAAACAATATTTACAAATGAAGAGGAGATATATAACTGACAATGTATCAAGTCTTAATTGCAAAAGCTAAACATAACTTGTTCTGTACAAATAAACCAGTCACCAGATACCAGTTTAAAGGATACAATCAGAAAATCTTTGTAGACCAATTAGAAGCAAAAATTCGCATAAGAGTAATGGATCACTTATAAAAAAAATCTTATTGCAATAAGCAATAAGATTCTAAGAGCTCATGTGTAAGCATCTGATCAATTATCATCCGAGAGGTCAGACAAATGACAAAACTAGAGACCCATATTGGTCATAATATATGCCACAAAACTTTCAAAGCATATTAATGTTAGGTGGCCCTCATTGCTCATCTACAAGAACTAGCATTTAACGTATTGCCTTAAGGCTGATGCCTGTCTGCACTGCCATTTTTAACCCCATATCATGTTTTTTTATTTAAAAAAAAAGAAGAAGAAGAAGAAGAAGAAGAAGAAGAAGAAAATTGCAGTGGTAAGATCAAGCTCTTCACCTTATCAGCACTTAAATTGTACCTCTAGTAAAACCAACATTCTAGAACTAACTACAAACCCTCCAAAAATTATTGGACAATCTATCCATATATTTGAAGAAGAAAAAAAATCAATTAACTACGACGGCAAATGTCACCAAGATAAAGAACATGGGTACCCAAATAGATCATCTTTGCAAAATTTACAATAAAAGCAATAAACACTAATAAATAATTAAAAAAATAACTAAAGCCATTGAACAATGCATAAAACCCTAACTTTGATCGATTAACAGTATTCAAAATTCAAATTCCGTTATTTTTTTTTTCTTTCGATCCCAATTAAAACTTATAAGCACTCTTATAATTACGGGAAAAAAAAGGGGAAAAGAAAACAACCTCAATTTTTTGTAGCGCTACTGCTTCTGGCAAGCCAGTGATGCTGACGAACGTCTCAACTGCCTCCTGATTAGGCCTCGCCATTGAAATCGAAATTGTATGGAACAGATACGCAACTGCAAAATTCACAACTTTTTTTTTCTGTTTTGTTTGATAAAACAAAAAAACAGGATTTGGCTGTTGTGTTGTGGGTGTTGAGAGAGAGAGAGAAAGAGGTGGGTGGGCCTTTAGAGGGATAGTTTCTTCTGGACTGGGTGTTTGGAACTCCCTGATAATATGATATGATATAGATATACACTATTTTCCAATGTTATCTTAAGGTTTTGGTATTCAACTCTACTTGGTGAACAAGTATGCTCCAAAATGCTTCAAAGTATCCAACTTTTTCTTCATTTTTTTTTCCAAGCACCCAACTTACTTTGCAATTACGTTTCAATAAAATGAGAGAGAGAAAGAGAGATAGAGAGGCTTTGAACAGCAAATGAATAAGAATTTAAGTGGGATATGATGAAAATATTAAGATTTTCTTTTTATCTAGTTATGAATTATAAAATAATTAAAATTATTGACTTTATAATAATAATTTGAAAATCATATTTAAGATAATTTCTAATTAGTTGGTAGCATAAAAAAATATATTAATAGTGCATTTAAAATTAAATTCCATTTATATTGCCATAGAAAATATTATATTCGAAAAAGATAAAAATCTATCTCTAATATTTTTTTATGTTTCAAAGGAATTCATACCTTTGTTAAGAAGTATTAGTAAAAAATGTAATAGGAGTATTAGAAAAAATTTCAAAACTTATTGATTTTAATAAAATCAAATGTTATGGTTTTCATGGATGGATTGATATTGGATTACCCAGAAAATATGTAATTTTTTGTTTACTTTAAAAAAAACTTAGACAAAATGCATTTGATTTAACAAAATTAATATATGATCATAAGTTAATAAAAAGTAATATGTTATCACGAGGTGGGGTTGGGAGATTTTTTTATAAAAAAGAAATAATTAAATCAAGTTTATTACAATAACAGTAATAAGTTATTGTTGCATTTAAGATCTTTAATGTTGACATTAATCGAAGTCTAAGATGAGTTGTTGATGGTGTTTTCTCCTTCTAAGATGAGTTTTCATCTTTTTACAGTAAAACACTGTCAATTTATTTCAGGCCGAGATATATTCTCTTACTAGAGGGTGTATCAAAGTTTTCTTGTGCTCATATTAGTTGTGGTTGACTTTGGTCAATGTATCAATCAGTGATTTTTACCTTGAAACGCCTTTGGCCTAAGGTGGTCTTATTTTGGTAGTTAAATAATTAGTCCTAACTCTATGTGCTTCTAAAGTAAACATGTTAGAGTATTATTTCGGTGTCGAGGTGTATATCATACTGAAGGTAAGAGATACCTATTACACTCAGTCACTCACACCTCTTTATTTGCATGAGGCGGGGGTGCATTTGTTAGTGAGACATGCATCATTCTTTGATTGAGAAATGTTCATCGATCCTTCTAACAATTATGGTAGCATATAGGAGGTTGTGTTGAAATCATGTTAATCAAATATCTATTTAAGATGTCCTTTTTCCATGATTTGAAGTGGAAATGTTGGACTTACCTTTACAAAGATGTCTATATATAGATTTTCTTAATCTATTCCTACATTATTATTTTCTTCTCATTTTTTCTTTCAAACGTCATTTGAGTCTCCTTTCCTTTATTATTTCCGGTTACCAAGTCAAAAAAAATGTTGACAAGGTAACAATATTTATTAAATATGTAATAAATATTTACTTCATATTGTTGGGGTAATTGATATTTATAAGATACTATTGTATAACATAAGAGATTATAGGTGTTAATCATATTGAATTGGTATGATGAATCATATATAATTCAAATTAAATCAATTAAATTGGTTTGAGTTCGTCAATTAATTAATTCATTTGACATTAAATTTGAATCAAATTAGTTATAATTGAATTAGGTATCA
>PYAF01001709.1:3628391-3651169 GCA_007407185.1 Glycine tomentella | reverse complement strand
ATTTTTAGTTAAAAATTAATGAGAAATATAAAGTGATAATTAAAGGAAAAAATTAGATATTAAATATAATAAATATTTAGTCATTAAAAACAATAAATAGTTTTATATTTCATTAATATAAGATAGACAAAAGTTAAAGATGGAAACTTGAACAAGTATAACATTTTTTACCACAACCATATTATCTAAATCAAATGAATTCGATCTTAATCATAATTTAGTTTGGATTGAGAAAAAAAATCAAAATTCAAATTAAATCAATTAAATATGATTAGTTAAGTTATTTTAAAGTTTAATATTACCATTTATTTACTTTGGTAAAACAATCAATAATATCAACCGTCGAAAGTTCACACAAAAAGAAAAATCAAACCCTCAAAAATTTTAGGAGTAACATATAAACTATACTTTATTAGTTTACTTCATATTAAGATGTATTGTCCTATTAAAAGGTGTAGTGAAGTTATTATACTCTAAATTTTAAAACATGTATCCAAGTCACTTTAAAAAAATGCCGCCATGAGCCTAATTGGCACATGGTTTAGATTAACCAATACCATTGAATTTTTTCTTAAGAGAAAGAAAGTTATATCAGATTGATTTGGCTGAGTGAAGTGTTTCTGATGTGAGATTTTTCAAATTGTTCTATATAATGCGCTAAGCTAAATCAATTACGTTCAGCAAGAACTACTTTATTTTCTGCATATATGTCTTAATATCATGCACAATTAGATAATATGACTTATATAAATATTTTGTCGTGCACGATAAAATCTCACTTTGCCATTGTGCACGGTAGGATATGCACAAATGAATATCTCTGTTAACAAAATTTTTGACTTTCTTTCTTTGGGTGTGTGTGTGTATACGTGACAATGATATTTGAAGGGAACATGTTTACCTACATATTTTGATATAGATTTAACTTGTAGCTAAGACATGAGAATTTACATGCATGAGTATTCTGAACACGTATATATTTGGATGCATTAGTGGCTGATTTCCTTAGGGTTGGACACTTCGATTGAATGCAAATATTTCTTTATGACTTAAAATCGTGCACAATAGGGTAATACGACTTGATATAAATTTTTTGTTGTGCATGATAGAATTGCAACATCATTGCAATCATAGAGAGGGACAAATCTTTGACTCCCATTGTTATTACTAGACCTCAAATGCTGGTTTGAGCTATGACTCATGGAGGAATGTCATTAGTGGACAAGCCAAACCAATGAGAGGAATTTGCGAAATCAATTTTGCATAAATGAAAACCTAAGTGTTCACAATTTGGGGAAAAGACACTCTCTACTCCAATGATCATAAAATTCACGTTGCTAATGTTAATACACTTCAACAACAATTGTCACGTAAATGACCTATTAACGGCATTAACACCTAATTAACAAAAATGACTTAATTTAACCATTTTAAATAATTAAAGGATCTAATTGAACAACTTAATAATTAGAGGATTTAATTGAACATTAAAAATAAACTAAAGGACCTAAATAATAATTTAACTTAAAAAATAATCAAAAACATTTAAATATTTGTAAAGATTATTGAAATAACTTTTTCACGCATCATGCAACCTTAATATACAATTTAATATTTAATGTTGTGTAACAAATAAAATAACCAAATTGACATCAACAAAAAGAAAATGAAATAACCAAATTAAATAAAGCAAATGGACTTCAAAAGATAATAAGTAGTGAAAATTGTTCTTGAAAATATATGATGTGAAGATAAATGGATTTCTTAAAAATAAATAATATAAATTTAGTTCTTTAATGTTTGAAAAATATGATAAATTAATTTTATTGTTAATTTATGAAATTATTTTTTCATTAAATTGTAATATGTAATAATTAATTTAATAAAAATTTATTTTTTAAGAATTAATTTAATATTAAATTATAAAATTTAGAGATTAATTTATTAAGCTTTTTATACTGAGTCAGAGTCTTATATTAAATTTAATTTTTTTTAATCTTTTTAAGTAATTTATCACTCTCTCACACAGTTTCAGGAATGAATTAGGTTATTTAACCTTTAAAAAAAAAAAAAAAAGAAGCAGAACGACAGCAGTAGAATTCGTTCCGGAACCGAGGCAGAGGCAAGCGAGGCGGTTCCGATCTGAAGACGAAGACGAAGCCGATGAAGAAGAAGAAGGTGCAATGGTTCTGGACTTGCGTTCTTGGTTCCGTTGTTTTGAGGCTCATTCTCCTCTACTTTTCCAAAAATCTCAACCTCTCTTCTCGCCCCGAAGTCTCCACCCCCCTCACCAGCCTCCGTCGCCGTATGCTCTTCTTCCCCAACTATTCATATATATTCAATTCCTACATGAATGCTTTGTGCTCAATTTTAACTTCTCTTTTCGCAGTGGCCGAGGGTTACTGGCTGAAGCAGTCGTCGGTGTCACCCTATGCCGGTTTTTCACTTCGCTTCACTTGTTTTTCAGATTCGTTCATTAATCGATTATTATTATTATTTTGTGTTATGTAATAGAATCTCGGGCTCTTGTTCGTGTTGCCAGGGTCCATGTACCATGGTTCCCCTTTGTTACTGACACTTCTCGGCCCGCTCACAGTTAAAAAGTAACTGCTGTCAATTGTATCAGCTTTTGTTTCGTTGCTTAATTTCAATAAGTTTGAAATTCCCATGGTATAATGACTTTGAATACTTTGTTGATGCTACAGAATTGAAGGACAACCTGATCATCTTTTATGCAGGTAACTTTCTTCGCCGTTTACTTATAATTAGTATCTATTCAGTTGTTTATTTCCATAGCTTATGAATCATAATTGTTGTGATCTCCGTTGCTCAATAGTCATATCTGTCGTTGTTGATGAGAAAACATGTGTGTAGTAGCACCAACAAAAAAAGAAATGATAAGATCTTTACATGCAACGCTGATTGCCATTGTATCTTGTATATGTAGTTCTTCACCCTTGTTTTCCTCCTGGTGTATATTGCTTACTTAGTAGTTAAACAGTAATTAATCAACTCATTTCCGGATATAGTTTGGTTTTTGTGATTGCAGATGTGGTCAGTGCAATGCTTATTTGTGCTGCTGGTGAAAAACTCAAGGTGGCATACAGTTCAAGCTTGCAATCCCTTGGTCTTCATAATTTGTCAGAGAATTCAGGTTGTTAGCATGTGCTACAAGTGTGACCCTTCTGCTTAAATTTCAGATGATTATGTCGGGTGTGCTTCTCCAATTTTTATTTGTTATTTTAAAGTGATAAATAAAATTAGTGTATAAGTTTGAACTTTGAAGATCCTTTGTAAGATATATTGTAACTTCCAAGAGAGGTTTTTTTCTTTATATAATTCCGTGCATGCTGTATTATTAGATAATCATAGCATGGTACTAGCATGAAGATTACTGACTAGTATTAGCAATTAGATATGGAAGTAGGAGTGCCCCTTTTTGACTCTTGGCTTTGCTTTTCTTCCCTTTTTCAGAATAGTGTATTAGAAGTGGAAGAAAAGGATAGGAAATGAATCTCATTATGGATCATTATTTAGGGTTTCAACATCAGAGTCTGAATATATTTATTTATTGAAGCAGGATTAATCTGTAGTTCTATCTACAGAGTTGAAACTTGCGGATAAAATTACATGTCTGTGTGGTATCTGTGAACAAATGGATGATGAAGGCTGTGTCAGTCTCATGTTTGGATGATAAAAAGCATGATACTTTTATATCTAGCATTCTTTCCAGAAAAAGAAAATGTGTTTGATTGAATTGCTGAGAAGGAAACAGGATATTTGCAATTATTGTCCCTTCAGGATGTGGATCTTTTTTTTAAATTTGTTTTCATCCCTTTTGATAGTATCTTCATATTTCCAGAGCTTCTCCCTTCAGGAGATTTTGCTGCTCTTGTATACTTATGGAATCCTTTCACAATAGCGGCATGCGTTGGTCTATCCACATCTGCAATTGAGAACTTGATGGTTGTGTTATCACTTTATGGAGCATGTTCAAGTAAGCAGCTAATAACCTTTGGTTTTTAATTTCTGTTTTAGATATTTCACTGATTCTACTGACTCACTCCTATCAAGTTTCATTGATATTTGTTGATTGTTTTGTGGTTAAGATTTATTTGCTCTCTAATATTGAAAAAAATGAAAATGGCTTGGTGTTGTGTGCTGAAAAGAACAGTCAGTTTTTCCTTCTTCTGGAAGTTCTGATGAGAAGTGACAGTGGGAATCTCACTTTTTAGCTGAAGTATTGCTTTTATACAAATAGACTTTGATAAACAATTTTTCCAATGGTTTTTGTTTCTACTCTTTTTCTGTGTACCTGGGAACATTTCTTGGTCTTAGGCTGTGTTGCATAGGAAGAAATTTGTTTCCTTTTTCAGTTTAGTGATGAAAAACCAATAATACATGAGAAATGTACTAAAGACTGAACATCCTAGGCAAATTTAAGGAACAAGTCGCCCCCCCAAAAAAAAATCATTGTTTCTTGTGCGTTTTCTATCTAACTTGATGTCTGATATTCCTTTTGCCATTAAGTTGGCTGACTTTCAGACTATGTTTCAGAAGAATTCCTCTGGTTTATGTGATATACTTGAGCCTCGCGTCTGATATCAAATTTGATGTTCAATATCCATCATGTTTAACTTTGTTTTTTCTTCATATTTTCTATAACATGCATGAGCAGTATTTAATTTGTAGTCATTGCCATTGAATTTACAAGTCTTCGTCCATCTGATATCCACTTGAATGGAGTGGTTTCCTATTGCTATACTCAGCAGCAGGCTTATTGGATTTTGGAAATGCTAGTGAGAACTTGTGAAGAAATTGCGTAATTAAGTGATTAAGACAACAACAACTCAATATATCTAATGTTGAAACTGTACTGATGTACAACAGGACTAGCTCCACTGGCAGCTTTTGGGTGGGTCATGGCTACACACTTGTCTCTGTACCCTGTAATCCTTATTATCCCAGTATGGTGTTGCTCAAACCCATTGTATAGCATTTTCAACACAATCTGCAAATCTTTGTGCTCTTCTATAGTTTACATTTTATCTACCAGTAAATACATATATCCTCTTTTCCAGGTGATATTGCTATTGGGATATGGTCCTGATGCTCCTCCTAGGAAATTATTCTGTCAAAGGGAAAATCTTGAAGTTGGCAATTCTACCCCAAGTGATAGTTGTTCAGAAGAGGAAGCAAAGAATCAGCTAAAGGTGGCAAATGTATTCTCATGGAGGCCAGTGGTGCTTTTTTTGTTCTGGACATTGCTTTGGTCATCCTACGTCTTGGTCCTTTGTGGCATATATGTCCAACAGTATGGTGGTCTACAGGAGTTGTTCAAAAGGTTTTGTTTAAATACTATTACCAATATTCATTTCTGACAACAATTTTGCAAGTGCTGAAACATATCTGCATATTTGTTTATAATTGTGTCCAGAGGTTTCTTTATGGTCATTTTGAAAGCTTGTGATTATAGTAGCTGCAAAATTGTGCTTTGTTGTTAGCGAGTCAAGTGAAGAATAAAGACTGGGGAAGCTTTTTCAAGAGTCAATAAAGATCTATCGAATATCATGTGAAAATAGTTGTACACCATTACTATTACTCCAAAGCAATTACAAAAGTACAGGGTTATTGTAACTTCTGTTCATTTTGGACTATAGAGTCATTTAGAAGTTTTATAAAAACATATGCTGCCTTGTGGACGATTTGGAAGATTTGGAAAATTTCAGGTCCACATTACTGTTATCTGTTCATATAATGCTGGTAGTTAGTTACTGTTAGTGTGAAATTTTGAAGTAAAAACCAATTTGCAGTTTGGGAAGTCAAATCATTCATTTCCCAGTTTACTGTTACGGTGTATATTATGCATGATATTTTCTTCTATTATCCAAAATGTGTTATGCATGTTTTTCAACATCAGTGTTGTACACTTGTATCTATTGATTCTGGATGTAGTTAGTGTGATGACATTTAATGCATTTACCATGTGTTGAAGGAGGTAGGTTTTACTGTACTTGCCCTGTTGAAGAACATTGATTGTGATTATGAAAATTATATTATTTTTCTTTTATTCTCTTTTTGTTAATATTATTATCAGGAACTGTTAAATGTCAACTGTCACAATTTCTTGCTTCATGGGAATGGTTAGTTTTTCAACATCTTGTAACTAAACTTCCAGGTTGTTTGTGCAGAACCTATGGCTTTATTCTTACCATACAAGATCTGTCTCCAAACATTGGTGTTTTGTGGTATGTTCTATAGTAAGGGAAACTGCCACTTTTTGTGTACACTTGAATGTTTTATTCCTCCCATGACTTTGGCACTTATTTCGTTCTTATGATATTTGCATACAGGTACTTCTTTGCAGAAGTTTTTGATTTTTTCAGAAATTTCTTCCTGATAGTATTTCATGGGAATATTCTATTGATGATAGCACCATTAGCCTTACGGCTTAATCACCGGCCGTGCTTTCTAGCCTTTGTATATATTGTGATATCTTCTATGTTGAAGTCTTATCCTTCAGTAAGTTGTTTATTTTTTCATTAGTTTCAATTTTTTTTTTACCTAGACTACCTAGACTCAAATTAGCTCTTAGAATTTAATCATGATGATTTCACTGGATGTTGCTGAAAATATTTTTATAATTTAGAATGGAAGAGATGTTGTTAGCCTGTTAAATGTTCAATGCATGACATTGAATGATTACGTTGTCCAAAATAGAAATTATGCAAATAAGTATGTTACACACTTTGCACATTCACATATACACATTTAGAAGGGAAAAGCCTACCAATTTAGTTGTAAATATGGAGTTGCAAATTTGAGAATATAAAAAGTCCATCAATGATGTGTGAATTTGCATCATATAGGTACCTGATTGCTCCATCTATGTATCTATATACATAAAAGTCCATCAGTTATGTGTTTATTTTGAGTGAATTTGCATCATGTTGCAATCTGATTGATCCTTGTCACTATTTTTTTTAACTAGGTTGGTGATTCAGCTCTGTATTTGGGTTTACTTGGGTTATTTGCATATGAACTCAAAGGTTACTTCTCTTTCTTATTGACGTTTCATATTGAGCATAATGTCTTTGAATAATCAACTTCCTTGATTTTCAGATATGCAGTTTTCATTCTTCCTGTTTTCTGGCTATGTTGGGGTTTCACTTCTTAGCCCTGTGATGCACAATCTATGGATTTGGAGGGTATGGAATTTTGTGGTGTTCTACCCTTTCAAATAGATTATGTTGTTATCCTCAGTTCCTCACCTGTAATAAAATGGGCAGGGTACTGGAAATGCAAATTTTTACTTTGCGACTGCAATTGCTTATGCGTGCTTGCAGGTGCATTGTCTCTATTCACTGATATTTCCTTCTTTCCTCCTTGTGTTAATCATTGTTGCTTTATCTTTTTTCATCACAAGTCTTTCTAGCCAATCAATAGAAGTTATTTGTATTTTCTTGTTTATGCGTTATATTGTGAGCCAATGACTAATGCAAGCTCATGAACACTGGTACCGGCATATATCGGGGACACAATCAAGGGTCCCTGTAGTAGGGAATTTAGGGGGGGGGGGGTGGAAGGGAAGCGATTTGTAAGTATTGACCCTTTTCACTTTCCATACGGTCTAAACCAACTCAACTACACCACTGGCACTTCAAGAATCTTGTTTTGTTCTATTAACAATCTCCCTGATTTGACGCAGCGAAGATATTAAGTACCACAAAATTCATCTCACTCTAGTGGAGTAATTCATTGCCATCGAAAATGCATTTATCTTAAAACTTGAGTCAATTGGCATGAAGTTGACAAGTTGTATCAAAATTAAATGATTCATAACGTTGTCATCCTGTAAACTTATGTATGCTTCTTACTTCTCATATGGCAGATCATTCTGGTGGTTGAGAGTGTTAGTGCCATGCTCAATCATGACAGAAAGCTCACAAAGCTATATACTGCAAAGCTTCAAAACATCAAATCTTGAGAACTTGGAAGTATGCTTTTATGTGCCATGGTATCCCTGAGCTTCGTGTGGACATCTTGGTTCCACGATCCATTGTTGTGCTGTCTTTCAATTCCTTTATCAAATATGTGCATTTCTTTGGATGCAAGCTTTTTTCACCGTGATTGTAAATGGACCCAAGGCTCTGCAATCTTGATGCTGAATTGCCCACTTACAGTTTGTTATAAAGGATGAACAATCATGATATTTTACTGTGGTTCTTAGAGCTCTTTTGTCCTTGATGTACCATTTAAGAAGTTTCAATGACTTCATTCTTCAAATTCTACTTGAATGCGGCACATGTTTATTTTATGTTTAACATTTATGTTATTTGTTGCCTTGTTGGTCGAAATATCTGTAGCGTGCCTATCGGAATGAACCATACGTAATGACACCAAAACTCGAGCATATCTTACATTAGTGATTTACCTCTTGCTGTATTTATGCACATGCTCAATCATGTTTTGAATTACTGTAGTGTGATATTAAGCAAGGTTTTTTGAGTAATAAACTTGGGTTGACGTTGACCCGCTCTTTGTGATGATTCATATACTGTAAGACTAACACCCCTTTATTGTTGCATCACTTTCATTTGAATCCATGTTTATTGCTGACAAATGCTTGATTCCGACGCTCCTTTAGCTGTGGTCCTTACTCCTTCACCTACTTTAGTCTCTTCACTGATCAAGCTCGTGCAGTGCATTTCACATGTTACTTTGTCTATGAACATTCTTACACGTTCACTAGTAGTTGTGACAAAGCAATTGGGCTTGTCGTATGCAAGAACAAACACCCATAAAACGCGGCTTCTCCCTGCTACATGTAAGGCTTTCACATGCACAATTGAGAGAGGTATTGGACAGCAACGGTCAACGACGTTTCTGTCCTATTTACCCGTAACAAACAAGTAAAAAAAAAACAAGAACTTGGGTGTGAAGCCAAAAAATGTGCATTCCGCATTGGTATAAATGGAATTTAAATAACAAGATATGCCTCCAAATGTGATGTAATGTTTGCCAGACAAAACCAGCTTGATGTGATTAAAAAGAGGATAACTCCATGTGTAATACGTTACAAATAAATGACAAAATCAGGCGTGGATAAACTATAAAGTGACTTTACCTGGTTAGTGATTTTGCCGTAGGCAAGTAAGTGATTGAACAGAAAAACATGAACAATATTTTTTCCCAGTAAAATGTTATTTATTATTTAGTATCTAACGACTAACATTACTTATTTAAAGAATTAAAACTCTCCGGCACTTTTTTTTCATTATGTTAAAGACAAAAGGTAGATTTTTTACATTTTCATTTTGAAACAAACGAAAGAATTCTGAGTGGTTTGGGAAAATTATCGGATAAAAACCCGTCAAAAATAAGAAGTGGTTATTGTAGAGGTGGATGAGTTTGGGAATCTTTCAATTTAACTAGCCGTGTTGGTGCAGCTTTTACATCTGTTTTTACAAATTCAGTATATGTTGTGAGTTGAGTTGAGTGTGTTGTTTGGTTAGGTTAATTATTTAGAATGCAATGCTAGAAGTAGAATGCACCCAAAAATATGGAATTAAGCATGTTAACAAAGTTCAACACCCATGTCTGCTTTTTAAAATGGAATTGCTAAAACTAAAACAAACAAAATTGTGTGGAATTAAGCATTGTGTTTGGTTCCCACGTATTAGTTACGAGCGTGTGGAGCCCAAGTGACCGACCATATTTGGCCGTATGTCAAATCACCAAAAACTGGTCTGATTTTCACAATCCATGGACAGATGGACCCACCTCCACAGTTTTACTCTTTGTCTATTATATTGCAAAAGAAATTGAAGTAGAAGAAGAAAGCATGGTACGTAAGAGAAAGGGGGGCAAAGATACTATGGCAGATTCGATCAGAGGCTTAAAACGATGATTCTTGCGTGCTTCTTTCTTCTCCTTTCTGTCAACTGTCCGCATCAACCATGGCCACTTTACGTGAGTCACGTGATCTAGCAGTAATTCCCAGAGGCCAGTGCCTATGTTACTACTTACTGGCAAGCTAGACCTAGCTACCTGGCTAGCTAGCTACTGCTATAAGTATAACCATTGATTCGTTTATACTTTATAGGGTAGGAATCAGTAACGTTATTCTTCATTTTCTGTGCCGTGCCATATCACCTTTCTTTAACCATTCACCTTTCACCCTATCCCTATCCCTATGTATGCATCTGTCCATTATTTCTTTTTTCTTTTTAAATAATTAATAGTGTGTTTTGGTCGGATATGAGAGAATTATCCACTTTCGTCCTTAAATTTATTAGATAATCACAATTAAGTTTTTGAAAAATGAAAATTTTGTTTTTTAATTTGTAAAAAATGTGATAAATTAATTTTATTGTTTGTTTTTCTATTAATTCAAATAATTTTGCATAAGTGACACTTTCGATAATGATATAATAGCTGATTGTTATTATATGTTAAATAATTAATTTTTTATTTGATTTATGAAATTAATAATTTATTTTCATTTTAGTTCCTAAAATTAACCACTTACTAATATTTTGATATATGAACTTAACTTCATGTTATCATTTTTTTTCCTAAAATCACTTTCGAATTCTTAAGTGGCACACTACATATAAATTATTAACATAGTGATAATAATTGACATTTGTTTATAATGATAACAATTATTTATGGTAATGAAAATTAAATAAAAAATAATTATTAAGTATACAAATAAAAAGTATTATATTTTATATTTAAAATCTTTATTAATTTATTTATTACATTTTATTAAGTTAAATTCTAACAATTAATGTTATAATTGTAACTAACAACCATATAACTAAATTGGAAATAAATTAGTTTTAATAAGAATCAAATTGAAAATTGTATTATGTAAACATATAAATACTAACAAATAATTATTTTTAAAGTGAGTATATTTATTTAATTAAGGAGGAAACTAAAAAAAGCAAATAAATATAAAATATATCATTTTATTCGACCAAAATTTAAGACAGAGTTATATATTTTTTATTTTTATACTCCAACATGACTAACATAGTGGGTGAATTATATTTTGCACTCAATTTTTAGGTCATACTCCAACATGACATGTGGCAATCACGGGCTCCCTTGATAATATAATAAGTGAACTACATTTTATGCTCAATTTTGAGATTGTATTTTTTTAACTTAATATGGTCATATCTTCTAACACTTAATCTTAAACAACTATGTGAAAATTGAAAAAGAATATGTAAGAAAATGATTATAATACTTTTAATTTTCATCTCTTATACTCAATTGTTATAATGAGTCAATTTTTTTAAACTGTATTTTGTCATTAACATTATTTCATAAAATAAATTAATTAATTAATTTGTCTAGCATTCTACACATATTAGTATCGCATAAGATAATAACTTAATTTGGATAAAATATTTGGTTTAGAGCCTTATAGAATTTTATTAGTAATGTTTTATATTTAACACTTACTATTGTGATGTAATTACTTGTAAATTAGTTTCATATTTATAATATAATTTAAATGACTAAATTGTAGAAAGAACAAAAGTGAAAAAATATGATAATGTCTGTGATAATAATTTCATGTGACTTGAGACTTAACTGAAAATTTAAAAGTATTTTCTAGGACTAAAATGACATAACATGTTAAGTTCAAGAACAAAAATGTCAGTAAATGATTAAGTTTAAGATTAAACTGACAACAAGTTGTGAAGTTTAAATATTAAATCAAAAAGTCAACTTTTTGACACATGATAATTTTATAAATGACATGTGAGAACTATCAATTGTCATATCATCATCGAAAGTGTCATGTAAACATAACCATTCGAGTTATTGGATAAAATTAACAATGAAACTAATTTGTCACATTTTTTTGTAAATTCAACAACAAACTTTTAAATTTTTTATCTTCCAAGGATTTAATTGGCAATTTCCTAACAAATTTAAAGACAAAAATAAATATTTACCCATTAGATTTATGATGAAAAATAATTAATTAATTTTTCATAGTTAACTGGTGAAAGCAAACCAATGCAATTGTTTTAAATTTTTCATGGCATCATCGTGATTTTGTAAAATAGAATTAATTTTTGTATCATGGTCAAATGCACTATAAATAATGTTATTGTTGGTCCTATTCTTTCTCGATATATATATATATATATTATTTCCTTGATCTTTAATTATAAGATATATTTAATTAATTTATATTTATTAAGAATATTAATTAATTTAGTTATTAATATTAAATTTATCTATAATTATGTTTTTCCAAATTTATTCTTAATTTTATTAGAAATCTATTTATTTTCTTTAATTTTATAAGAGCGAGAAAGAGATAATTTATGATATTTTAGTAAAAATGAATTAATATAAAAAATAAAACAAAATCTTATAATACTGATAATATATATATATATATATATATATATATATATATATATATATATATAAACAAAATATTGGTGCCCTGAATTCATAAGCATTATTAATCCAACATCCACTGCTGCTCCAACAATTGCACGCACCGGCAATGACCATGTTGACAACTGTTTCAATCCAATAAGAATAAGAAACAGTCTATTCTTCCGTTTAAAATGTGCAACTTGGAAAGAATTTGTAGATATTGTAATTAAATTCAAACTCATGATTGAATTTTTTATTTATTACCATCTCTCATAAATTTCACTCAAACCCACTCTGCAAAAAGCGGACAAAAAGCAGAGATGGAAAGAGCTAATTGATGGTTATTAGATTCTTACATTTACCAACTCTTCTAGCCGTAGTACGTGTAACGGATCTCCATTGTCTCCACTCTCAAGATAGAAGAGGAAGTCAATAAAACTTTGAATTTTTATTTATTAAATAAACTAATTTTTATATGTAAGGATATTTTTATCTTTCGAATAAAAGTTTTTTTTTTTATTTGTGAGTAAAACTTCTGATCATGGACACATGTTTCCGTGTGTTTAGATTGATGATAATAAAATTTATTATTATAAAATTGATTTTGATAGAACTAAAAGTTATCCTTGCTTATTTTAATTTTATTATGATTTTTTATCATAACTTTTTATATCATGATTTACCATGATTTTAAATTCTATCCAAATATGTATTTAATATGTGTTTGTTTTTTCGTTATACCCTCACAATCACACATTTGAGCTTCTCACAAAATGATACTTTAAAATATGTTACCATGGAATGAAACAGTAAAACATTGTCTTAATGGTCATGGGTGTGACATAAATAGTAATACCATTTTGTGGAAAATAATCTAATTTGATTTGATTTCTGTGTGTAAGATACTTCTTTGAGAATAATATTTTTTTATATTAAGAATAATGAATTTTATGTATAAGGTATTCAATTAAAAAATAAAAAATTGAAACTTCTAAAAAAAATCTTATGATTTCACGGAAAAATTGAAAACTTAATATTATTACCAAAAATAGATACATACAGTAGAAAGTTGAATAAAATTATCAAAAATAAATTATGAGAGTGTGTGACTTAAATTATTTATTGGATCACACATATGATCTTATCTTATCTGTTATATTTAAATTTATAATTAAATAACGGGATGTCTAATTTAACATGTGTTCAGAAATGATTTTGAACTCATACTATGTGAATTTTTAGAAGCAACAATTTTTAGCTTCTGCATCAACTGATCAACATAACACTTTGGCATGAAAATCATAGGATACGTGCATTTAAAACGTTAATCCAAACACGTTAATATGTTAAGATGAAAAATGTAACAAAAGAAAAAAATAAGAAGATTAAATTGCTTAATTTTAATATAATTGTTATTTTTCCATTCAAATAATAACATAGAAAATAAAAACATGCATATATCCATCCTAAATGTTATGTATTTTTAAAATAGACATTTTGAATTTTCAGTTTACCTTAAATAATCCTTAAAATCTTATCGTTGTTATGGTGGACTTTTTATCCACTTTTACTGGAAGTTCAACCATGAATTAAGATAAGGTGTGAAAGATCTTAGATAAATTTGCAAAAAACACAAACTTTAAATTTAAAGTGACGATATAATTCTTCAACAAAATGTGATGATATACTATTTTTTTAATGAAGTAAAACATCTATATTTGTTTATTGTTAACTTTTCAGAGGATTTATAATTGTAATAATAAGAATTTAAAATTAATCAAAACTAGTATTTTAGTTTTATATTGCAGATGATAAATATTTGTTTTTACATTATCATATTTTATAATAAATTAATATATTTGAATATGTAAATTGTATTTAAATTTTCTAATAAATTATATAAATTGTGATATAAAATTAATTTTAATTATTAATAATTTAAAAAAATTTAAAATTCATTTCATAACAAAATAAATAAATTAAAAGAAATAAACAGTCAAAAATATCAAGTATAAAGATAGGAGGATATCTATAATATAGAACACACATTTTTTTTTATACATTTTATTTTATCTTCTAATTCACATCACGTGTCATTCTGTGCAGTGTACACCAATAATGAAATACAAAGCCAGAAAAATGAAATCCAGTTATATAAAAAATAAAAACAGCTATAAAGAATTTTATCACTTGTAAATTATAATAACCTTATTTAAATAACACAAGTGAAACACAAAGAATTATAAATACAAGAATATTAATTAATATTTTAAAGACACTCTTTAAGAAACTTAATATTATTAAAAATGAAGATTGTGTTATTTATATTTTTATTTTAATTCTTTAAACAATATTCTAAAAGCAGTAATTAACAAGACTCTTATACATAAAAGATAAATATTAATCAATATTTGGGAGATATATTTTTTTAAAGGAACTTAAAGAAAAAAAAATTATTAGAGTATATAAAATTATATCCTTCATTATTTTTTTATGTTTTTTTATTATTTTATAATAAATATATATATATATTTTTAATTTTTTAATTAATATTTTTAAAATACTGGTTACTGGAACCCTAAATAAAAATGTAGCCACAAAGTGTGGGAATTTGTAGCCTGTTGAGTGGGGGCTACTACTGGTCCCTCTAATCTGAATACTTGCTCGGATCGCGAGCTTTATTTTTCTGTGACAGGAATTGATAATGTTAATGCTGAACCATTGTTTACTACTCTGCTTTGTGTATAGTGATTATAGCCTATGACTTATGACTATGAGTATGACCAGACCAAACCAGTCAATGCACGTCTATTCCATTACCCTGTTTGGGTCTCCTCCTCGATTTCCCTTTGCACCATTGTGTCATGCAATCAAATTACCAATCTATCATTTCATTGGATGGGTCATCATTCATCAACAACAAGATCATCATTGTCTAGATACAGTAGATTAGGGTTATGGGGCATGGGCAACACACAAACAACGATATTAACCTCATTACTTTTCTCTAATTTTGGTTTTCTTTCCTCGTTAGAATTTATCACTCTTCCATTCAAAAAAAGTAAATAAATAAAATTAAGTGGCAGACTATAGGAAAAATAGAAATGTACATCTTTCCACTAAGTAGACGTTTGATTTTGGAGAAATTTTTTAAATCTTAGGTTGAGAATTTTATTTTTTTTGTATTTGATATTTATTAAAATAAGCATATTTTTTAGAAAGGACGTTTTTAATCATTTTCCACAAAAATATTCTTATGAAAAGAGGTGAGATTTTTTTTTGAGTTTAAATTTTATTTAATAATACAACTATGATATTGCTCTTATTACATATTGAGTTAAATGACAAAATATCATATAATTTTTTATTTTTGATAAACTTATTTAAGTATTCTTAATGACTAACCAAATGAATTTTATTCATTTTAAAAAACATAATTAAAAGAATTCATAATTTTTAGGAATCATGATTTGTGATTATGAATTTTTTTTATATACCAAACACCGGCCCCAATGTTAAACTAAGTATTTATTTTAGAACTTAGAAGTATAATAAGATCAAGTGATCCCTATTGGTAGTCGATCACCTAATTAGTTCAACCTTATACCGATTATGTACTTTACTCATTTCTATGAATGTTGATCCTCAAAATAATAGTCACTTGACAATCAATATATAAAATTATAGAATAATGGATATTACATATGAAAGATATTCAATTGTAAATTGTAATTTGCAATTAATTTTCATAGATATACATAACAATATGATGATGAAGAATTGTCTAACACACTACTTTAAAACTAATTTTAGAGTTAGGTTCATTTATAATTTTTGTCATTCTTATTTTCATAGAACTAAGTTAGGTACTGAAACACATAGTAAACTGGCATGTGAATTATTTTATGCCATAGTTATGAGTAATAATCTAGCAAATATAGAATCAAACAACCATAAAACATAATTTTCACAAGGGAGAAGTTAAAGTCAAAAGATTCATCATCAAAGTTAGAATGAGAGGAGAAATAAGAAAAGAAATCGTACATGCAACAAAAAAAAAAGAAAGAAGATTATTTCAAGTTGTTTACACTTTTCAATGCTGGTTTAAGGGGAATTAAACAGGTTTAACTTCAATACAACACAGCTTAAGTAGCCATACTTAACATTTAAAAAAAAAACAATCGGAACAAATAATACTTTGATAAACCTAAATTAAAATTTCAATGAACATTTTAAAATAATAAAGTTTTTCTAAATGTAAGATTATCCTTAATTAAAAAATCTTATCAATATTTTATTTCCTAATAAAAATGTTTATATTTTAAGTTTTTAAACTAACATTTGAAAATACATGTTAGTATTTTGCTTAAAAAAATAAGGGTAAAAAGTTCGTTTGGCTTGACGTCACATCACAAAGGGACACAGTTTCCTCCTTTTTACTTACAAAAAAGCCATCGTCTCCATTTCTCACTCCCACGCTCTCTTCCTTCTCCACCCTCTTCAACTTTCACGTTCTTCTTTCTCTCTGTCCTTCGTCACCGTTGATATTCATTCACTCATAAATTTTACTTTTTTCTCAAAACCCATAATTATTCGCTTCTGAGAACTGAGAAGAAGAATTAATGGGTAAGGCATCAAAGTGGTTTCGCGGGCTTTTCGGTCTCAGAAAAACAGAGTACACTGCCTCACCCGACAAGCCTCCCAAAGAGAAACGCCGATGGAGCTTCGTTAAATCATACACTGAAAAAGACAACACCACTGCCGCCACGTGTCCACCACAAAGACACAACAACAACCACGCCATGGCAGTAGCAGCAGCCACCGCTGCCGTGGCGGAAGCGGCGGTGGCTGCCGCCGAAGCCGCAGCCATCGTGGTGAGACTAACAAGCAGCAGCGGTAGGTGCGTTGACGCTGGACCCACCAGGATTCGACAACATTGGGCTGCTGTTAAGATCCAAGCTGCTTTTCGAGGATGTTTGGTTCGTGTTCTTCACTATTATTATTAATCTCGCCATTTTTACCAACATTCTTATTTTTTTTATTGTTGTTGTTTAGTTTCTCTGCTATGTACTCTCAATTCTTTTTTTAGTTTTCTGGTCGTGCTGTTGTTTTGGAGCTGATTCCTTCCTAGTTCTATTCGCTGTGTCACTGAGCTGTTCTGTTTTGTCTCTTTGCTCCGAACTAGTTGCCTTAACTACAAAATGTGCCATTCGTCATTTCCTTTTTCTTTTCTTCGCATTACCCGCATTAAAGGGAGTAGACTTCACTTTCATATTTAATTGATATGGAAATGATTAGTTGATTATTAAAAAAACCTTAATATCACTTATGGCTATGTATAAGACATAATATTTACCTAATATTATGATTATTTACAAGATAAAGTGGAATTCGATATGATCTCTTTAAGTTCGGTGGTTACTCAGATTTTTCAATCAGAGATTAGTTATCAGCAAAATCTGATATATTCTATACATAATCTTTTAGGGGTGAAATTTTTTTATGGATATAGGGTAATGTACTGTGATGGTGGTACCATGTTGTGTACAAGGACAAGACAGTGGTGGTGCATTGCATGGGTAGGTGGTTATTACTCTTGTTCGATGTTGGGTTTCCCACTAGCGGCCAAATTGTATGTGAGGCGGTGTGCGACATGGTTCAATGCTTCTGCCATGGCCCATAATAGATATTCTGTCTTTTTGGTAGAATAATGACATTGGGCTTTTGGCCTTTTCGTTTTATGGGGACAGATACGAGTCTGAAGGGGGATTTGCTTCTTTAGAGTGAGGAAACGAAATATATTTGATTTTGATGTTGCCTTTAGATGTGCTTGTATTGTGGTATGATTTTTCCAAGACAAATAAAACTATGGGGTTTTTCCATCTGCAAGCTCTGGGTTCCAAGGTGGACCCTCCTGCCCTTGCCTCTTGGTTGACCATCTTAGTCGTAATGAGTAATGGAAGTTTTTTGTTTTTGTGTATCTAAACATGTAATAGAGTTAAAAATAGAAAAAAAAAACATGTATCTTTTAAAAGTATGAAAATAATTTAATATTTATTTTTTATGTAACTTAAAATATTTAATAAAGTGCATTTTAATTCTGTCATACCAATGCTCGAGAATTTCGGTTTGGTTCAAATACTGCATGTGTTCTCTTTTTTGTGGGGCAGCTGGTACTTTATTTTTGTCTTTTGAGAATTTTTAATTAAGAATGAAATGAGATATGATCTGGTAAAAAATTAAAATTTAAAAAGTTCATTCTGATTTCATGAGTGTAGTACAAGTTCTTCAATTTGTTCCTTGGTAATCTCAATTTTAAGTTCTTACACGAATGACACAACTTGGTCCTGAATTGTGTCATTGGACTGTGTTACCATTCTCACATATTGTAACGAGACACCCGGTTGGAAATTAGGATCAATTTCCCTTTATTTCTTTTAGATTGTTCTATTGTGGCCGTGTGTGCAGTCTTCATCTGATTTCTTATTAAGAGAATGCAATGAGACAATCACTGAGGCTTAACATTACCTTCTATAACTTGGAATGTACCCTTGTTGCGAATTGCGATCAAGATATTAACTCTGCTCAATGCTCATTGACTCTTTAGTATTGAAACTGTTAGGCAAGGAGAGCACTGCGAGCATTAAAGGGATTGGTGAAGTTGCAAGCATTGGTGAGAGGTCACATTGAGAGGAAGCGCACAGCGGAGTGGCTGAAAAGAGTACAAGCACTCTTACATGCACAGGCACAAGTTTCTGCAGGGTTGACCGTGCATGCCTCACCTTCGAGTTCTAAGTTATCTAGCCACCTCCATGTAAGTATTATTTGTAAATTGCTACTTACATTAGCCTCACTATCACTTTTATTGTACAATAAAAAACATTGCTTTTCTTGTGTTGAAAAATCAAAGTTGATGCACATGTGGAAGTTAATTCATTCTCTTGTTAACCAATATATCACACGGTTGAGCATCTTTTAAATTCGTCAATTATTGTATGTTGCATATATATTACTCTTGACTATTGTACACCAAAAAAGATATGATCATACAGTTTTCCGAATGACCATTTGCAGGGTCCAGAAACACCCGAAAAATTTGAAAGCCCTGTCAGATCTAAGAGCATGAAACATGAGCACTCACCTATACTGAAGGTATTGTCTTGCCATAACTTACCCAACAATGGAGAATTTTGTGCATTATTAGTATGTCTATTTTCTAGTCGTTTTTTTTTTTTTTAATTCTTTTCCACTTTATTTCTTCTCTCCTCCTCTCCTCCTTTTTTTTTTTTTATTTTAGCTTATTTTTCTTTTCTCTGTCTTATTTTCCTTTTTTTTCCCATCTCTCTTTCTCTTTCTTTGTCTTTTTTTCGATCTATCATTTGATTCATCTATCACCGACTTCAATTAACTTGGGTTGAAAGTGCTGTTGATGTTGATGATTAAATTCAAGTTCTTTATATTTATGGAAGCATTTATGTCAATGTAGAGAAATGGCTCCAAATCCTGTGTTCAGATCAATGGCTATCAAGAGACATGTGGGAGTAGATCAGAGAGTCAAGTTAATGAACAATCATTGAACTCAGGAAGATCATTGAATAGAACATACAGCTCCAATGATGAAAGAAATGACAGGGTTCTTGAAGTTGATTCTGGAAAACCACACTCCACACTGAAGCGCAGAAACCTCTCTTTCTCCACAGGTTCTGATCTTTATAGTAAGAGTTTGAACAGCACAAAGGAATCAACATCTCTTCAATCTGGTCAAAGTTCATGCTGTGAGGTTCAGTCTCACAGTTACAGCTCACAAAAAGTGAATGAGGTTGAGGAGAGTCCATTCTGCACTGCTGACAATAGTCCACAATATTTATCTGCCACTTCTAAAGATGGTGGCTTCAAAAGAAGCCCTTTTACTCCTACTAAGAGTGATGGCTCTAGAAGCTACATTCGCGGTTACCCTGATTATCCTAGTTACATGGCATGCACTGAATCTTCAAAGGCAAAGGCCAGATCTCTGAGTGCACCAAAACAAAGACCTCAAAGTGAGAGGGCTGGTTCATCTAATAGATACTCACTTAATGGATTTGATATGTCAAGATTGGCCACACAAAGGGCAATGCAAGCAAGCTTCACCAACAAAGCATATCCAGGTTCTGGTCGTTTGGACAAGCTTGGTATGCCTGTGGGATACAGATTCTGATCGAGTTATGTGTATGTTAAGAGGGTTGTTATGTATCTTTTATTTTTCATAGTCTTAACATCTGATCTTGCTAACCAACCGGTTGTACTTGAGCTTCCATTGCGATTTTATGTGTCAGCATTAGAAATCTACAACCAAATTCAATGCATACTACTAAATGTCAAGTCATTTTTACTTGGATGGACTGCGTAAAAGGAATTATTATCTTAGCCTTTCAAAAGCCTAAGACTTGTGTTTGTCCGTTACATTGCACGCTTTATGCATTTTTTTATCGGTAAAATCGAAGATGGGCATGTATAATGATTTATTTTACTGTAAGATGGGCATAACATATCTGCTGCCAACCAGGGGAATCTCAATAAAGGAAGGCATTTGAGAGTGTGGTGAAGCTCAATTCTTGGCCACTGAACATAAATAGCAAGAGAATCAGAATAGTATTTCCTTCGCCGGTGTGCATCCAATACTCGAATTCTGCAACATGTTATTAAAAAAGATCTTATGAAAAATATTGGATTGCTTTGCAAATTAAAGTTATGGTCGTAATAGTCCCAAGATAGGTTTAATTAATTTGTACTACAAATATAATTTTTTGTCCTTAAAACAAATCAAATAATTTAACCAGTTAGGACAAAAGTATCAATCGTTAAACTAAAATAGAATTGAATGCACTCAAATTTAACTATATATGAAGTAACTTAGATTTGTAAATAATTAAAACAAAAAAAATGTAAATACAATCAGATTAATTTTGTATAGCATTTTATTGTTAAATATACTCAACTCAAAAGTGTTATGAAATAAGAAGTTTATTCAATTACTCTTAATATTGTATTAAAAAAATATAATATTTGCAGGGCTCAGGAAATTTAAATAAAGACAGAAACCTCTATAAACATTTTTCTTGGTTTACTTAAGATTACGTTGTAAAGTCTATAAATTGATACTTTCAATAAAGAAGTTTCTATTTCAAAGTCGTATAATTTTTTTTGAAAAAATGTAAAAGTGAAATTGGCTTCGCCCGGACTCGAACCGGAGACCTTCAGTGTGTTAGACTGACGTGATAACCAACTACACCACGAAACCTTGATGCTTCCAGAAGCCTTAGTGTGATATATCTTTATTTTAAATTTGTTAAGTATTAAAAATTAAAACAATATAAATTTTCTGAGAGCTTCGCATATTGTATTATCTATAACTATATACTTACTTATAAATGGAATATGGTGTTTTAGTGTATACATTTTTTTATACCTATTTTATTCCTATAATTATATTCATAAGTTATTATTTTATCCCTATAATTATCTTCACAAGTCATTCCACTAACTTCTATTATAATTTGTTTATTTAAAAAAAAATGAAAAAGAAGTTAGAATGAAGTGTATCTTTTCCCTAGTTAATTTAATCTTAAGATTATTGAATATACTTGTAATAAAGCTATTAAAGTTGATGATTAGCAAGGTGTCGTGGTGTAGTTGGTTAGCGACGCCAATGTCTTCTTCTCGTTTTTTTCTTCTTTTTTTTTTTTTTTTCATTTTGTAAAACGAATTTGCAACTTTTTCGTTGAAAATCATCAACCTATAGACTGTTTACGTACTTTTAAGTAAACCAATATAAAAAAAGATGTTTATATATGTTTCTGTCTCAGTGTATGATTATGATGTATATATGAAACTTGCCACGTGATGTATCATTTTCTCAGTATGACTGTATGATAATCTGGAAGCATTTGATTGGCTACTACTAAATAAAAATTTAGATATGTTATAAAATATCATTGAATAAATACTTGACAAGTTATTTGGATATTATACCCATCAAGGCACCATTGCACACTACAAAAAAAAAAGCTATTTTCGACGGAATTTTTCCGACGGACCAAAATCTGTCGGAAATTTCAAGATTTCCGACGGATTTTTTCGACGGACAGTAATTTCCCACGGATGATTTTCCGTCGGAAAAATTCCGTCGGAAAAATTGACATTACCGACGGAAATGGCCGTCGGTAATTATTCTGTGGAAAATATATGAATTTCCCACAGATATTCCGACGGATATTTCCGTCGGAAATTTCCGACGGACATATCCGTCAGAAATTACCGACGGACAAAATTCCATCGATAATTTTAGCGTTTCCGACGGATTTTTCCGTCGGTAATTT
>PYAF01001709.1:3603678-3619999 GCA_007407185.1 Glycine tomentella | reverse complement strand
AAAAATTAATTGATAAAAATATGTTCAAAATGTTAAAAAAATATTTGAAATTTTAATAATAGCATTCACTCGAAATAAATTTTTAGTTCAAATCAATTGTTTCCTTATTTATTCAATTAAAGAAGATTTTTATATTTTAAATTAAGTTATTTGATTAATGTTCAAATTCCTTCAATTAACAATATATAAATTTATTAATATAGAAAATATATTAAATATAAAATAAAATCCATGGGATACATTTTTTATGAAGTACGAACTTTTATAAAACACAAACTTGATGCATGTATGTGAAAGATAGTATACATCATACAAAAATTTGTTGTGATTTTATAACATTTAACATGTTATTGTATATTAATATTGTTAATTATTGTATGTGTATATATATACACTAATATATATTTTTATTAATTAAAATATAATATATAAATACATTAAAAAGTTATAATATATAAAAAATTATAAATTATAAAATTAATATATGAACATGAAACAAGACACTAAGTTAGTTATTGTTTTAAATAATAGGCTTTCGTTCTAAAATTTTATTGAAGATTCAATTGGGTTCTTATATTTTTTAAAATCTAATTAAGTCCTCAAATCTTAAAAAATACACCATTTTTGTCTTTTTTGTCAATTTAGATTTATATAGTTAAAACATTTCCTAACAAACATTTCATTCATTTGAGAATGTTGTGACACTAAAGAACCCTTCAAAGATTATCTTATACTAGTTTCATTGTCATGGCATGATAGAATATGAAAATGGTATCGAAAAGCTAGAGAAGTTTCATGACATATTGTATTAAAACCATTTTGTTGCCTTAAGCGTCCCTTCTAACTTGTTCCAACTATTTAGTGGTGTTAGGACGCACGCGTACGTGAACACACATACACAACAACTTTAATATTACTTATATCACTTCATGTGATTCAACTATTGACTCATGAGTTTGACCAATGACCCATTAACTCAATACCTTTTAAGTCAATAATTGATCATATTCTTATAACTTTGTTCGTACGCCTATGGCTTAGAACTTAAAGGACTATGAACCCTTCTAAATTTGTTTTGAATACCTAGTCCGAAAATCAACCCAATATCCTTATGCTTATCTAGGCTAGAGAGGTTGTAGACCTTTTCAATTTTAGATTGAGCATTTTATCATAACCTACCCCAAAGTCACTATGCCTAGGGTTCACACTTGAAGGATTATAGACCCTCTTGTATGTAAGCCAAGTACCTTGCCCATAACTCAACCCCACGACCCCACACATGAGCTATGACCCAACCTCACTATTCAAACAAGAGTCATGGGGTCCTTTTAGGCCAATTATTTGGCTTGCATGTAGGGATAACAAAAATATCAACAATTATGGATATTCACGACTAAAACTTGTAACACGTACAAATTAGATTGTTAAATTTGTACTCATAAATAAATTAAACATATATTTCACTATCTATTTTTTAACAGGGTAAAGGTGACTATCAAGATATGTCCACAAGTATCTACTGTTACTTGTTATTATAAAATTATTTAAAATACCTTTAGATATATAATATTACACATAATTTACCCTGTTTGTTTGTTTTTTTTTTATTTTTTTATATTCTAACGCAAATTACTCTTCCTTTTGGTTTCAGCGGGAGAAAAACCAATGCGCGTTCAACAACCAAATAAAAACAAAAAACGACACAGTTGCAAGACCTTGATAATAAAAAAAAACAAAATTCGTCATAAAAGTATGAGTAGCTTGATAAATTGGTTTTAAAAAATAAAAATTCAAATTTAATATATAAATATTTAAAAAATGTGATAAATTAAATAAATAAATAATATAATGACAAATTAATAGTTTAATATTAAATTGATTATAAAAAATATAATTTATTATTAAATTAATTTTTAAAAATTATAATAATTAAATTTATATTTTCTAATTTTCAGAAACTTTATCACCAAGTCATGCTTTTCTTCGTAGATGAATATGACTACTTAAAAAAAAAAAAAGAGAAGCAAACTACAAAGTCATCATCTTAATTTCCGATTTCAGAAAAGACCTATTTTTTTTTCATATTCACCCTCGTCGAATCCTTGATTTCAATCCCCTGCTTTTCTCTGTCAGTGTCAGAACTAGATTCAGATTCAGATGTCCTGACTCCTGAAGCGCCTTCACACATGGCCACGACAACAAGGTCACCGAACCGTTCCTCCGAGGATGCCGCTGATCCCACGCCGTTCCTCGGCGCTTCTTCCGACGAATCCACCTCCGGCCGCGGCCTCCTCCGCCGCCCGAGCCTCCTCGAGGCCGCGCGCTTTCTGCGCCAGGCCAGTGGCCGCCGCCTCATGCGCGAGCCGTCCATGGTGGTGCGGGAGGCGGCGGCGGAGCAGCTCGAGGAGAGGCAGAGCGATTGGGCCTATTCCAAGCCTGTCGTCGTCTTGGACATTCTCTGGAACTTCGCCTTCGTCGCGACCGCCGCAACCGTCTTCATTCTCAGCCGCAACGAGAATCCCAACATGCCTCTCAGGTTGTGGATTGTAGGCTACGCTCTGCAGTGCTTTCTTCACGTCGCGTGCGTCTGCGTCGAGTACCAGCGCCGCCTACGCCGCCGCGAACAGTCCAACGCGGCCGCTGTCGCCGGTGGCGGCAGCGGAGATTTGAGTCCGCCTTCGATGGACGGCTCTGGACACTACGTGTCGTTGGCGCAGTTCGACGACGATGGTATAAGGTGAATTTCTGAAGTCTGAACCATAAACGACGCTGCGTTTTCACTTTGAATTTAATTGTGTTTATTGCGATGGCGCTGGACTATAACGAATTGAGTTTGCTTTATGTGGTTTGAGTGAATTTGAGGAGCCTGCGTGCTGATGTAATTAAAACTTAGGAGTCCGTTGAACTGATTGAAGTTTCATGACTTCCGCGGTTTTTTAACTGTATTGTTCGGATGTGCATGTGAAATTGTTGGGTAGTGCTTTGAGTGCCATTAAGGGAGAAAGAAGTAGCTGTGTTAATTGAAAATTCTAGCAAACCTTCAGCTCATGTTTCAGATAACCCACGTGGGAATTTTAGGTTTTTCAGTTGTTTTGTTAAAAAAAAAAAATTGTCCGTTCAAAATATTTCAAAGACTCAAAGGCTTTGATTTGCATTTTTGTTTTAATCCTATTAGTTCTTCTGATCTCTAAAATCTCTCTCGAATTGCTTTGAGTGACTGAAAGTGATGTTTTTAGATGTAACTTAACTTTGATTGTAGGAAGAGATGATATAGTCTTTCTCATCTGATAATTGGCTGAATTATCAGATACTAGAGTTATTTTTATTCAATCTCTCCAAGCACGGGAGTAGATGTGTAGGTTTATGTACTGATAGATTAGTAACACTTGATTTTTGAACCACAACATGATGACTAAGTGTAGAAATGTAAAATACTGGATGATCCGGGGAAAATGCTTTATTTCCCTGATTTAATTCCAAAATGGATATATGGGCTCGTTTGTTACAGTTTTTTTGTCCATAAAAAAATGATTTTTTAAAAGTTTTCCATGCCTTTGTTTCAGCTATTCAAAACAATCAAAAGCTGAGGGTTGAAACAATAATACAATATATCCAATATTTATTAGCATGGGAAACTAGTAACATCAATTATTGATTCATTCACCATTCTATCTTTAATGTTATAGGTTTTTATGTTTGTTTTTTTGTCAAGCAGTAAGGCAAAGCATTTGGAATCAGCCAACACAATGTTTTCGTTTATTTGGTGGGTTGTTGGATTCTATTGGGTATCAGCTGATAGTGAATCTTTGCTCCGAGATTCTCCTCTGCTCTACTGGTCTGTTCTCTCTCTTTCTCTTGCTCTCAATCTGACATGTGCATGTGCAACTTGTTCATATATCTTTTATTATATTTATTTGTAATTTATTTTCTTTTTTGGGAAACCTACAGTTATTTTAGTTGATTACGTTTAACAAATTCTACTTGCCTTGCAGGTTATGTATAGCCTTCCTGGGTTTTGATGTTTTCTTTGTCGTTTTCTGTATGGCACTAGCATGCATCATTGGTATTGCTGTTTGCTGTTGTCTTCCATGTATCATTGCACTCCTGTATGCTGTTGCAGACCAGGTACATGTACATCATGGTGTCATTACTGGTTCTTGTTTGAGTTGGTATGGATGTATGAATCTAGTGGTTCAAGTGTTTATTTCCTTAACTTTGGCTCTACTTAGCACTGTTTGCCGAGTCTTAAAGAAAATTGGTAAAGTTTATGGGTCCAACTATTATGATATTTTGAATTCATCGAGTCTAAATGAAATGGAAGCATGAAATTAGAATGAATATATAATTGCTGTTTGGCATATAGAGATCCATATGCTAATTTCTAGGATCTATTTTTGTAGATTGGATGGGTTTGGATGTGAAGAAGACATTGTCTTGCACCAGCAAAATTAAATATGTGAATCTTAAATTTACATTTTTATTGCTTGTTGTGGTGTGACTTTATGAATGGAATGATCGTGAAGGTTGAAGATTGATATAGTGTCTTGTATTACGTCAGTCATATGAATTGTTACAAAGGAAGTATTACATTTACATTTGTTCTACTATTTAAGGTGAATAACCCAAGCTAAACCATAATAATTTGAGCTTGCTAATGCTCTTTTGACTTTTTGTGGGAGCTAGCACCTGTAGCAAACCAGAAACACTGATTGTCTTCGTTGTTTTTCTTGCTTGACTTTCTAGACACTAATTTTTGTCTCTTTTACTAACCTTTGCCTTCTTTTTGAAGAAAAGAAAAGAATCAGTCTTTTGAATATATAGGATAAAAGGAAACGTTTTGCTATCATAAAATACACTGGGTAACTATTGGAGGAATTTGACTAATCCTGCTGTGTGGCTTATGAAAATGGTATTGTTTCTCGGTTGTAAATTAATGTTTAATACATACAGTATGAGAAAAATTATGATGAAGTCTGCGAAACTTGTTAAGCAAAAGCAAAAATGACTTTTGATGAGGTGCAAGTAATTTTGAGACATTTGCATATGTATGATATGAAAGGTTGCTTGACCAACTGTGATGAGTAAAAGGTAGAGTTCTTTAGGTTGCTTTGTTGGGAGTACCTTGGGGAATGGAGACTGTTAATGAATGTGTGTCTTAGATATTTTAGGGTTGCAGATGAGGTGAATTATAACATGATATACTTATGATGAAATATGATATGTCCTATATTGTTTTGTTTTGGGATAACTTATTTTATCCTGAGAATTGTGTGCTTCATTCAGGTTGACATTGTTGACTTTCTATGCGAGGAGTAAAATTTGTCATCTATGATTTGCTTTCCTACCACTTGGTGCATTGTGAATGTATTACTAGTTATTGAGTGTTTCTGTGAACGTGATGGCATTGTCTTGTAGCTGAAGAGTATTTATTTGTGAGATAATCATTGTAGTCTATTAATTGTACTGTTCCGTGCCTTAATGTCTCTTTCTCATTTGTTGGGTATCTAAAAAAAGCAGGAAGGGGCATCAAAAGAAGACATTGAGAAGTTGTCAAAATTCAAGTTCCAAAGAACTGAAACTAATGAGAAACTTGCTGGGAATACACAAGGAGCTGGTGGAGGAATAATGATTGAATGCGATGCTGATTCTCCCATTGAACATTTTCTTTCTGATGAGGATACGGTATGCTGTACATTTTTTGCTATGTGTTGGCTTGGCCTTTATCTCCCTTGTCCTGGTGTTCTTTATGCTCTCTGTGTCACTAGATATTATTTCAATATATTTTCTGGCTTGGCTTTTATTGTTATAAGCCACAGCAGAGTCGTGTTTTGAACACATTCTCACATTGGAGAATGCATTATATATATATTTTGGTGTGATTGGCCTTCCATCTTCCCTTTTTTCTGGCCTTTCTTCTCAATCAAATTTTACACCAGAAGGAATTTGATAAAATGGTTCAAGAAAATTAGAGATAATTTTTATAGGATAACTTGATTGTTTGAGAAAACTGATTGCATTCTCTGTTCTGCTAATCTGAAAAATTTGTCGGTTGCAAACTGTAGGAATGTTGCATCTGCCTTTCTGCTTATGATGACGGGGTTGAACTTAGACAACTTCCTTGTGGCCACCATTTTCACTGTGCCTGTGTGGACAAATGGCTGCATATCAATGCTACTTGCCCCCTCTGCAAGTACAACATCTTGAAAAGTACCAGTCATGCTCAAGACGAAGTGTAGTCAGAATAGCAGCTCCTGGCAGCCATGTTGGGGAAATTGCATCTCTTGGTTTACAGTATAATAGGCACAACTTCTTAATATAATTCAATACAGGCCTTTATTATAGTTGCTGTTGCTGCTGTATATTGTTTATCTCATAGTGATAGTTGTTTTGATTTATCTCGTAGTGATAGTTGTTTCGATTATACATGTTTGGTTCAGTTTATTTTTTGAGAAAAAAGTTATTTATTTTTGTTCGCTTGAGTGTTTTGAAAAAGTAATAATTATATTTAGATATACCGTTAATGATAGTTTGAAAAAACAATCTTGTATACTATATAATGATATATGTATATTTTTTTTTTAAGTCCCGTTATTTTTCTTTCTCACATGTTAAAATTCTGATGCACTATCTGTTTCTTTGTTGTTCATCTTCATTTAGTATCCGTTTTAAGTTATGTAAAAGATGGAACTTTTCTTAGTTCTGGTGTGTTATTGTCTGAGATTGTATGATGAACCGAGACATTATTGTGTTTTCCATAAAAAAACTTGGGTGTGATAGTGTTGTCAGAGTCAGGTTTGATCTCCTGTCAAGCCATCTTATCCCCTTCCACAACTCAGGTAGATGCATCTCCATTTTTTAACGGTAGTAGATCTTCTTGGTGGTAATTAAACCAGTCTTTAGTCAGTTGCATAACGTGTTTGGTTTCACAATTTGAACGTGTTATATATATATATATATATATATATATATATATATATATTATATGATTTTTAGAAGGAAATAGTTATAGCTTTCAGGTCCAAAACATGATTTTGTCCTTCTTAACGAATTTTCAAACACACTAGCATATGATTTGACCATTTGAGCAATTTCCTATAAGTTAAAGAGTAAGAAATAAGAATTCTTTAAAATATATTAACTGTGATGGAGAAATGGTTTAGCCACAATAACCAAGCACGGATGACAGTATCCCCAATTGGTAAAATATAAACCACGCAAATGATCAGGAATCCCGAATACATATATTGATATTACATCTAAACCAGTAATAAGTGGTTTTTTCTATGATTGTGTAAGTTTTATTCAATCTACAAAGTACGCTAGGATATTTCAATGTTAAACCGAGAGTTCATGATACATGTTAAGACATTGCAATTCAAATTTTGTCTGAGTATCAGACAATTACTCATTCTCACTTATCCATTGACCTGAGAAGAAGCAGTGGAGGTGTCAAAAGATTTCGTTCTCACCAAGAGGCAAGTGATTCTTGAAGGATTGGAGTGAGTGTTATCAAGACAACAGACTAAGAAGTCAGGCCTGTGAAGACCAAGATATAGCCTGTCCTTTCCCAGCACTAATGCAGAAGCATCAAGCAGAACATGGCAGTAGTTCCTATGAGCCTCTGAGACCCAATGATTTGTCCCGTTCACGTCTGCTTCATAAGCAAATAAGCCTTTCAGGATGACCTTACACTTCCTCCTAAAACTTTGGCTAAGCTGAGACCTTCTTATCCTCAAATCCAGCCAAGTCTTGGGTGCCAGAATCACCTTGGACTCCTTAAAAGAAGCAAATTCCCGGATATAGTCTTTCTCTTCACCAGGAATTGTCATGTAGTAGTTTCCCTTAATGAAAGGGTAGCTTCCCCACCAACATCATTGCATCCTTGTAGCTTGGAGTGAAGAGAACCAGATATTCATCATCAGGCAACCGACAATGCTTCAAAACCTTGTTTTGGGCTTGGATTTATGGATTGAGATGAAACTTCCTGGAAAGGAGGATTTTTTGTTTAGAATATATAGTAGTCTTGATGGCTCCTATTGAGTCCTATCCATTTCAGGGAGATTACTGCCAAACAAAGGTTCTCTAAAGGTCCCTCTTGGCGATTTCTTCATATCATCTGATAAGGGTTTTGAAGGCTCCTCATTGATAATAAAGCTAGACATGTCTATACCATTCCCATCTCCTTCAATTAGGCCCGCATATTCAGGGTACTTTGCCAAGACATACTGTTCAACATATTCAATTTCTTTCTGTGTTATTGGACCTGACCATCTAATGTCAATATCACGAATCGTTGATATGGCTTCTGCTATGATATGAGGAGGAATCACCATATGTGGTTTCTGTTTTGGTACCAATTAAGTCCATTGGTTAAGTTTCAATGGAACAGAAAAAAATCATATGTCTATACAAGAAACAAGGAAATTGAGAGTTTGCTAGTTACCTTTTTAACCAAACTGTTTGATTTGGTATTCTATGTTATTAGTTTGTGTATGGGTCCTAAAGGAACATTCTTAATGTCCTTGGCATCATCTTCCACCATTTCTTGATATGTTACTTGATATAGGTATAGAATTGTTCAAGCTTTGTCAGTTGAAATAAAACCAACAAGTAACATGAAGCATAAAATGAATAATATAGCCTTGAATTTTGATCACTTTACCCCAGATCCTCCATGCTCCTCACTGTTTGTTCCCATAGCAATATTTGTCTTTAGTCTTCACCACTTCAATTTCTTCCCCTAGTAAAATTGGACCAACAAATACCCATAAACAATCAGAATCCAATCTAATTGAAAACCTGCTTAAGGTAGGGAATCATGCTAATTAGAATGGGGGTACCATGGACAAAAAAGAAGAATTAGGGTGGAAAATATGAAGAAAACAAGCATGTGATAAGAGGACCTGGTCCTGCCAAACTTACTAAAATGACATTTCTTGTTGACGATGTGAATCTAATTAATAAATATTAAACAAACTAAAAGAAAATGATTAAGCGGACATGGACAATAGCAACCCTTTAGGATAGTAGGTGATGATGAACTGGTGGCATCTTCTATTGCTATAAGCATCCCGTATTATACTTTTGTACCTATTATTGGTTTTCACACTAGGCCTTAGTTAAAATTTCAACCTTGCTTTGATTCCCAACTCTATCAATTGAGGTAAACGTTATGAGTGAGAGTTTTTAGGTGAGGCTTTCCAATGGCAACGACATCACCATTTTTGTTTATTGGTTTTGGTACACTAACGTCACTCCAGGAATTTTATATTTTGGATGGAAAATGACCATTTGACAATAATGGGGGAATGTCAACAAAGCCATGGCCTCATCTCATGTGTGATTCCAAGGAAACTGTGTGACTGAATCTTTTTGCTAAGCATTATATCAGAGTTACTGTTATAAATTTCCTTAATTACTAGGAAAGTTGGTTGATTAACTATTTGAAAGAGACTCTTTAGTAATTTTCAGTGACTGCTAAAGATGAAATCCCGACAAAAAAACCTGAATAGAATTGACTGGGAAATAAATTTGGTCTAAAACTTCATGCATGATGCAATGAACTTCAAACATAAAACTAAGGATCTTCTTAAATAGTGTTGTTAGGATGTTGGTTAAGAAACTAAAAGAAGAAAATATTTATTGTGAAAATTAGGAGAGTGTAAAAAAAGTCATGACAGTGTAATTTTATACATCTCAATATTTTTTTCTTTTTAATTCCTTAACCAATGTCCTGATGACACTCGTTCTCATTTATCCAAATCTAATTTAGATTCCAAAAATTAAATTCAACAATAAATCCGTTGTCACTATTTAAATAGTTGTCTAAAACTGATACTTACGCTGAAATTAACACCGTAAAAAATGTGTTACTTTGATTCTTGTCGAAAATACTCACTTGTAGCATACCATATCACAATGGATTGTCATAGTTTTCTATTGCATGTACATTCCCATAATGATGATGTTGCATGCTTGCTAAGAATGAAAAAACCATTTAACTTACAAGAAATACGACAGAAAATCATATGAAAAAGTGTCGTTTTCGGTGATAAGACCGCATTTTGGTAATAATCTATCTCGTATAATAAATTAGTCTGAAAAGTGAAATAATTTCTAGTGCACTCTTTCACCAAAGCTAGGATTCTTAGTTGGAATCTTTTCCTACTTTAAAATTTTATTTATATTTGTTCATGCTTGGGTCCAAGAGGCCCTTAAGCCAAGGTTCTAGAGCTCCAACTGATCCATTATGAAAGAACCTTGGTGACACAATCTTAGTTAGATGGTGCACATCCCACGGAACATTGAGTCTTTTAAGTGCGAGTGCTTAAATGTATATATATAAATCAACCTTGATGGAACGATGTCGGTTGGACAATCCAACATTTAATATACTCAATACACTCTTGATTTTTCTCTTTATTAATTATGAATAAATTTACTAAGACAATTCTTGAGTTTCTCAACATTTGGTGGCAAAATAACTTCTCGACGTTATATGGGTTACATACTATAACAAGTCAGCTTAAAAAATATAGATTCAATTTGAGTTTTGTTTCGTTCGTGATGAATATAAATGTCCAGCAGAGATAGCTGGGTGATTAATATATGATCAAACTCACTCTCTCTTTGAAGGAATTTATGAAAGCAAAAATGCCTCAGATGAGCATATCACAATGCTTAGAACAAAAAACACCACAATTGACGTGGGGTATGTGCAATGTGTATAAAGGAAAGAGAGAGTGAGAGTTGTGTGTACCTTGCTCCTTGAAAATGCTTGTATTTATAACCACTGACCTGAGAGTTAGTTGGGGAAGATTTTCCTCACAATCGTGTCCGAGAAGGTGCTTCCTCACTCACCACTTGAGACGGTTATGGTCACGTTCTCTACGCTAGTATCGTTCAACGGAGTGGTTTGACTGAATCTCATTGGGCTTCTTCTGATTTGATCCAACCCAAATATCCGAAACAAGTTTCTTGAATGAGATTCAAATCCAATAAAAACCTCAAATTTTCATATACTTTTGTAAATTAAGCCTAACAAACAGATGTTTAAGTAAAATATTAATTTTTTCCATTAAAATTATTTTTATTACTCCTCACAAAACAATATTTTAGAACATGAATCTTCTAAAAAAGAACGTTTATTCAAATATCCTATAGGATGCTTTAGTACTTGTAACTAAAATAACATGTTTCAAAATATAATTTTGTGAGAAGTAACGTATTCTTACTTTTACTTGAACCTTCCTTGGATAGATTGTGTATAAAATAGTAAACACATACTACCTCCTGTCTTTTTTTTTTTTAAGAAACAAATGATTTGTTTCTTATAAAAATAATCAAAGGTGGTAGTAGTAGTATTATATAAGACTAAATGATTTTAGACTCTTCACCAAAGGAAAGTCAACAATGTTATGATTTATTTTTTTTTAGATACAAGTGTTATGATTTTGTGATAGGAAAAAATCAACGCTTCTATAATAGAGGTGCATAATAATAAATTGAAAATTGGAAGGAGAGATTATTAAAATGTTCCCGGTCTCGCGCTAAATGTTGCGCACACAATCCACAAATAAGGCTATTTTTTTTCCGTCAAAGTAATATGTTACTGTTAAGGGTATGTTCGTCCTCCTCAGTAGTGTTTCTCACTCCATAATAGACCACTAACAATCTTTCTAAATTATTAAAAACTGAAAAATTTTCAAACCAACATATATATATATATATATATATATATATATATGAGATTCGTTAAATAGTTTTACACTATTTAATAACTTTTTATTGGATAAGTATTTTACAAAATTCACCGTTAGATTGAAAGTTTATATCATGTAAATCACATGTCTCAAATTTCACAAAATTTAAACATCAATAGGAATGTAATCAAATAGTCTAATTTTCACATATTATAAAAGTACATATTACATTAATTTTTATATATATCAATTAGGTTTCAAATGATTTCGGATTAATATGAAATTTGAGACATGTGATCTAGATGATATAAGCTTTCAATCTAATGGTAGATTTTGTAAAATACTTATCCAATAAAAAGTTATTAAATGATGTAAAACTATCAATTCTTACACCGGTGTAAACGGATCTTATCTCATATATATATATATAGAGAGAGAGATTTTTATTAAGTCAGACAGGGGATTTGGCCGTTTATTATGCCAACTTCTATATTTAATTAAACTAAACAAACAAGCATAAGCATAAAACAAATGAGTGAATGACTATGTGCAATTGCATAATTCAATGAATGGGAAATTTGAGATTCCAGATTGAAAATGACTTACCCGCTGCTGTAGGTAAACTGCTCGAATGTTTATTCCATGTTGGACTTTTTAGTTTTTTTCTTTTTTGAAGAAAATTTACCAATAAATTGTTTAGGATGTAGTATAGTTACAGATTAGAGGAGAATAATAAGTTTTAAATAACCGTTTATCTGTTCATTAACTGTAAGTAATAAAAAGATTAGGTCATTTTTAATAATAGACTAATAATAAGAAATTTAAATAGTTTACTGTCCGTTACTAGGCTCAAACGTGGATGCTGTGCCCAAAAAGAATTTAGAAAATGCCATAATTCTTGTTGGAGGACACAAATTACAAAATCTTCGGGCTATATTATATCAGTCTTACAGTACTATATTTTAGGATTTTCCACGAAGCTTACCTTGGAAAGGACTATAAAGAGAATTTTGGGAATCATTTCTTTAGAACTTTTATTATATTAGCACCCTTTAAAATGATTTCTCACAACATCTTGGATGGATAACAACACAAATTTCAACTACTTATTGCATTAAGAGATCGTATTAAGTATTTGTTCCCTAGACATAACAAGCTGTTTTATGATATGAAACTTTATTATTCTCTTTTCTTCTTCTGCCTTCTTTTTAAGCAGAACTCCAAAAGAGGTACAATGTACTACTCGGCTTATTGAAGCAAGTTTGCCACTTCATTGACTAGTTGAGCTAGTTGAAACAAGATATTCTTCATTTGATATGAAACGCTAGCCCATTTTCCCATGGAAACCTTAGCTAGTTGAGCATTCAGTTTGCAAAGTGAAAAATCTAACACCAGAAAGGGGAAATGTAAAATAATAACCAATCATTGCTCACTATCACAAATCTCAAATCATAACATATGAAAGGACAAAGACTCTTGAGTCATATGGGGTGAAATTTAAAAGAGACCCACCAACAACCCGCTAGCCATCTTAAAGCTTACTCAAGATCACCAAACAAGAATCCAAAAAGAAAATTTGACCACAAACCAAACTTAAGGACGCATGTCAGCGCCCAGACAAATGATTCAATTGAAAACATTTTTCCTAAATGCGACACATGTAGCTAAATTTCTTGAGCTTAACCATCAACCGCAACAATAAGGTAGCTGCCAGCAGCTGGATGAAAAGAAAGGTGACACACTGACACTTGTAATAGAAGCAAAGGCATCCCTTCCTCCCTACTCAACAATATGCAAAACACCACATAAGATCAGTTATTATCACCAAAAATATCACAACACTATGAGAGGGATGTAATGTAACAGCAGTTTGCTCAAAGGAGAGAGTAAAGGAGCATTAAAAAAGATAAATGAAGATGCCCCCAGATGTGTTTCATTTTTGTCCTCTCCTATCACCTCTAGTTCAATTTCTCCTTCACTCGCATCTCGGGCACGAGAAAATCAACCTTGCATCTGTGTACAAAAATACTGGCAAGGAATGAAAGGGATGAATCTCACCAAAAAGAAACTCATCCCGATCCTTGTCTTGATCCTTTCAGTCATATCAATCCTCAGACTTCTTAGCCTCAGTGTCAAGACTTCGCCTTTTTCGGCTAGGATATCTGTTTTGTCCCCAGCTCCTCAACACAATTGTTCTCAACCTTTGTCCACCTGCAACAAAACTGGATCACATGCACCTGAATCCTCAGATCAGCCTATAGAAACTCCCAACATCACCACCACCCTGACTGAGAAAGAATTCAAAGTTCTTTCTGATCTCATTGCTCTTAAATCCCCATGCAACCTCCTCATATTTGGCTTTCAACCCCAGTACCTTATCCTCTCTTCCATGAATGCAGCTGGTAGCACCATCTTTCTCGACGAAGACCCTGATAAAATAAGTAAGGTAAGAAAAATCTCCAACAACACTCAAATATACAAACTTGAGTATAACATGCCAGCAAAAGCAGGTTACAAACTTCTCAAGCACGCAAGGCTGAACCCGGCAGCATGTGTACCCAATCCTAGACTCCTTCAAAAATCAAAATGCAAGCTTGCATTGAAAAACTTGCCATCGCAAGTGTATGAGAAGAAATGGGATGTCATGGTGGTAGATGGTCCCAATGGGGATTCACCAGAGTCAACAGGAAGGATGGGGTCCATTTACACTGCTAGTGTACTAGCTAGAGCTGGGAATACTTCAGATGTAGTAGTACATGATGTAGATCGTATGATAGAAAAATGGTTTTCATGGGAGTTCTTGTGTGATGAGAATTTGTTGCATTCTAAAGGGAAGTTATGGCATTTCAGAATCAAAGGTCACTCAAATTCCACAAGATTCTGCCCTGCTTAGGAAGGTAGTACTATAGGGAAGTAGTATTGATTTTTTTTGTTATAAAGATGATATACAAACAGAAACAGAAATCACTAATCAATTAGCATTTTTCACCTAAACGTGCCACTGGATAAACTATATTTCAGTTTCAATGCCCTGACTATCTAGAAGAGGCGAGCCTATACAATTACAGTGGCTCACATGATGCTAAGTGTGAGGCAAAATTCTTTTCAGAGGAAAATAGATCACTTCCTTCAAGGTGACTGATAAGCGTTGGCAACTTGGCATATCTATTGCTTTTACAAAATCAGAATTATTATGAAAAAAAACATGAATAATTTATCAACAAAACAGTAAAATTAGATTTAAGTAACTTGTTGGGAATATTGCAGTATTTTATACTACCATAGATAGTGTTGCGCCCAGTGGAAAATATAAACGTGTTGCAAAGCAATGTCTATGTAAGATTGTCAGGCTGAAACACTCAGTTATTGCACAAAATTTTGTGCTGATCAGCCATAATAAAAGTTGCAGCAGCAACAATATGTCGCTATAAGTAATGACATTTTGCACTAACATTTTCAGTAAGAATGTAAGAGGTTCAGGTGGGATTCTGCATACTAATATGCAACACAGAGTCAAGGACCATAAGATAGAAAATGCATCATGTTCCCCACCACACTCAACCTTCTTTGAGCTACCTATCCATGAGCGATTCAGAAAAAAGTTATTAGTATTTTGCATATAAGCACAAATGCCATGTTGCCACTGAATACATAATCACGTATTCACTTAGCACCTTCAAAGCTTTATATCATAGGAATATATGGAAGCAAAAACAATAACCAAAAGAGAGACGGGGAGGAGTAATGTTGGAAAATAGAGTGCGAGTAATGAAGTTTCATATTGGTCCAAACTCCAAAATGGGTTGAGAAGACCACAAAAGTAAAAGATTCACAGACTCCTTGTGTTAAAAGTTTTTGGCTGTGGTATCAAACCCTCAATTAGATCTGTTGTTTAACCCATTAATAGATGTCTCCTATACTTTTGAGCTCCTTTTGACCTCCAAACAAGACCATGTAAGATTTAGTTGAAAAGGCGTATAGGATTATAAAATACTACACATCATACATCATGTATAAGCCACACACACACAAAAAAAAATGCATCATGTATAAGTAACTTTATCATCTATGACTGTGTTGATCTAGATTGGCTTGAGGAATTAAGCTTTCTCTCCTATTCTCAAAGTAGTAATGTGATTCTCAATAGATAAAACTCGTGGTTAGCAATTGAGGACATAGCCTCTATGCTCTATATATATTATATAGACATCCACCTCTAACAAACTTCTCTCATTACAATCTGATCTACACTAATAGCTACTACACCAGCCAAACAACGATGGAGTATACTTACCATCATCACTGACCTGGTAAATTAATACAAAACGCAACACTAAATCATATAATGTTGAAATAACACATTTGATAGATACAATACAAGAAAAGAGAAAAAAATCAGAAAACATCAAAGGACGAGGTTTCAAGAGCCTTGGTTCTGCGACCAGGGTGCCTGTGACAGATTAGGGTTTCGCGATTTGGGGTTTTTTCTTGGGATAGAGAAAACTGCGAAATTGATCTGGAAAGGATGTCGACTGGCCAATCACGGATCGAGGTTGAAAAGTTTGATGGAAAGGGGTTCGAGTTATGGAAATTGAAGGTGGAGGCTTTGCTCGTTGACA
>PYAF01001709.1:3584448-3597379 GCA_007407185.1 Glycine tomentella | reverse complement strand
ACAATCCCCTGGATCCCAGCCAGGGGCGCTGCCTCTTGGAACCCCGCACCGTAATCGCGGTCAATTATGCGTTGGCTCAACAAGCGTGCACTCCGCACTACCCTAACTTGTTTCCAAAGCTTAACGCGTAATCGCATTGGCCTATAGTAAATCACATTACTACTAAAATCCATAGATGACACTAAAATCACCAACAATATATATATCCATTATTTTGTGATGTGTTTGAATTTTCAAAAGAAAAAAAATAATAATTGAAGCTGTTGAGCCAACTAGCTGCAAACAAAGATCTGCTTCTGATGATAATAACTAATGGGTGATACGTTTCTACGATGTACAGAACAGTGATATTAAAGCAATGCGGATTTCAGTACCCTAGAGCAGAAAATAAGCTATTTTGTTATTTTGTTAAATCCAACATCCACAAAGAAGCAGAACAAACAAACGTTGTAACTTAAGTCCCCATTTATATATTCTTGTACATAATTTTTTCTCATCGATCATTCTTTGAACTTTCATATTTGAAAAATAACTAATAAAATTTATTAAAATATATGTTTCTTTCTTTTATTATTTTTAAAAGTTATATAAAATAATATACTATAAATAATTTTTTTATCAACAAATATTAATTATTAATATTGTTAATTTTTTATTAACAAGAAATATTTAAATCCACAATTTCTCTTCTTTTCCTTTTTCTTTGTCACTATAAATAAATAATGTAAAAATATCATTGTTGTTTTATCAAAAGATACCGAGGCAGTAACTTACTTTTGAAGCATGTCGTGCAATAGTTGGTAACAAAGACCAGTAGTAGTTAGTAAGCTAATTCATGAGCCCATAATACCTAGATTATTACTCAATATAATAAAATTAAATCATATGGAAATAAATCGAGGACTAGATACAAATTTGACTTATCATCAGGATTGCGACTCCATTCCTTCCGAAACGTTTCTCAAACGTACTTTTCGCAAAGTCTATGATTTGAGCCCAGCGGATACTTTTTCAGTTCATAATAGAATCAAAGTGGCTACTGTATTATTGTGTCACACCCTTGTTGACCGTTTTCACTGTACGTATCTTAGTGTTATATTACTCAGAGGGTTGCTTTGCTTGACAATCGCAAACTACGAATTTTGACTCTCTTGGTTTACTTTCATTTCTTTACAAATTAAGTTGGAACTCTAATATTGAATTTCAGGATTAGTAGATGTTTTAGAAAATGTTTTTTTTTAAGTGGAGACAACTTAATCTAAAGCATTTAAATGAAGTGTAAAGTCTAATCTACATTCTTAGGTTAAAGTGAAGATTTTTTATGTTATCCTACTATCTACTCTCCCCCATTCAATATTCGGAGATGATAGTCAATTGAACATGTCAAGACGTTATATCATGTATCCAAGGATCTCTGTAAGTGGACATTTTAAAGGTAATTGGATTGGATTAGATTATAATTTGACCCAGACGGTAAAATAGATAAGAATATATATATATATATATATATATATATATATATATATATTGATCAAAATTAGTAGTCTTTCTTTGCTTTCCTTAATCTAAACCTTTTTTTTTTGTACAAAGAAAATTAAAAGTGGGGGTTGCCGACATATCAAGCTAATTCCAGTCTTGCAACATCTTCGAAAAGGAGCACTACTGTTCACTGTTCTGATATTGATGCTTTTAGTCAGTAATGCGATCCAAAATGGACAGGGATAGTGGGTGTTCGGTGTGTCTGTGATATTGTGCAAAAGTTAAGAAGTTGAATACAAGTGGATACAGCTATCTCGTCTTTGTGGTGATTGGTGCTATACTATGCTTTTTGTTCCGATTCATTTGTTCTATCGTCATCGAAGTTCTCAACTTGGGGTCTTGTCTCACCAAGTTTATCATCATTCCGTTATTCGCGATCAGTCTCTCACTACTGTGTATATATATATTACCACCTTGATTTTAACATAGCTATATGTTTAAATATTAATTTTGCTTAAAAGGCCAATATCAATACAATAGTACTGTACCATAGCGCAGATGAATAATAAGATAGAATAGACAGCCATCTAAATGATTTTGAGCGAAGATCGTCCTTGTTCTTAATTTTCTGCATTAATTCAATTATCCGCAGAAAATTCTGAACTACTTGTTATAACATCTCGAGATATGTAATAATAATGATGTAATGTAACTAACACGTTTACGAAAAAGTTGAAAACTACAGGTCCTGCACTAGTTACGACCACACTTGTTCTGTTGTCAATTTCTGGACTCTGATTTATCTTTTTAACTCAAAAAGGTAAACGAGAACAGATTCGCAGAAAAAATTTAAAGAAACTGATTAATGAATCTGTATTATTAACTCTTCCATCCTCTCTCACGGGACCTTGCTCGGGTACGTGAGTATTAATTGTCCTGTGATCCTGTCTGTTTGTTCATCGCCCAACATATAACAAAAACACAGAAAGGAAATTAAATTAAAACATTTACACACGAGAGACACACACACGATGCTAATTAACTAATCCTAACTAACTAATTTGTGATGAAACAAAAACGGTTAATTAAAGGGGGTGTTATTCTGCTTCGTCGAGTTGGTTGGTTAGGAAACAGAGAAAGAAAAAACGGGAACAGAGAAATGTAATGGTTGTTTTTTTTTTTCTTTTGTTTTTTGGTGGACTAGGTAGTAATTTGGTTAATTGTTGATTATGAGTTTAAATTTGGAAATTATCTTTTTTCACATGCAAAAATAAGATTGGTTAGAATATTCTTCCTTCTCACCTTTTGCACATAATAGTAATGTGGTAAGTAATTTATTTTTTTTTTGGGTGAACTGAAATTCAATTGGGCCTGAACCTTTGCCTACAGGAATGGCAAGTGATCTCCATGCACGTGGAATCCACCTGCTGTCTGGTGGCACGCTCCTTGATTCTCTCGGCTCGCTCTACCTCTTCTCTCGCACGCTCCCACATTTGGCGCGCACGTGCGAACTCCGACTGCGCCATCTCCATCTCGCGCCGGGTGAGCTCCCTCACCCGCTCTGCGTAGGCTTTCTCCATCGCGGCGAGGCGGATTTGCTCCGCGGCCTGCCACTTGAGCGCCTCCACGCCGTCGCACATCAGCACGGCCGCGGGCGGCCGCACGCTGATGGAGAGCTGCAGGTCGAGCGAGGCGGCACCGCCGCCGCCTCCGCCGCAGTCTGTGGTGGAGGAGGAGGAGACCGCCGAGCAGAGACGGAGGAGGGAGGAGTTGGAGCGCGAGGGTGGGAGAAGGTCGAGTTCTCTGTTGACTTCGTCTTCCATTGAAGAGAAGAAGAAGAAGATGGAGAAGGAAACTGTTTTGATCGGGTAGTGGTAAGTGTAACGAAAAGAGGAAGTTAGGACTACCGAATCCCCGTAGCAGGAGCTATATATAAACAACTTCGCCACTTTAAATTACCACTTTACCCTTGCTAATATTTAATATTTGTTCATTTTTCTTTCTAGTAAGAACCAAAATCATTGTCAGAAAGTAATTAAACTTTAATATTTCCAGACACCAAAAAGTAATATTAAAATAAAATTTACTTTCTTAAAACAAAGATTGTTTACAAGGTGAAAGTTGAAATCTATCACCAAACGTATAATAGAGTTAAATATTTATTAATTATAATTATATCTGTTATCTGACTTTCATATCACATAAGAAATTTAAAATATTTTTTTTTATTTTTTTAGAGACCACTAGTTTTTTTTTTATAGAAGTAGTTAAGTTGAATCACTTAAAATTAATATTTAAATTTTAACAATCTCAAACTAATTACTTCATGTCATCTTTTGTTCAATGCTAATAAAATACTGTTGTAGTTTATGAAGAACAAAAAAAAGATGTAACAAGTTAACAGACAGACGGTCAACATAACTAATATTCTATCTAGATTTGCTATAAGAATTATTTATTTTTATTTATTAAGGGATTAGTTAAATTTGAAGTATTATATTTTTTTTGTTAAAAAATGAATCGAGGAGATTCTTGGTAGGGTTATTTTGCCGTTAATGATAAAAAAAAACTTATGAGTTTGATAATTGGGTTATATGGAATTTGGGTTGCAATATGAAGATGTACGTAGTGGCATTGTTTTAATTTTGACGCCCTTAATTATTTGTTTATATTTTTATTAGTTGTTTTTTAATTGCACTCGGCTAAATTGTATTTTTCAAATATTTTGATTTAGTTGTAACTAGGGGGAAAAGTTATTTGATTGAAGGTAATTTAAAACGTTTTAAGTAAAAAAAAAAAAAAGTTGGTGAAGGAATAAATAATTGATTTTATATAATCTTATTACACGTGAAAAAGGTACACAAACATTTTACACCCAATAATTAATCTGATTTCTTTGACTGGCTGTCTCTTTTGTACCGTAAATAGTAAGAATAAAAAAATGCATGAGGACAAAAGAGTAATTTAGGTGAAAGATGGGGATGTGGGTTTCGAAGGGTGGGAAAATCCGTTATGAGATTGAGGAAAGGGAGGGAAAATAACGGATGACGTTATTGGGATGAGAGGGACCCCGTGGGTTTGAGATTTCAGAATTCAAAGATGGTGAAAAGTTGGTGCTATCTTTTTAGTTTTTCTTAATATTTTAATTAATATTGACTTTTTCTTTTACACAGGAGACGAGATGAGCATGGATATGGAGAATTTGAATGTGGGTGTGTAATAATTGTGACCGCACGTGCGCACTGGTGGAGAAGTGAAAAATGAAAACCAATAACTTAATACTAAACTATAGTCTATAGACTATAGTACAAGTACATGTTGGAACATTAGGCAGGAAGCTTAGGAATTAAAACACAAAAAGTAATTTTAACAAAGTTAGCATAAAAATATGGGTTAATTTAATTAGATATACCTTCCTATCTTGAAAGAAAAAAAGATGTTATTTCAGATTAATTTATCTTCGTAAAGAACAACAAGAACATAAAGATAAAAAGATTTAATCAATAGGAAACCATGACGTGAACTCCAAATCTTTGAGGTTTTCTCTTATTTGAATTTTCTCCAAGTTAATTACTTGCTTCTTCTTTTTTTAAATTTGATTATCAACATAATTTCTTCAAACAAATATCCAGTTAAATTTTTTTCATTTTTGTTTAATTTCAATCGAATATATTATTTTCAAAGTCAAACCGTGGATTCAATATATGTTATTTGACGATAATTTGACACTTCCAATTTTCTCCTATAAGTTTTTGACGCCGTTATTGTTATTGACGATTACAATCTTAGGTTGAATCTTGATTACTCGAGTAAAATTTGGAAAAACTTATACTCAATATCTTGTGCACTATGAAATTCTCTAGTTTGGTCACTTAAGTTAGTTTTATTCTTATAAATCTCTATTGTTTTAAACTAATTTAGCTTAATTTTGACAATTGTAATAATTTTCCTCACTTTTTTTTTACCGGATCAATTCCCTCACTTGAATTAATGAAATAGTGGTAATTTCATATTAAAACTCTTAAAATGACACTCTTGCTCACTCTGTAGTACCTGCACAATTTGGTTCAATTGTTGAGTTACATAAAATGTATGTTAAAAATTAATAGTCATTTTCAATAAATCCTTTTGTTTACTTTCAATCATTAATTTAATTAACAAATTTATTAGGTTGTTGTTCTTAATTATTTGTCTTGCATGATCGTCAAAATATAATAATTTAGGGGGGAATATTAACATTATTGGATGCTACTAGTTTTGGAATAAGTGACTGGTATTTAAGAAGAAATTAAATTAAAAGTTCAGTTGGGTAACATGTCAATAATTGCATAGATGAAACTTGATACCTCAGGTTTCCATAATGAAACTTGTAGGAAATTCATCTTTGATCGTATTTTAATCTAACTCCTTTTTTTTTAATTCTTTAAAGAATTATCCTAAAAAGAAACTAAGAATTAATTGACTTAATATATATAAACAAGTTCTAAAGATGATACTTAAGGTTTTAAATATTCATTTTTATTGTTTTGAAGATAAGTACATTTACTTTGCAAAACATAACAAAGTTTAAATAAATAAAAAAAATAGGCTAAAATTTATTATTTTACAAGTACGTAAATTGTATAAAATGTACGTGTAACTAATAGTACCAGTTTGGTTTCTCTCAGTATTGTAAATAAAAATTGAAAATTAAACCAAAAAAATATTTAAAAAATAATAATATTCATTTTTGTTCTCATTTTTTCCAAATAAAATTTTTATTGGATCGAATAAATTCAATTATGAGCATCCATAAGTGAAAGAATATGATTGACCATTTTTTAAACAAATAAACTTGAATGAACATTCAAACCGAAATAATTCATAAATAATTTAACTCATTTACATTCTTTAAAAGAGGTATAAAATAAATGTAAAATCTAAATCTAAATAATAAAAATATTATTTTATCTATTATTAATCAAGAAGATAAATGAGATGTTCATTATGTAGAGTGTTCTCATGGCCAACTCAACCCTAAAGTAGGTAAAGTTTCTAGACTCCAAAAATAACTTATTATTAATGTTTTCTAAAAGTGAACAATTACCTAACAAATATAAGCTTAATTATTATTTTAGTTTTCATAATTTTGCATATTTTTATTTTTAATTCATGCAAGTTTTCTCTCTTCAAATTTTAGCCCCTAACATTTCATTTTTTTTATTCTTGTTGTCAAATGTCAATGTTTCTTACAAAAACGTTATAGATAACATTGTGATGATGTTATCATGTGTCACATCAATAAAAGATTATATCATGATAACATTAGAGTTGTCAAAACGAATAGTCGGGCCCAATGTGACTCACCATATAAATGGGTCAATCTAACTTGATTCACTTAAAGTTGAGTCTTAAAAGAATTGGCTCAGTTTGCCACCATGAGTTGGTGTCTTAAACGAGTTGGTCCACTAGACCACTTAAAATTAAAAAAATCATTTAAAAAATTCAACAAAAAATCAATTTTTTAGAAAAATAAAATTGAATAAAATTAGAAAAATATTAGTTAAATTAAATATTCAACTATCCACAAATCACACCAACAACAAGACATATTATCACAAGCTAGAATTATAATAACAAAAATATAGAAAAATATCAAACTTAGTCTAAATAAAATAATCTTGAGCAAGACAATAAATAAACAAAATTGAAGTCTAAAACTTTAATATGTGTAAGTCTTAAAATAATATTATAAAATACTAAAACAGTAAAATAAGCTTTTGTAATATGTATTTTTTTTAGGTGGGTTGGTGGGTCGGGCTGACCCACCACGGGTTCAACCAAGGTGAGTTGGGTATTAAGTGGGCCAGGTTCAATTTCCAAGCTAATTGTGCATTTATTTTTTTTTATTGGTTTGGCCCAAACACATGGTGGGTCGGGTTAGCCCGCAGGTTTGAGCTTATTTTCACGGTTCTAGATAAAATTATTGCATGTCATGTCAGTAAAGTATCACATCATCAATGTTACCTTAGCATAATGGCACATCATCATGATATTAAAGGGACTAAAAATGAGAAAAATAAATTTATAAGGACTAAAAAAAAGAACTTATAAAGACAAAAAATGAGGGAAAAATTAGTTGTTCAACCTTATCAATATTTAAGTGTTCAACCTTACATCCAGCTAGTGCATTTAGTATTTTTTTTTTGTGTGTCACATTGGCTAGGTATTATGGTGTAAGTAGCCCGAATTGGATTGAATTTTGTGTGTTTTTCAATCGGGATGGGTTGGGTTGGATTGACATTCTTTTTTTTTACAACCCAATTCAACTTTAGATTATATTAGTTATCGGGTTGAGTCATTAAAAAATACCCACCTCTTTAAGTTTTGAAAAAAAATTAAAATAATCATCAAAGTCAAAAAGTAAGTAAGGGATAATTTTAAAAATTAGGGTTCATAAAACATTATAATATTCGTATGATAAATAGAAAAAAGTTAACCCATAAATATATTGTTTTACAAAAGACAAGCCAATCAACTCAATTCATTTGTTCCTTTTCTCCATCCCTCCTTCAATTATGGTTTTAAAACTATGGCGGCTACAAGCAACTAAAACGATGCTAGGTTTTAAGGAGAAACTCTATTGCGGTTTATGAGAAAGAGTGACAAAGTGAGTGTGAGAATGAGTGACTTTAGCCTTTAGAGTTTTCTAATTTTTATATTAGTAAATTACTATTAAGTTTTAATATATAATATATAATTAGTATTTTGTTATGTTTGTTTTAGTATATACAAGTTGGGTTTCAATCCAATTATAATTGGGTTCATAAAAATAAAATCAATCCAACCCAATGACCCATATCAAACCAAAAATTTTTAATTAGGTTGAATTGGATTAAACGGATTAGGTATGATATGCTTACAACTCTCTAAGTATCCCCACAAACATAGCCGTGAATTTAACTCTTTAGCCATTGATAAAGTTCCTTTCTAGAGTGACGATTCCAAAATTCTAATTCCTGGCATTCTAGATAAAATTCAGATTGAGTTAGTTTTATTTTTTTTACGATCATAAATAGCACTCACGATAAATAATCTTCTTTAAGTTGGATAAGATGATTAAAGGTGATACAACTTTCTCTTTTAGTATATAATACAACTATATATTCAAGATTAAAACTTAATATCATTAGTCTAACTAAAACATCGGGGATTCGGGGGGTTTTGAGTTATATATAGATTTTCAACTAACTAAATTAAATTCTCTTGGTTGGTTTTATGTAGACTTAATACTTAGTTAACTATAATTCTAATTCATTATTTAATTTTTAATTAACATGTCAAAAATAATATTTTAGAAGTTATTGAAAATATAAACTTGGTCCTTTGCTTTCAGGTGGTGATCAGCTGAATGAAAATTCGAGATGTTTGAGCAAGTGTTTTATTTTTCGGAGAGAAGGAATATAAAGTATACTTTAAGACATCTAATATTGTGACTTATTGTTTTTTCAGTAAATATTGTATAAAATAACTAAATTAACATTTCATAAAATTTATATGTTTTCCTCCCCCCCCCCCCCCCCCCCCCCAAAAAAAAATTTAAAAAATAAAAATCCAAGCAATAAAAATTTAACAAAATCATTACAATTATAAAATATTATTATTGTTATAGTTATGAAGTACATATTATGTTAAAAAAATTATTTTTCATGTTTAAATTAATATATATTTTCCTCATCGAGTTTTATTGCACTGTGGGTTATGTAAATTTTATTCTTTGGTGGCATGAAATTTTATAGCTTTATGGTAGGGTTGGGGTGGGGAGCTAAAAGGGAAAGAAACTTTCTATATATATATAAGTATTCAGCAACCCACGCCCACGATTTGGGAAGGTTGGCACGTGGGAGAGTGGCACATAGCCTAATATAGAGAGGGGCTAAACATGATTGATCATTGTGCTTCGCTGACTCTCACACTTACGACCCTTCATCTGTGGGGTAGGGGTCCTACATTTTTTTTTTCATCTTCTAAATCTAAGCATCATGTGGGTGGGAAATCGACCACGATCCTTTTCTTTTTTTCTAATGCCAACATGTAAACAAGGTACATGCATGCAGAGTAGTGGTCAAATCTGTGTGGTCTAGTTGGCATGAGATGAGGGAGAGAAAAAGGTAACGTAACTTAATTGAGAAAACCAAGCCAATAAAAGTTGTTAAAGAATCTAATGCACAACAACAAAATGTGAAATGATAGAATTATCTGTACAGCCACCCTGCAGAATCTTTAGTACTAGTTTTATCATGTTGCTTATAATTTGTTGTCAAGTTAAAATCAGATTATTTTAAAAATAAATGACAATATGTAACATAGTGTTTAGTTATGTGGAGAGAAAAGAGAGAGAAAGAGAGATAGAGAAACTTTATAGTAAGCCTCTTGTTTAGATTAAAGATTTAAAAGAGAAAAAACATGTGAGAATTAAACTTTTACCTTTTTATCTCCTATTAAATATTAGAAAGATTTAAAGAGAACAAAAAAGATGACTTATTAATATGATTGTTTGACTTGATCTGATAAAAAATAATATGATTGTTTGAGTGTAATAATAGATTATTTTTATTAGAATATTAACAATCAGTGTCGGATTAGAACCTGAGTTAGAGAGGACAAATTATTTTTAAAAAAATTATTGATAACTATTATTATGAAAAAGAGAGAAGAATTAGAGGCATGAGGTTGAAATATATAAAATTAGGAAAGATAAAATATATACCGTCAAGATATGTAATTTTTTAAAAGTGAGCCCTCAAGTAAGTGTGATCCGCCACTGTTAGCAATTACAGATGTTAATATTTATTTATTTATTTATAGATAAGTATATTAATAAGAAACATTTGTTTTGTGTATTATAAAAAATATACATATATAAATTATAGCTTAATATATTTCTTCAAGAAAATAAGCGAGCGATTAAAGAATATAGTCAAAACTTAAAAGAAGTGATGATACTTGAAATTACAAGAAAAATTACACAATTAATTTAAAAGAATTTAAATATAATTTTTGAAAGGAAAAATGTTATAAATAACAGCGTCACAAATTTAAAAGAAGATAAGCAGAGATATTTAATTTCTCTTTTTTTGATAAGTAATTATAATTTGAATCTAATTAGTACGTACTGACAATGTAATTATTTTTTATACCATTTTCAATGAATTGATGTGTTTGATAAAATTATTCATTTCTATAATAATTATTCTAAAAAATATATTTAAAATAATTTTTAATTAATTGAAAATGTAATTTTTTAACATTAATAATGTATACAAATTAAACGAATCTAATTTAATGCATACGAATAATGTTTTAAATAAAAAATGAGTAAACTTTTAAAAAACTATTGTATCAAAACTAAAAAGTATTTGTTGAAAATTTAATTCATATTTAGCATGTATTCTTTATTTATTTTTATGTGTGGAAGCCAAAAATTACAACTAGGAAACATACTAAAGGTACCAAGATCTATATATAACATACTTAATTATTAAGGATTTGTATAAATACTTATATTGATAGTTGGTTCTTCATCTATGTATTTTTGACAATTTTTTTGAAATCTTTATAACAATCAACCATGAACATGAGTAACGGTTTTGTGATTCTTCCACAATCAAAACATCTTTATTACTCAATGAAACATTAGTAATTATTCAAATGGAGATAAAAGAAACCATTGTGTCACTTAATATATTAGGGACCAAAAAGGTTTCTTATTTATCAACGACACTAAAATTCTCATTACGTCAAAGTGAACCAATAAAGATACTCACTTGTTAAGAACAATAATATGTAATGAAAAATATACTTTAAAACGTTCATAAAATAATAATTTAAAAATTTGAAAGGTTTGAAATATTTTAAATATTATAAATAAATGAGTTTTTATATAAATAAATAATTTTATTTTCAAATATTTACATCTATAAAGTTTAACTAATAATGAACTAAATTTTTAATTCTCCTCCGTCTAAAAATATTTTTTCTTGATATCTGAAAAATAATACTTTTAATAAAATAATAATACTAGTAAATAAAATAAGTACTAAAAAAGTTTGTAAATAGTGATGTTCTTAATCAATGCGATAATTATATAATTCAATTATGATATCGGTAAAATTAAATTAAAAATAATAGATACATACTTAGAAAAGGATATATAAGCTCATAGTCATCCAATAATGTCTCACTACCTTCCACATCATAGATGAAGATATCTAAAATATATTCTTCATTTCATATAGAAATACAATATTCCTCCTCCTTACTTGCACACAGCGTGGAATCTCCAGCCAATGAATATGTAGTTTTTTTATCCCATATGGAAGCATTTATGTAAATATCATTCTCATCCTAGATGGAGGTATCTATTATAAATTTCATCCTCATCTTAGATGGAGGTATCTCATATTAATTTATCAAAATACTGAAAATAAAATGTACATTATCATCCATTTTCAAGAGGTTATAACTAATTCACACATAATTGCAAAATATCATTCCAAATAACTACTGAATAAATTAAATTATCTAATTTCATGGACTCAATAATAATTTACAATAGCATACCCAAAACATTATAACATCATATAAATCAATTATTAACAATAAATCAATATTATAGCTAATTTGTCTCACTCAAATGAATTAGTTTCGAGAACATTCCACCAAACAAACTCTTCCATGTGATAACTAATATGGACTAAAAGTATCTACATGTAATGTAAGGTATACATATTTTAATAAAAGTATCCACAAAAGACACGTCAACTATAATCAATCAAGGCATGAAGTAGGGAATTGAGTAAAGTAAAATTAATATCAAGTATACACTAAACAACACCACCTAGGATAATGCCTATATACAAACAATTCCATCAAACTATAAATTACACTTAGTAACATATGAGCAATTACAAATTATTCAATTAATTTCACTAACTATAAACTCTTCTTTATCTAGATCCAAAAATCATATGTATCAAAAAACATATCATGGAGGATTTTAAAAAAATATTTTACTCACCTCTAGAATCATATAGTAGTTATTCTATTTCTCCATTTAGTGAGCCAACAAAATTTTCTCTGTTTCTCCTTTCTTCTGAATCTCATATGATCTACTAATTTTCTATTTTATGAGAGGCTGTTGATAAAATTATATGAGAAGAAAATTGTCTATCCTTATACAAGTACAAGAGTATATGATTTAAAATTTTCGCATGAGATATATTCTCAATAGATTTAGCTAATCAAATCTTTCTTTATTTTTTCCTACTCTATTATCCAAATTTATCTAATTATTAGCATTATTTAATATTTTATTTTATTTCAAAATATATTAAGATAAAACATGGTAAGATTTAAATCATTCCCAATGACCATCAATTCAAATACAACAAATATTTTATCCAAATTAGAT
>PYAF01001709.1:3560564-3584348 GCA_007407185.1 Glycine tomentella | reverse complement strand
TTTTTTAATGATAAAATAATTATTTAACTCAATCAATTTTAAATAAAGTATCTAAAACACTCATTTTTTTAATTCAATTATTTCAATAAAATTTAATATATCATAATACAATATTTCAAATATATATTATCATAATCATAATCATAATCATTTTAATTAAAATAAATTCTCATACTAACAATTTTTAAAATAAAATTGATAAAAATTATTATATTAAAATTTTAGAATATTACATTAACTTAATATAACATCTCAACTTTTTCATATATTATTTTAACAAAACATGTGGACTCACATAATTAGATTACTTAAAATATAGCTACTAAATATAAATAACTAATATAAGTATCATTAGAATATAAACTCACATTAAATAAAAAAAATATAAATTTCCAATTGTAATTGCGTATAAAACTAAATTAAATCTATGTTGCATATAATGAAATACAGTCTTGATAATGAAGTTGGAAAAAAACGTGTTACTATTTTATTTAGTTAAAAGGGAAGAAAAAGTATTCGTTACATTCGTATGTTGTCTCTTTTATTGAAGTAGGGAATTTATTTAGTTATACAATAATTGTTTTTGTGTGCTTGCCGCGTGCTAAATACACTATATTTAGCTTCGTTAAGTATAATAAATTAATAATATAAGATCAGGAATATAGGATGCTTGGTTTAGGAAAAATAATGTTTGATGAAGAAGAATAAGGTACTTGCATTTACTGAAATAGATTAGAAGCAGAAATAAAAATAAAATTACATTTTAGATGAAGAGTCAATTTAAATTGCAATCACTAAGAAGTTGCAAAAAGCTTTTATGTTCATACGAAATGGTAGGAAGCTTTTTATATATGGATAAAAAAAACCAATTTGTTGAGAGTGGGATTTGAACTCACGCCCTTTCGGACCAGAACCTTAATCTGGCGCCTTAGACCAACTCGGCCATCTCAACTTTATATTCTTGAAAAAGAAAGAAAATATAAATATAAAATTGTTAATACAAATTGAGCAATTTAAACGCCTACATAATTTGTTGAGAGTAAGATTTGAACGCACGCCCTTTCGGATCGCCTACATGTTTTAAATAAAATAATAAAGATTAAGTCTAAAAACTTAAAGTAAACCATACCCTTTGAGTCACGGATGTGTAAGCCTTTTGGTGGTATGATAGCGGCAAAGCTTAGGGTGCATTCCATGAATTTGGATGTATCACAACACTAGTCAAACCCACACCTCAAATAATTAATTTGCTATCACTAATTCTAATTATTCATAAATGTTTGACTTAATGTCACTTTTTTTTTATTATATTTCATAATTATTTTGTTTTGATTTATTGAATTTTAAAAGTTTTATTATGATCATTTATATTTTTAAAATTATCTTTTTTTGTCCCTTTTTCAATTTTTCATTAGAAACATTAGTGATTATTAACTTTTAAATTTTAAAATAATTTAATGTCATTTTTAGTCCATTATGATTTCACAATTATTTTGCCTTATTACAATTTAAAATTTTCATTATATATATATTTTTTGTTTTTGAAATGTATTATTTGGGTCATTTTTCAGTTTTCCTTAGAAACTTAGTGTTCTTCATAGTTTTAAATTTTAGAATAGTTAAATTTATATAATGACAACTAAATTTCACTACTATCTATTTTATGTAAAAAATTAAAAATCATTAAGTAAATTAAGAAGAGATAAATCTGAAACCATGAATAACAAAAATTTTCACTCTCATTATTATTAATATTATTCTCTTCATTCAATTTAATCATTTAATAACAGTAAAAATTTCATTCACCAATTATTTTCAATCACAATAGTTAAAAGTCTCTTCTCTTTCTTGCCATTTCGCCTCTAGCCGCCAACCCAAAAAAATTAATGTTCCACCCTCGTTTTCGTCTTTGCTGCAACCTCCTTACGTAACCAAAATTTTCAATGGTTCTAATGAAATTATTTGTTGACATTTTTCGATATGTGTGTGCTGTATTTTTTTACCTTTTCAAATCTGGAAGAGGTTGGAGGAGATAATAATTATTTTAGTTGTGTATTTTTTTTAAATAAAATATAGTGGTGATTTTTAGCCGCTACTATATTTTAAAAAACTTAATGTCATTTTTGATTCATTATGTTTTGTATCTATTTTACTTTGATACATTAAATTTTAAAAGTTTCATTATCATTCTTTATGTTTTCGAAATATATCATTTTGATTCTTTTTTAAAATTTAAAAGTTAACATAATACTAACATTTCTTATGGAATATTAAAAAAAAAAGATAAAAAATGATACATTTCGAAAACATAAAAATAAAAATAAATTTTTTAAAACTTAATGTAAAAAAATTATGAAACATAATAAACTAAAAATGACATTAAATCTAAATATTTTTTATTACATTTTCTCCTTAAAAATATCTTAAAAGTTTTTATTTATTTATTGAGGAGATATGGACTTTTATTCAACACCCAACTAATTAGTATATGTACGTACATATTAAAAAGTTTAGATACAACACATACATATATTATTATCAAACCCAAATGTGATAAAGTTTATCAAACTATTAACTATGTTACAATGTATATGCGGTTTTATTTATTTATAACTAATAAAGCGTATTTTTACACCGTTCGTTAATATTCAGTCACAAGTTGTTACTTATTGGAACGCAGACAGGAAAGTTTCTTACAAAGAAACAAAAAAAGAGGTACACCGGGATCTTTTCCACATCCGTTCTTGTGAAAAGTTGAAAACCATATTAAGGACACTCTTATGCTACTACTGGCAAAGGGCACCTAAACAATCCTGCTTGAACATAAAGGACTTTGGGGTTCACGAAATTGGGTCCCAAGGAACCAATATGTTACACAAGGCTTAGTTGGAGGCCATGATAAATGAATCATTGTGCTAAAGTGGCCTCCATCACTCCCTCAAATGGTGCTTATGCGGTTTAGCTAGGCTCCTAAAGCTGATAATGGAGTTAGATTCAATGCAATGCTGATAGGGCAGATTGCATATGCATATTATATTCAACCTCAAAACCTCCCAAATTTTCACATGCATAAATATATCATGCATCATGCCTACCCAACCCTTTGTAAAACCTTTCCCAAAGTAATATTTCCATGTCCTATTGGCACTATCATATCTTGAACTTGTTGGCCTCTTTGCCTTTATGGTTCCCGATAATTGATGATTAAATAGTTTGTAGCTTTCATACTTAAAAAAGTTCATTCAATTATGTTTTGCCATCATTGTCTATACTCTATATGCTCACTTGTACAAATTGCTCTCGGGAGCTGGCATGATTTGCATCTCTTGCTTGGATTATGATTAGCTTACAAAGTTCGGAGTTTGTTTGTTATCGGTTTTGTTTTAAATTTTAAAATATGGATAAAACAGTAGTATTTTTCTAACTTTTTTTAGTGTCCTTTTTAGTGGAAAATATAACCAGTTGATGTCAAATATAGTGAAATCTTTTAATAATTGGAAAAGTAGCGTAAAAAGCCTCTCAATAAAGTTTCTAAAGACTAAAGAGGATATAGCTAGGTATATTAAATCAGCCATGGCAGTTGATGTTTTATGTTTTCTTTCTCAAATTTACAACTTTTTTTTTTTGTTTGTAAGAAAAGGACACAATCACACGTTGTGGGATACCTCCTATCATTGTTTTTTTTTTTTTTTTTTTTTTTCCTTTTCTGAATAGGTGATGTGTATCGCCAACGAAATTCTATTTATTGTGACTAGATATGCATCCTTGAGATGCATAGAGTGAGCCCCAATAAAAAGTGGGCATTGGTAGGTGAAAATAAATCTAATGCAATATAGAATCCTAAGAGAGTGAGGTGATAAATATAATAGACAAAAGATATGATTTTTTCTTCTTCCAATCATGTATTTTCATTTATAATAATTAAACTTAAGATCATATTTAAAGAAATTAAATCTAATATAACTTATTGGTATTGAATCCATGTTTAACATTGTGTTGTATATATAGTTCCTTTTATACACCTATTTAATCGTTGTGTACTTAACTTTGACGCCAATCAACTATAACATGATTTTGGAAAGCCGTTCCAAACAGGCCATGAGATAGAGCTTGCCATTTAACACAATACACAAGGCCAACGAATCTTCTAAAGAAAAAAGGAAGCTTATACTATTTAAAATTGAATTTAGAGTGCACCGAAAATTAAATTAGCCTTTTGTAATATAATGTAATTACACACTAGATAGTATAAATTGTATTTTTTTAATAATAACTGAAAACTAATTAAATCCTTTCTAACGTAAGCTAATAAAGATGAATCTAATTGGTAAAAAATATACGTATATCTCATAAGAACATGAGTTTAATTTTTATGGTGGACGTAAGTACATAGTTGGTGGACAATCTATAAGTATTTTTGTAAGTGTTTTTTGACTTTTAAGACTAGTCCTAATCATTTAAATAAACTTATAAGATCAAATTCACCTAAACTTTTCAAATTACATACAAAAAACCTTTCTAATATGTACTACTAAAATATAAGTTGACCTAAATTATTGGAAAACACAACTACATCTATTATCTATTATCTATTATATATATATATATATATATATATATATATATATTATAAGTTCTTACTTCTACCATCTTTATTTTCCCTCCCAAATTAAGAATACAATTGTAAATTAACTATCAAGTTTGCTAATTAGTTGAACCTAAAAATAAAATAAATAAATAAACTAATGATAACATTGAACTCCACAATAAATGTTAACAATATCTCTTCATATTGAAACTTTAAAATGATATTGAAACAATTAATTACTACACTCCTGAACAAATGTGCAACTCTTACTTTTCTATTTTTTTTTATTGATATTGAATGAATATTAAATTGTTTCTAATCCGCTGTCAATGTGTAACTTTTCATTCTCATTTTGCATTAATAGTAAATTAAAGATGAAAATATCAAGAGACAATTTAAAGATAGAGGAGGTTTTGCTCTTTAATTATTACATTATTTGTATTTTGTCATTTCTTGGTAACCTTCAAGTTTATTATTTTGTAGTAATGACCATGTGTATTTTATAGTTTTAAGAGATGTAATTTGTATCTTGACAAATGAAAAAATGATAGCATAATAACTTATAAAACAAACATCAAACAACCTTATCTATTGTCACAACCGATGAAATATTGCATGAGGTATAACTTTATATTTCATCATATGATTCTCCAACCTAATAAAGTTGTTGTCGTTTCTAAGGCACACCTATTAGAAATTGATGATGTGTGTGATTACTTTTTATCTTCCAAGGACACTATTATGCCAAGGGAGATGAGATTGTATATTTGTTGGATGTTTCCTCCAATAGAATGTTGCAAGTTTAATGCATGAAATTGTGAGAGATTTGGTAAGGTGAAAATTACTTCAAAATAAAAAGAGAAAAAAAGTAATTGAATAGAGAAAAGCAATAGTTATTTAATTTTCTTTGTAATTTTTACTTTTTATATAGATTTTATTTTTATATTTAATTATTCTCTATTTGTGTTGATGTATATAACATTTGTCTTGAGTTGAAAAATATCATGTTTGTTTTGTAGAAAAATATTTATATTGATTTAGTTATTAAAAAAGTATCATGTTAATTATTTATTTTTAGTGGATTAATTCTTGAATTTGTGGTTGATTTTAATGTCTGCCATCGAACGTTTTAAATATCTAGAAATATATATATATATATATATATATATATATTAAAGTTTTTAGATTTTACAATTTTTTCATTGCTTCTCTTTGTAGTTTGTATTCATAATAATTTTTTTTAAAAGGATCATAATAATCTATTATATATAATTATCTACAATCTATAATCTATAATATATATATATATATATATATAAATTGTTGCTTTTGCAATCTACATCTTTATGCTAAAATTCCACCCAATTATTAATACACCACACCAGCAAAAATATTATTTATGAAATTTAATTCTTTTTATTAAATTAATCATAATTAGTCACTATTTACTAATTTTTTGAACCATAATTTAATTAAATATTTCAAAAACTTAACTAAATGTTTATGCGAATATTTTTTTATGAAATTTAATTCTTTTAATTAAATTATTCATAATTAACCATGATTTACTAACTTTTTTTAGCCAATAATTATTTCAAACCTTAATTTTTACTGTTGAATTTTCAAATCCTTTGAACCCTTTTTCTTGATCTCTATTTTTTCTTTTTCCTACATGTCCTTCTCAATTATGGAAGAGACATTATAGAGACATGCAAATTCAAGTAACAACATTGATAATAAAAATATCTTTAAAAAATTACACCCAACTTTTATAATTCTTAAATTAATGAACATATTAATTAAATTAATTTTTAATATATTAACTTTTTAATTGATTTTAAACTTATGTTTTCAATTTAATTGTTATCAAATATAAATTATATGAAAAAACAATAACCCATGGACAACCAGACTAGTTACATTATTACATAATACCGTAAACCGAATTCCCTCGCAAAATTTCCCGCGCTCTTTCCCGCTTCCAACTCTTGTATTTATTTATTTTTCATTTGACAGTTGACAATCTGAACCCTGAATCCAAATCCAAATCCAAATCCAAATCCAATCCCTTTGGTGTTCATAGTTGGGAGCTCCATGAACTCTCGCGAGGCTACTTTAGCGGCCACGGCAACTGTGATTGGCGCCTTGGCCTCCGCAATCGGTTTCCGCTTCTTCTACCGTTCTCAAACGCACGCCAAATCCTCTCTAAACGGCACCGTTTCCTCTCCCCGCGACCCTTTCGACCCCTCCAAGCGCAAAGGGTCAATTTTTAGTTCTCGTGTTGAAAAAAATGGACAAATGGGACTTTATTTTTTTGTCTTTAATTTACATTTTATAATCTTTACAGATACTTATCGTGGGATGACTATTTTATGGCAATTGCGTTTTTGTCAGCTGAGAGGTCCAAAGACCCTAACAGGCAGGTAATGTTTACTTCATTTTTGTAAATGCCATTGCTTTCGGAATTTGGTTTGCTTGCTTGGGTTGGTTTTTAAATTAAAAGTTTGTGCATTTGGTGTTGTTAACATTTCAGGGTGTTGTTAACATTTCAGGTTGGGGCTTGTTTGGTGAGTCAAAATGGTGTAATTCTTGGTAAGTTCATTAGGTTATCATATCCCAATTATTCACTCTTTTTTTTTTCTCTGAAACGCATGTTTCTTACTTTGCTTTTTCTTCTGTCAGGAATTGGTTATAATGGATTTCCAAGAGGTTGTTCTGATGACAAGCTACCCTGGGCAAAGGTTGGTATTTAAGAGAATGACTATTCTTTTTGTTTTGGAGTATTCATTAAACATTCTCATTCAGAAATCTCTTCGTGTTTCAGAAATCCAGGACTGGGAATCCTTTGGAGACAAAGTACCCGTAAGTGTTTTCCTTTGTCCATTCACTTTAGTTGATTGAAACCTTAAATCCATAGGCTTGTTTTAAAGAGACGGATTCTTTTATTGTTTAAGTTATTGTATTTTTCATTAAATGTGATATTGTTGACTGTGTTTTTCTTTTTGTTGGTCTACTTTAGTTATGTTTGTCATGCAGAAGTAAATGCTATTCTCAACACTAATCATGCCTCTGCTGCTGGACAAGTGAGTTCCACTGCACTCTCTAGTTAAACATATCAGTTAAGCGTCTTAATTGAAAATACTGACTTATGGTTTATTTATCATTTTCCTTTGGTAATTTCCATTTGGACTATATATTGGCACACACAATGAGCATGTCAGACCACCCACACCAGTTGGCACATAAAAGAATTTTCTTAAAGATTCCTTTTAAGTTATTAACAAACAGTATTTTTTTAACCACCTGATACTAAGAGATTCCACTTAACTCCATTTTTTTTTATCTTGTCTGATCAATGCAGCGGCTATATGTGACCATGTTTCCGTGCAATGAATGTGCTAAGATCATAATCCAGGTTGGTAACCTTGTTCTGCTTGACGTATAATATGCTGTGATGAATCATTCTGCAGATCAAATCTTCATTTTATATCAAAGCACATAACTTTTATGAGAAAGTGCTTTGCTTCCTTATTATGTTAATGAAATAATAAATAAATTTATGATTTTTGTATTAGCTGACAATCATATTCAATACTAGTCTGATTTATATAAATTTGGAAGATTCTTTGGCACTATCACTACTAGACTGCTAGTACATATTGCGGGGCATCTTGATCTTGCTATTCAATCTTTAGAAGGACATTATATATTAAATTCTTTTTGCAGTCAGGAGTTTCTGAAGTAATCTATTTTGTGGAGAAGAGATTAGAAAATTCAGATATTGCATATATTGCCTCTCACAAGCTACTTTCATTGGCTGGTGTGAAGGTAACATTTTCATAAACTTTTGGACATCAATAAATTGTTGTCTCAGTTCAATTGGCATAGGGATACCTACTGATAATGATTCAATATAATTAACTTCTGTATTTATTAGTTCCTTATATTTGTGTTTGATATCTCTAGCCAATCTGTAGAAGATATTATGAGCATAACTTTAATGTGAAGAATTTCCTTATATGTAGGTCAGGAAACATCAACCACTGATGAATGAAATTCATCTGAAGTTTGAGGAGCACTAGATTTTGAAGCCTGGCTTAAATTTTTACTTTGTAATATGATACAACACCTCTCCTAAAAACATGTTCCAGGAGAAAGAAACGTGAAAAGAAGACAGATAGAAGGTTTTGACCAAGTCAATAGTAACCAAACCACTGCTTTAGTGCAGGCTGAAAAGAAGTGGAACATGATCGTGTTCAGCATCAGTAAAAGACAGTTTTTTATTTGTAGATGTAGTTGTTTAGGCCTTGTATGTAGGATACTATAAATACACTTCATGGACGAGCGAAGGTAGTTTTTCAGTATATTTAATTGTTTATGTAACCTTGTGTAAGTGAGCACTCCATACAATGATACGATCACACTTGTTGGACATTTTAAGGATGAGATTCTTGCCTTAATTTGATGGAAATCGGTGTGAGAAGGTGCGACTGTGATGACAGTCACACCCACGAGTGGTGGCTTCAGCAACCTTGAATGCGGCGACATGGTGATTAATCACAGGTTTGGATGGCTCAAGTTCATGGTGGTTCAAAGATACACATAGTGAAGGAGGGACGGTAGCTGGGTCACACGATGCGAGCTTTTGTGGTTAACTAAACATGCAATGCACTAAACCGAAGCAAAAACCCAAAATAGGTCATCAACAATAGAATTTTTGTTTACTCAAATTTTCAATGCCATTAGACTAATAGAATTGGACCATTTTAATTTCTACGGATCAATTGTTCGATACAAGGTTTTGATTATCTGAACTAAAAAAAAACTAAAAACTACGTACCTCATTGCTCTGAGGTTCCATGCTATGCACAGGTAAGGGAGGATGATATTGTACACAGTCTTATCCTTGTATATGTAAAGAGACTGTTTTCGAATTCGAACCCATGACCAACAAGTCATTTTTTAACGTTTCAGGATTCTGAACTGATGTATAATAAGAAGAATAATGTCTTATATCTGGATTTAAAAATAAGTAAATCTAACTAATTTCATTTATATTTAATGATATCATTCCTAAAACACTCTTCACTTAATTGTAATTCTATTTTCAAGGACTTTACTTTATTCATGATACCAAATTTCAATGAATAACATTTTAGGAATAATCTTATTTTTTACTTGAGATTGATAAAATTAAATAATTTTAACTAACTTTCTTAATTAGTATGAAAGTAATTAGTTTTGCTTATATAGGAGTTTAGAGAGTATATAAAAGAAATGAGTACACAGTAAACAGAAATACAATAATTTATGCATCATCCGGAAGATAAGTAGCAATACAATTTTTTAAAACAATCATAATAAAATAATCATTTCCAGATCCAGATAGCAACTTCTACAAGGGGTTATTGGTAATTTGAGGATCCAAGGTGGAGGGGAATAAGCCCATAAAGGATCCTTTGACAGTGCAACAGTAACTGGGAATCTGAAAGGCTTTAGCAAAATACTTGACAGTAACAAAGCTATAAGGCTCACGTAAGGGTGCTATTGATCTTTTTGTGGATGTCACCTATTGCACATTTAAAACTATGTACTCCATTGTTCAGAGACTCCTTCCTATGCGAAGATAAGGGGAAGAGATATTGTACGCAACCTTATCCTTGCATATACAAAAAGACTGTTTCTGAATTCAAACTCTTGACTAACAAGTTAGAAAGACAACTTTGCCGTTATGCCATAAAAGGAAAGTAGTGTCATTATGAACCCCGAACCTGACCCACCAACAAAAGCAAGATGGTGTATTATTTTTACCTTTGGCAGAAATTACTTAGTAGTCTATAATCAAAATCCTCTGCTACAGCTCTGCTCCCCTAGTCTGCCACGCCCCCTTCATCATCACTTGCCTTTATTCATCTACATAAGTTCAAAAATTGATCACTGCAGGATCGAACAAGTTGAGATTAAACTGATTTAACAATCAATCTAAAAGCTAAAAAATAAAAAATAAAAGCTAAAAAATAATCAAAAAATAAATGTTTCTAGACTAATACATTTCAAATTTTCTTTCAATTTTCCATGAACCATTTCTAGGTATCCACTATCATCTTTTGATTTAGTGATTGTCTCAAGAATTTTTCTTGTCTGTCAAAACATCAAAATCATCATAAACACAGACCCAAGGTTTGATACCAAGATCAGCCTCCTCCATCCTTGGATCATTGTATACATGTTGGGCGAGCGTTGTCTTACCCACCCCACTCATGCCCACAATAGAAATTATTGATAGCTGCTTACAGTTGCAGTTTCAGATGTGAGCCAATTAATGATCATTTCTTTGTCATCATCTCTGCCATAAATAACACTTTCAACCACCAAAGAAGTTGGTGGCAATTTCTGCGACACTTTACTGCTTGATCCTACTCTAACGTAGGTAGCCTCTTTCAAACCAAGAGCATCCTTTTAAGGCTTGCAAGATATTCTAGTTTGTCGAGGACATGTTTCATCCCTGAGTCAATTTTCTTGCAAGATATTCTTGATCCTACTCTAACATAGGACACTTACTGCATACAAGATATCTGGTCTTGTTTCTGTAAGATACATCAGGCAACCAATTAAGCTTCTGTAGAGTGCTTCTTCCACTTGTTCTGAACCATCATACTTGCATAACTTCTCCTTTTGACATATAGGAGTGTTCATGCTGTTACAGTTCTCCATGCTGAATTTCTTCAGGATCTCCTTTGCATACTTCCTTTGGCGAATGAAAATACCACCTTCATTTTGCTTAACCTCCATACCTAGGAAGAAAGACATTTCTCGTAGGTCTGTCATCTCAAAAACTTGCATCATATCATCCTTGAACTGTTGAATAAATTCAACATTGCTGCCAGTACTAGGAGATCACCAACATACAAAGAAATCACAATAAAATTAGCTTGATCACCTTTGATGTATAAAGTGGATTCACTAAGACTTTTAACAAAGCCTAGTTTTGATAAGTATTCATCAATTCTGCTGTACTGCTCTTGGAGCCTGTTTCAACCCATACAAGGCCTTCTTTAATAGATAGACTTTGTCTTCATGTCCTTTCTCAAGGAAACCTTCACGTTGCTCAACAAAGATTTCTTCCTCCAGAAATCCATTTAAGAACACTGACTTGACATCAAGTTGGTAGATTTTCCATCCCTATAGTGCTGCAATAGCTAGCAACATCTTAATGGTGTCTTGCCTTGCAACTGGCACAAACGTATCAAAGTAATCTACTCCAAAAATTTGAGCATACCCTTTCACGAATAACCTTGCCTTGTGCTTGTTGATTGAACCATCTGCATTCAGCTTTGTTTTAAACACCCATTTTACACCTATGACTTTTCTGTTTTCAGGCCTTTCAATGAGTTCCCAAGTCTAATTTTTATCAGTCATGGCTATTAGAATATGTATTTAAAACTGTAAAACCAGTTTTGTATTATGTTTTGTAAGTGCTGTTAGCTTTTGCTAACAGCACCTCTCTATGTTAAGGTCTGTTAGTTTCTGCTAACAGTACATCTGTGTATTAGGTAATTAGTTAGTTTCTGTTCAGAAGTCTATATATACCTCCTTTGTAACTAACTCTAACTAACTTTTCCAAAACTGAAATAATATCTCAGTTCAGTTCTCTCTTGTTTTCTCTCTTCTGTTTTCTCTTTTGCTTGTCTAATATGTAAGATATTCTAGTTTGTCAAGGATTTGTTTCATCCCTGAGTCAATTTTCCTGTTAAATGAACTGAAAGTAGCATTGAAGAAATTTGATACCTTGTAAGTGAAGGCTTGAGACTCAGATTGATCTTCCACTTCACATTTGGCGAGTTCATAGTTTATTTCATCCAAGAGATCCTCTGCATCAAACACAACATCTTTGACCTTAAAAAGCATGCTTTCACACGTGGATCTCTGAACTGCTTTTGTTCTGCATCAATGGACAGCAGCTTGATGTTCAACTTGCCGAGCAGCATCTCATCAAGTTTTCTTGCACAAAAGAAGTCAAGAAATTGACGAGAAGGGAGCCTGTCAACCGCAGCCTGAAGGAAAGCAGAAAGAAGAGCACCAGCAACCAATTCTGCGGCCATGGTAGGAACGGGAAAGGGAGTGGATCAACGGAATTATGGAAATGAGTAATTTGAAGTGTTGGTAATGAGAATGATTTAGTGCAGGGTTACTATAGTGATGAAATGAGTGATAAGCTATTTTATGAATGATGGCTTCACTTTAAGGTTAGTGAACATCATTTTCTTGAATATGGTCAGTCAACCAATAACTGTTGAGTCTGCCCCACAAGTCTTTGTCTGTGTCGTGTCTTTCTTTTATTAGTCTAGCTTTAGCTTCTAATAATTCATCAAATTGTGTTACAATTCTCTGGTGTGTCAAAGGAATAAAATTTCAAGGTAATTAATTCTAAGGGGGAATATGAGGCCCTCGTACCTTCCTTGAAGTGGGATTATTTTGAAAAAAATTACAATAAATTTATTTAAACAAAATTTAGAAGCCCATGCTAATGTGCCTCTGGGTGGAGGAGAGGATGAATGAATATTTGCATTGGAACCACACTATTCATGATTCAACTCTGCCATGGCCCAGGCAGAAACTTTCCCAGGACAAAACGGTTGTCTTTATTCAGCCACGTGGTATAATGTAAAACATCATACTAAATTAGCTTAAGGCTCTGATTGGAGGTGGTTTTTATGTTTGAGTTTCGAAATTTTCCAGCAACTCTTATCACAGTCATTATCTTCAGGTTACTGGATAATTGCTCTATCGATTCTGAATATTGCAGAAGAGTTCATTTATCTTGTGATTCTCGGCAACTTATAAGCAACAATGATGGCAGTTAGAACACTTCGTGGCCCTTCATTATTGCTTTGTGTACTCATGCTGCAAAGTGAAATTAAACCCCATCTATAGTCTCAACATTGGACCAATGCAACTATACTGCAAATTAACCATGCCATATGCTAAACGGTCTTAACGTAGTAGGGCATAAGGTCAAGTAAACCGTATCTTGAGGACCCTTTCTAACTACAATTGCCTCTGTTGATATATCACATTTTCCCGATGGTGATAGGCAAATTTGGCCCTTTTATGATCTTTACAATCGCAGATATCGTGGCTGCAATCCAGATCATTACAAGATGAAAGGTGCAGAGAGCTATTCAAGCTTCGGTAAATAACTAAATTCAGCTCTATCAATAAAGTTCGTAAAAAAGTCGTGTCTTTGTATTTTTCTTTTTGTTTTGAATAACATTGTATTGTTAAGTTTATTTTTAGGTTTAAGTATGTTTTTAGTATTTTAAATTTTTATCCTCCAAATTTTAAAGTATTTTTTTTAGTCCCTAAAATTCATATAATGCTTTTTTTAGTCATTCTGTATAATGTGAATCAAATTTAAAATAAGGGATTCATAATTTGTAGTAACTTTTGATTGTCATAATTGATTTTCTATTTTAAATACGATTTTTTGATAATTAAAAATCACCATAATCAAGTCAATAAAAAATAAAAAACTCATTAATTATTTTAAAATTTATTTTATTTTCTATTGACTATAACAGTTTTAAACGGTTAAAAATTGTATTTTACAATTTAAAACAGAAAATCAATTTCTAGAAGTAAAAAATCATCACAAAAATCGTCAAAAATTATGAATCTTTTATTCTCCATTTGACTCATTCTATGGAGAGGAACAAAAAAAAAACATTATTCAAATTTAATGGCCTAAAAACATATTTCAGTGTTATCATTGAATAGAAAATCAAATGCTCCACCAATATGCTGATTTGGTTTTATATAGGAAGTATGATGAACTGAGCAACTCCTGTGCTTCAATACATGTAAGAACCACTTTCTGAAAAGGGCAAGACATGATTCAAACTAAAACTTTTAAGCCTTTTGTTTTGATTAATTTTTTCTATATATTTTTAATAAAAAAACGTACGATTAATATAAATTTATAATTGAAATCAATTTTAAAACAAACTGATGCTAAGTTAAACTGGTTTACTTGAACAATGATGTCAGTTTGAACTTTGAAATTCAAAAGTTTTTTTTTTTTTTCCTGAAAATAAGAAGAAAAAACTTTGCTGACACTATGCAGAATTAATGGCTTCAAGTTGCCTACGAAGATCTTCCAGGTCGTCATTGTCAACAACTGGAGCGTCAAGAGTTGCCTTATGAAACTCGTCAGCAGTAGGAAGCTCATGTGTGAGACCTTCCGGCAGAACATCTGAAGTAGATTTTGGAATAAGGTTAATATAAATATTAATTGAAAATGAGCTACGGAAATAAAACAGATCTTGAACCCTTCAGATAGAAAATGTATATGATTTCCTAATTAATATTATCAATAGCAATTTACCATTACTTTAGAGGAACCAAAATGTTATAAGGGGATAGAAATTTTTGCTTTCGCAGTAAAGGTGGAACAGAGAAAGCAACTTTTGTGTGAAAACATTTCCAAGAAGGAGCAGGATGAGAAAGAAAACCTCCCACAGCCAAGAGAAGAATTTCACCTGTGCTCCAACAAACTAGGAAACCAACAAATGCATATTTGGCCCAGTTTGATTAAGCTTGAATTATGCAAATAGAGTGAATCATTCTTTCACAAGTTAAAATCAACATAGGTACTTCAACTTTTCATTTAACTTCTGAAAAAGTTGAGATTCATAATTTTAAAATGAGATAAATTATATTCATTTTATCTTTTTAATTTATTTTATTTTCATCTACTATAAACACTTGTTAAAAAAACTTATCCAAGCTGCCCAAGTCCATAAAAAATGGTGCCATGCAAATTTAAGTGCAAATTTAAGCTGCCCAAGTCCATTAACTTTTGAATTGTCTAGTAATAACAATAACCACATAGAAAAACACTCAGCACTTTATTCACTTAGGCTTTGTTTGGGAGTTAGAAGGGGAAGAGAGGGGAAGGAAAGGGAGGAAAATGAGGGAAATTCCTTTCTCCTTGTTTGGGAGTTAAAAATATATTAAGAGAGGGAAATTCAGAGTTAATAAAATATTTTTACAATTTTGCCTTTGAATTGTGATTCAGTATTTTGTATTTTGGTGTTTTATTAACACTGTCTGGGGTAGGATAATAATATTATTAACACTGGTTGGGGTAGAATAGTAATTTTATTACTTTTCCTTCTAAAAACCCCCCAAATTGGGGGAACAACAATTTTTAAGCTTTGGAGGATTTTAGAGGAGTTTTAAAAATCTTCAAATCCTTTTCCTCAAAAATTAAAACTCCCAAACAAGGATATGTCACCACCTAAACCTTTATCTTCCCTCCCTTCCCCTCTAAAATCCATCTCCCAAACAAAGCCTTATAGGAAAGGATAAATTCTCTGAGCTTATGATTTATGAATTTAAACTTTCAGAATATAAATTAAGATAATACCTGAACTTCTGGTATCCGGACCAACCAGCTCAACATCATCAACAACACTGGAAATTAAGCAAAGGAACATCACTAAATGTGAAGGCTAAAATTTCAAGAAAGGAATGAGGTTTGATACTATTTGGTCCTTAGCATAAATGATTGGAACAAGTAAATCAGGTATTAAATCAATTTCAACAGATAAGTGGGATGAGTTCTTCTTTCTTTTTTTATTACTTTCCTCGCGTATGTATAAGACCGAATCCTTTCTATTTTTAATTTTCAAAAGGATTACTAATCCTTAACTTTTCGAGGAATCCTTCATCAGTGGTTGTGAATGATCTATTTTGTTTTGTATCTTCTGTTACACACATGAAAATGATCAAGAACAATATCATTAAACACCTTATATTCCATTCATTATCTTCGTGAAGTGGCACTTCCTCAGTTGATGGTGCTTCAGCTTCCATTTTTGCTTTGGCTGCAGCATCTCTTGCTGGTTCTGCAAGCATGTACTCTTCCTGCATAACATATAGTTTCATAGTTGGAAGGAGCAATGAGTTTGTTGATGACATCAAAATTGTGCAACTAGGGCATGGTTGTAATTTGTAAACAACTTTCCTGCCACAATTTTAAAAAATTCCAAACATAAACAACTTACCTGTCTTTCCAAACAAGCTACATTTGAACATTGAGGGTTTGGCTTCATTTGCATAGTTGGGAAAAAATCCTTAAGAGAATTATATCCCTAGAGATAAACAGACAAAAGTTTGAGGACATAAGAATACTATAAATATATTTTATGAAACAGAGACTGTCTTTCATTGAAGTAGCCTCACCAGATTCCTCTGAGGAATAAACTCAGTTTATTTATTTGATTTTTAAAATATGATGAACCATTTGCAACAACTCAGGAAAGGAGAACAAAGGAAGCACCAATCCAGCACTTACCAAATACGGAGAGACTTGTCCAAAGCCTAGCAATGATTTTAGTGTGTTTTGGACTAGAAGACCAGCAACAACCCCCTGGGAAATCAAATAAGATTTTGTAATGTTAGATAACAATAAACTAAAAGTGTGCTGCACATTCAAAACAATGAACAGAAAATAAATAAGCCATTAGAAAATGTCAAGATGTTTATTGAAAATTTATAAAGAAACATAATTTACATTTTAAGTCAGCAAGCCCTAAGATTCAGTATACTGAAAATAAAAAATGTAACCTCGCAAAGTATTTGAATTTTAAACTATAAAGAAGAAAAGCAGCCAATGTAAGATATAGAGACTCATAGTTTACCATAGTGGTGGGTAAAGATGCAGCACAGACCCCTTCACGCTTGAGCGTGCGTTCATCTACCCCAGATGCAACAACCTAAAAGGAAAACATAAATGTATGCTTCACATGCTGTACATACTGCATAAAAATTTCACATTTAAAGTAAAGTGGATGTAATAACACACATCAATAGATTAGTGACATAGTGATTCGTCCTAAGTTTTTATATCTTGGGATTAAATAGCATAGTGATTTATATCACATGGCAGAGCTTCAGAGATCTTGTATAACACCAGGTTCAATCAAGTTTAATCCCTAAAGGCCATTTATCATCAATTGTGAATCATACACAAATTCATATAAGAAAGAGTCATACCAGAGGAGGTGCACACGCAAAACAGGCAGTTTCACCAGGAATAAGTAATTGAATATGGCCAGAAACAGCATCCTCAGAAACACCTGACTCCATCCAGGTTTGGCTCAATTCATTACAAGCCTGCAGTGTTTACAGAAATCAGTCAGACATGAGAATTCCTAGGGAAAATAAAAAAGAGGAAAAATAATTTTCTAATTGAAATTATATTATATACCTGGTTAACAGCCATTCTTGCTTCATAATTATCCACGCAACTTAAAACCAGATCCACGCCACTCCCTTGTTTATTTGGGCAAAATGACTTATTTTTCAAACTTGACATAAAGGTTTCAAAACCTGTGACGGTGGTGATATTCAGTGTATAGCTCTACATCAAAAGGAAAAAGGAAATATGTCAGCACGGAAAGAGTATTAACTACCAATAAACAAATTGGTCATAAAGATTCATACTTATAATCACATCGATATATGAAAAGAACTTGTGGTTATATACAATGCAAAATACTTGCCTCAAGTACAACATCAGGGTTTATGTCTGAAAGAGTCTGTACAGCTGCATCAGTCTTTGTCATACCAACCTGGAAAGCTAAAACATTATATTACGCAATTATGGTATGGATACAGGGAAGTTCTTGAAACTTTAGGATGTAAAATATAATTTAATAATTTAACATATAGCTTTGTCTGTACGAAATTCTGACTCTTACAGATAGCTATTTGCATCAAATTTCACATTTTTACTGTCAACCAAGAGAGCATATGTTAAAAATCATTCATTTGATTAGCCCTTTCAGTTTCAAAGCGTAATGAGTGGAAATAATAAACATACAAATAATTAAATTCAAAACAAAGAAAATGAAGATTTGGATACTCACCTGATCTGGACGAAAGAACAACCTATTCATGTTTGCTAGCTCCACTTTGTCATAATCATATAACAAAAGTCTACCTATACCACATCTAGTTAGCATCTCAGCTGCAACACTTCCTACACCACCTACTCCCTGTGATTGTGCAAGAATAGACCAAAAATCAGCAATTTCAACCAGCACAAAGAAGAAATATATTGAGAGGAAATTTAAGATAAATTGAAAATAGTCAGGATCGTGGATCGCCTATTTGGCTTATCCTTTAAAAAATGATTCATCCATTGTCTATGTTCATGACCAAAAGGCTTATCCTTTTAGTAAACAAATTCAGCAAGGCCACAGAAACTCTTTGCATAAATCGACTATTCTCTCAGTGAGTATGAAGTGGATTAAAGGAGTTTATATCCAAGTATAGCTAACTAGTGATTCTAATTGAATACCACACCTAACAATCCTTTCAGTACAAATACAACATGGAATAACTTCCAAACATACTCAAACAAGATTGCCAAAGATACTCTAATTATATGTCCCAATAGCAACAGATTAGGTTCTCCTCCATATCCATAATATCTTCACTATCAATTATGTCATATTGGAAAGATATTGTACTAATGGATAAAAAATACACCAACAAGCTTATTAATATCTTGGTTCAGAAATTGGATGGAATATATTCCTAATTTCATTTTATAAAACATATCACCATAATAATTAATAAGCAATAATAACGTCACTCTAAGTAGTATCCCAAAGTTAAGGTGATTCCTAGAGGAACTAACAAGAAACCTTAACTAAAATATGAATCCCAAGTGAAGGGGGACCAGTAATGTTTCGTCCTTGTGTAATTCAAGATGCCCTTCAGTCTTTGAAATTTACTAATTCATGCCATTAATAATACAAATACATAATTATTAAATATTTAAATAACTAAAAGAAAAAAAGCATGCATGTCACAAATATTATGCTACAGCAACAAAGAGTGGTAAAGGAGATTAATACAGACAACTATGGCAACGGAGAAATCGCGTATTCTTTCATAGTTGTCCACAATACCCATTCTCTGAAGTGCCATAAGCCGACTATAAGGATTGCTATCTACAACCTCAGCACTCATATCCTGGCAACACAATAATAAGAGGAGCAATAAATCAATAAAACTTAAGCCTAGAAATTCATCTAATAAATTACAGTAGAAATGTTCCAGATCAATAGGCAATTCAATTACCTCAACTTTAGAGCGTCGAATAGGTGCTGCCTTTGCAAGCTTCGCAAGGTCCTCAACACGCAATTGAATCTTCAAAAACATCAAAGCGAAAATATCATATATATTAATCGGATCTAATAATGTACCATAACAGAATCAAATAAAAGAATGAAATTGTTCGTGAGCAAAACAACTCGGAATCTTCGGCTTCATTGAGGGGATCGGAGTATAAAGTCAGGATTGAAAAGAAGAAACACCTTTCGGAGCAAATCATGGTGAGATGGATCGGGAAGCGATTGGCTCAGAGATTGAAGATCGGCGTGCAACTCTTTGAGTTCGACCTCCATATCGCTCCCGAATTAACAGCTTTTTTTCAAACGCCCGTTTCTGTGGATAGTTGGAAAATTGGAATTTACAGAAACGCTGAATTGAAGCTTTTAAAGCAATGTTTTGATGCTTGCTTGCACTGAAGTCAATGCTGCCTGCAGTTATTGCGTCCACCGGATCACTCCACTAGGGTCAGCCGGTCAGCAAAGGTTCCGAGTTCAAGCCCCCCGTGGCCGCCGTTACATGTGTTTGTTTAGTGCACTAACGATTTCTCCCTTGTAAGATTTATCAAATCTAACATTTTTTTATGAGTAATAATTATTTGTGTAATTTTGTTTTTTTTGACTAAAATATAAATTCAAAAAATTTAGAGAAAACAAATATTAAATCTTAAATATATCTTTGTATTATAAATAAATTATAAATTAAAATATACCACAACTTAAGCTGAAATAGTTTTACCTTAATTTATTCATTTGATCAATATCTTTTCAATTTTTTATTCATTATTTACACTCTTAATTTTTTTTGTCCCGATTCAAATCATGAAATTCTTTTGATCCTTAGATCAGAGATTAATTTCATTCATAATTTATAATTATTTGTTAACCCAAGATTTTTTTTATAAAAAATTGAACGTAAATTCTATTCCTAAATAAATCATTTTCCACATATAAACACAACAACAAGAAATTAAGTGAATGTGTCAACCGTACAGTTAGTTTACTCACTCAATTAATTAAATATTGTGCATTTCACACACTATATTCTTTACTAGCCAAGAATTTTATCTTAAAATTATCTTAAGTTTTAATATTTTTTACAGAAATTATCAATACTTAAAATTAATATTAATATTATATTAGAATATATAATTTTTATCATAAATTTAAAATATAATTTATATGTTAAAAAATTCATAAAATATAATTATAATATAATTTATATATTTAATATTCATTTATTATAAATTCTAGTTATATAACATTAACATGATAAATTAAAATACCATTTAAAAGTTATATATATATATATATATATATATATATATATATACACTAATTAACGTGTAATGATCCATTCAATTGGGATCAATTAGTTTTTATCCAGAAATTGCAAAGACTATAATTATATGGGTACAAATATATTTTTTCATGATATAAATGACGTTTAAGAATATAATTAAGTTCACTTTGACTGAATTTAAGTTTAAGTTTGAGTTGAAAAAATATTATTTAAATTCGATTCATTTATTTAAACAAATCAAATTTAAAGCCTAAAGACTTTATTAAATTTTTTCAAACTTTGACATGACTCATTAACTTGTTTATATTTTTTACTTTTAAATATATATTTAGTCTCTTAAGTGTGTGTCATTTTTTTTAGTCCTCCATGAAGTAGTCTTTTTAGTCCTAGAAATTCGAAAAATATTTTTTTTAATCCTTATGTAAAGTGTGAGTCAAATACGAAATAAAATATTCATAAATTGTAATATTTTTTATCGTCATAATTTAATTTTTTATTTTATATTTTAAAATACAATTTTCTGGTAGTTCCAAACTATGAAAATCAAGTCAATAGAAAAAATTAAAGCAATTTTTAAACCGATTAATGAATTTTTTATTTTTTTTACTAACTTCATTATGATAGTTTTTAACAACTAAAAATATACTTTAAAATATAAAATAAAAAATTAAATTTTGCTGGTAAACAATTGTCACAAATTATGATTTTTTTATTCTATGCTAAATTGTTGTGTAGAATGACTAAAAGAATATTTTGTGGATTTTAAGGATTAAAAACACAATTTTAAATTTGAAGGACTAAAAGAAAATGACTCAACTTTGAAGGACTAAAAACATAGTTAAGCATTTTTTTATTGAATTTTTATTTAAATAAAAATATTTATTAATTTAGTATTTAATAAATATTTGCACGCCAAAAAAAAGTTGTAAATATTATTGAAAATTAAAGATGAATTCTTTAAAGGTGAAAATGTTGTGTTTAAAAATGTGATGATCAAGATGAAGTTGAATCATAGTGTTCTTTAATCTTTAGTTTAGATGGTTTTGACAAGTGTCTTCTTGATGAAATCACAAGCTATAATATATGTGTTAGTTTATTTTTGCTTTACGTGTGTGTTTCATGCATAAAGGGTAGATGCCTAATAATTTGATAATCTAATGTTTCAAAAATTGTGAAAACTGTAAAGAATAAATTTCCATGTGTGTAAATAATCGAATATCATTAAATATAATCAATTATCTTGATCTGTTTCGTGCCCAAGAGATCTTAAGATAAAATCAATTGATGATCAAATCAAAATAATCAAATTTTTTTAGTTTTGACTTAAAAATAATAAACTTTGTGACCAAGTTCTTAGAATAGGAGTCACACATTTTTTGTTTAAAAAGTTGGTCTAAAATTGAGAGAAAAATGGTCTAAATCATTAAATACCACCCATTTTACAATCACCCTGAGAGAAAAGTAGGCTTGAACTTAGTATTTTGCTATGGATCTCTCATGGAGTTTTGAGGAGTCAACCTAGAAGAAAAGGCTAAGTGTTCTTAATTGTCTAAATTATTAAATATCAGATGATATCATGCTCTTACTCAATTTTATGTGTTGTTAAAGTTTATGTCCACATATTCCATACAACACATCATGGTCTTCAGCATATATAGGTGGAGAGTACCATTCAGCCATGATTATCGTCAATAAACCCGCTTTAAGGATAATTACTTTATTAGAAGCACCTGAGCAGGGTTACAAGGCGTATTACCTAACTGGTAATCAAAACATGCAGACTCGTAGACCTGAGGCCCAATAAGGTCAGTATATATAAAGGGAAAAGCCCCTAGGTAAATGACTAATTCACTAGATATCATCAATAACTCTGAGTTGAACCCTTACTTAAGCATCAAAGTGTCTTTCGCATGTACCTCCCACCTCGCTATTTCGAAATTATACGCATCGAAGACATCACAAGTTATCATCAAAGAGACTCTTCAGCACAATAAAAGACTCTTTGGCATAAAGATAAGTGTCTTGATTAATTGTCATTGTTTTAGTATGTTCATGAGTAATCTTGTTCATGTAGGCTTTTCAAAATCTCAAGATTAACAATCATTATCATTAGGTATTGCCAAATCAAATTGTTTCAATGAAAATTAAATTGGCTTTGAAAAAGATTTTTAAAATAGAATGGATTTTAAGAAACTTTTTGGTAATCCAATTCACCCCTCTTAGATTCAACCATTTTTTTCTTAATAAAATTTACACTGATTGATTTAAAATATGATTTTTGAAAATGACATTAGATATATGATAATAAATAAAATTACATTTTTAAAGTAAATATAATAAACATAGTTATGATTATTTATGAACTATTAAAATTAAACTCACAAAATTTAGACTTGAATCATTTAAATAATCAATTTATTTTATAGCATGTATCAGTCATGGGATATAATTATGTTCGAGTTAAGTAATACTATTATTGGCGATTGAATTCTTTGTTAGATTATTCAAGATAATTATATACACAAAATTAGAATTCGAGACTATTAATTTAATTAAAATGTAATGACTTTATACTTATAACTAATTGATGCACATGGTGGTTAAATAATAAACTTATTTATTTACCTAAACAAAGGAATTCAACCAAATATTTAATGAGTTGAATTTGAATAATTAACTAAAACAAATAACTTATTTTATTTATATTT
>PYAF01001709.1:3544812-3554866 GCA_007407185.1 Glycine tomentella | reverse complement strand
AGTTAATTTTATAAACATTATTTTATATAAATAATTAGTTAATAGTTACTAATTTTCTTCGAATTATAAAAATTTAGAAATTAAAATAAAATATTTAATATTTAATTTTACATTTTTTATATAAAAAATTATTTTAATATAGATTAGTAAGTTGTTATATATAAAAATTTGTTCTTATTTTAGTATAATTTTTTAAAAAATTACAAAAACTAATATACATATTATTTAAAAAATATTTGATTTAATTTATACAAATTAAGCAAATTTGAAGTAATATTTGAATAATCTAAAAAAATATAAAGTAAAATTTATTTATATTTATAATTCAAAAAATTGTATTATTTATATAAAAAATACATTTACATATTTTTATAAATTAAATAAAATAATTTATATAAATAATTTATATTAACTTATGTAATTTTCTTGATTTATAAAATTGGTAAAAAAAATTATTTACTAAATAATTTTTTATAGTTAAAACACAAATATTAACAAGTAAGTTTCCTATAAAATTAAATATTAAAATTTTATTAATTTATATAATTAGAATAAAAATTACTTACATATTAAAATAAATTTATGGAACTTATATAACTTATATATTAATTTATAAAATTTAATTATAAATTGATAAAATAAAAATAAAAATATAGAAAATGATATAAAAAAATTAAAAAATATTTATATATTAATATTTTAAATTTTGATAATTCAAAATAAATTAATAACTCTTGACTAATGATATATATAAAATAGTCTTTATAAAATTAATTAAAAAATAAGTGCATTATTTATTTATTATCTTATTTTTGAATAAAAAGTCATGAATTCAATTCTTAACAAGATTCTATTTTTATTTTTCAATTTATTTAATCTTTTGTTAGTTATTTGTTATCTTATCTTGTTTATTTATAGTTTTATTTCAAATTTATAGATAGGTTGAATTATTATCTTTTATCCATTAATAGTTATATTTCAAATTTATAGATAGGTTGAATTATTATCTTTTATCCATTGATAATTTTATTTCAAATTTATAGATATGTTGTTTATATTATATTTTCGACTGCAAGTCTATTTAATGGCACAGCATTGGTAAGTAAAGACCCACAAATTTCTTATTCTCGGTATTGCCAAAGCATGTGATAGTTGAGTGCTGAACACAACTGCGACGAAAAGTCAAATTGGAATTATTCTTTCTTCTGCATATTGATACCTTATTTATTCAATCTCTTGTGAATTTGACTAATAGTAGCATATGAAGATGAAGGTAGAAGAGCGTGTTAACGTGAATCTGGTTCTGGTAGTGGTGTGGTTGGTCCAGTTGAACATTGTTTATGGCTTTGCTCACATTCATGGTTTTGGAGAGCAACCACTCTCCAGGATTTCCATCCACAAGGCTGTTGTTTCACTCCACAGTAGCGCTTCCATCACAGCCACCCCTTCTCTTCTCGGCACAAAGGTAACAAACATAACATAACATAACATGTTCCTTAAACTTTCCTAACTTAGCGAGTGGAGTGCTAACAACACACTCCTTTGTATACACTCATACACTCGTTAAATAAGAAGTAATACCCACAAAATTTTGTGATTTTTAATATATATCAGTCAATAGTAAAACTGGTGTAAAAGAGTCTGTTAGAGGAGAAATTATTACATGCTCTCAGACTACCAGATTGCTATAGTCTCGATCAATCTCCACATTATATGTAATTGAGTTTCTCAATTTATGAAAGAGTTAACAAGACATGATTAAGTGTTAGGTAGAGATTGACCGGGACTATAGAACCATTTAATAATTTTTTGTGTCAGAGTGTGTTACACTTTATATTGGACCATGCCATAGTTCATTCAAATTAAATAATTGGATTTGTTTTTTGCCAATGGTTAGTCTTGATAGTTTGGTAGAATGTAAAATTTTCATCCATTTAATTGTGCTTTGATGTGTATGATTTCAGGGTGAGGATACACAATGGGTGACAGTAGATATCGATTACCCTGATCCATCTGCAGATGATTGGGTTGGAGTTTTCTCTCCTGCAAAGTTCAAGTAATAATTACACATCTCTTTCTCAAAATTGACAAATATTGAATATTTGCAAATAAGTTAGAACTCAACTCTGTACCAAGCAGTGATCCTCAATAATTGAAAAGAACTAAGTGAGAGTCTTCTTTTTAAATTGCAGTGCATCAACCTGTCCACCTGTGAATGATCCAAAAGAAGTGATTCCGTACATATGCTCAGCTCCAATTAAGGTATGTGTCATAAATCTCTGATTGAATTAAAGGGAAGGTTGGATTATTTTTCTAAGTGATGCATTACTCATGTGACTTGTTTGAAACTTTGTACCAGTACAACTTTATAAATTACTCCAACTCAGACTATACGAAGACAGGAAAAGCTTCTTTGAAGTTCCAGTTGATCAATCAACGTGCAGATTTCTCCTTTGCGCTATTTTCAGGCGGACTGTTAAATGTGCTTCCAGGCTCTTTCAGCTGTTCTTATATTTAGTATCTCCTTCTCGTTCTAACTAAAGAATGCTCATGTTAACTGACTCTCACCTTATATGTAGCATTGCAGCCATTATTTTACACTAATGCACTTAATAGGGAACCAGCCTATCTTCATTCAGACTTTGTATATTATTTGTGGGCTGACTTATAGTCTTCTGATTGAACACTGCAGCCTAAGCTTGTGGCAGTTTCCAATTTCATATCATTTGTCAATCCTAAAGTGCCTCTATATCCAAGACTTGCTCAGGGGAAGTCTTGGGATGAAGTAAGTTTATCTTCATGCTTTGCGGTTCTTGATATTTTGCCCATCCAAGTAATAAGATTCATTACTTCTATTTCTCCTATTATGGCTTTTCTTCAGCGATGCAGTTGCTATATATGAAGCATCAAGTAACAAGTAACCTATATAGAGTTAATAGATTTTGAGCACAACCCTCCAATGATGATAGTGTTCTAACAAGAATTTATTAGATTTTATAATTTTGACATGATACCGTTAGATTTTATAAGTTTGACATTATGTCATTATTAGATTTTATAAGTTTGACTTGATACTTTGGAACTAGGAATTGATGCTATTTTGTTTTAACACTCTGAAACCACTATTAGGACTACAGAAGTGATTTTAGGATTTTTTGGCTTGTCTTCTGCAGATGACAGTTACTTGGACTAGTGGATATGGCATAAATGAAGCTATACCCATTGTTGAGTGGGGTCTTAAGGGCAAAACGCAAGTGCAATCTCCTGCTGAAACATTGACATTCGGTCGTAACGACATGTGTGGTATGGTTTATTTGGTCATGATGCCATCCCACAACAATGGTTTTTATTGCATACATGGTTTGATCCAGTTAATATTTTTTAGAAAACCTGAATTTTAAATTGAATTTCTTCTTTGCATTCTGTAAATTGTATGAACCCTGTCTAGGAGTCATCATGAGCATTAATTATTTTAAAACTGAATAAACTGAAATCACTTGGTTCATTTACATCCCCTCCTATAATGTTCCCCATAATGTGTCATCAGAATATTTCAAGGATAACAAACTCCATTTTTTTAAATTATACCAGAGTAACATCTCATGAAATGGAGGGTGGGAGGGTACGAAACAACAAACTGAAAATCTAAGTTTTAGTAGAAGTAGCTTTCAGTGACCAGAAGTGGATAACCAGTAATGTTTTTCCTGTTTAAATTGCCACCGAATCTCGTTTTTCTATAGAATTTGTCAATTTGCAACATTTCATTGCAAGTTATTGCATTCTCTTGCAACTGGAAGTAAGTAAATGTGGGAAACTCTTATTATATACAGATTACTGCTTTCTTATTCTTTTGAAAAATAGGGAGTAGGCTTTTCTATAGCAGAATAATGTGGTTCTTTTGTTACTCTCCCTTGCAGGTTCACCTGCACGAACTGTTGGTTGGCGTGACCCAGGTTTCATACACACAAGTTTTCTCAAAAACCTTTGGCCAAATTTAGTGTATGCATTCAAATATCCATTTCTGTTTATAACACAATGATGGTCTAGCAAAGTTTGTTCTATATATTTTTTTTAAATATTTTTCAGTTATACATATCGATTAGGACATCTATCATCTGATGGTTCTTATATTTGGAGCAAGAAATATTCATTCAAGTCATCACCATCTCCTGGACAGGACTCATTGCAACGTGTTATCATATTTGGTGACATGGGGAAGGTAATTTGAATTTTCAAAATAAAATTTATATTAAGAAAGAAGACCGTCTGAAATTGTCTTTGGGAGGAAGAACCTAGTATGCAAAAACTATTATTGTACACGTTAGACTACATAGTTGCAAAAGTATAATACAAACATAGCACAATTATTGATAATTTGGAATAGTAGTCAGGTTAAAAATGATGAAGTCGCAAAAGGAATGTTGAGCATGATTATTGAGAAAAGCACTTACTTTTCTTTCATTTTGTTTCAGGCTGAACGCGATGGTTCAAATGAGTATAATGCCTATCAACCTGGTTCACTTAACACCACTGACCAGCTCATCAAGGATTTAGAAAATATTGACATTGTTTTCCACATAGGAGATATAACTTATGCAAACGGATACCTCTCGCAGTGGGACCAATTCACAGCTCAAGTGGAACCAATTGCATCAACATTGCCATATATGATTGCCAGGTTTGTCCTATTGTCCTCACCTTATGTTGCCATGTAAATTAGATTCATGTATTGCATATATGTTGAACAATAATTGTCTAATAATCATGCAGTGGTAATCATGAACGGGATTGGCCCAACTCAGGATCCTTTTATAACACTACAGATTCAGGTGGTGAATGTGGAGTTTTGGCGCAGAACATGTTTTTTGTTCCAGCTGAAAACAGAGCAAACTTTTGGTAAACTCAGATTCATAAAAATTTAAATTTGACCATTTAATTATATGTATGTCTGGATTACATCAAATTTGAGGGATAATCTTTTTTTCCTCATCAAAAGCTCTGATAAAATTATACTAATTACCCATTTCAAACACAATATGAACTAATCCAAAACAAACACTCTTAAATCTAAAGTTTACAAATAGTTATAAGAATGATGCTATACATATAATTACAAAATTATTTAAATTTTTAATTCATGTTTGGCTTTTGTTATAAAGGTGGTATGAAGTTGAGTTAATTTAAACTCAGTGAGAGAGTTTTTTTATTAAATGTCTTGTGACATAAATATATTTTAGTATTCTAAATGAATAATTACGGGTTATATACAAAAATGTGTCAATAATTCTAATGATATATAATAATATATTTGTCATATTTGCTATATAATAAATGAGACTTTGGATATCCAGGTATGCAACTGATTATGGCATGTTTCGCTTCTGCATAGCTGACACTGAACATGATTGGAGGGAAGGATCAGAACAATACAAATTCATTGAGCATTGCCTTGCAACAGTAGACAGACAGAAACAACCATGGTTGATTTTTGCTGCTCACCGCGTGCTTGGATATTCCTCTGATTTTTGGTATGGTGCGGAGGGCTCATTTGAAGAGCCAATGGGAAGAGAGAGTTTACAGAGACTTTGGCAGAAATATAAAGTAGACATTGCATTTTATGGCCATGTGCATAACTACGAAAGGACGTGCCCCATTTATGAGGTAAAGATAACAGTCAAATATGTCATGTCTGTTTAAATTCTAACCAACTTGCATAGTTGGTAAGTCAGTGATTTGTTTTCGTCATTGTATTTTAATAACTTCCATACTAATGATAATCTTTTTATGAATAAAATCCATATACAGAATAAATGTGTGAATGATGAAAGGTCTCACTATTCCGGTGTTGTGGATGGAACAATTCATGTCGTTGCTGGAGGAGCAGGAAGTCACTTGTCAAAATTCAGCCAAGTAACCCCTAAATGGAGTCTGTATAGAGACTACGATTTTGGGTTTGTCAAGTTGACAGCATTCAATCATTCATCTCTCCTATTTGAATACAAGAAAAGCAGTGATGGAAAGGTCTACGATTCTTTTACAATTTCAAGGGATTACAAAGATGTCTTAGACTGTGTGCATGATAGCTGTGAAGCAACCACTTCAGCAACTTAAACTGCTTCTTTATACACATGGATGTTCTACCGTTTTTTGTTTTATGGTATTTCCTTTCTTTAAAAAAAATCTAGGTATAACAAATGTTATTTCTTAAACATTTGTAATTTTTAAGTACTCTCAATAAAATTTATTAGTTACATTTCATGCAAGGAGTGAGCTTACAATTCTTATTGTTCATGTTAGATGATTAGACTATATAGCTGCCATAGTACAATATACCAAATTAATACAATACAAAAGCATTTATTTGCTTTTAGTTACAACTTATCATCATAAACTTTTGGGTTGAATTACTCTTCATATCAGTAATAGCTGATATATCATAAACTTGTTATCGTGAATGCACATAGAGAACTTTGCGTATATGCTGTCTATATGATCATAAACTTGTTATATGATAAAAACAATTTTCTACTGGAAGTTAACCTAAACGACTACTACTAAAGCTAAAAAAAACTAACGAAATTAAGATAAAACTCATATTTCATTCATTGATTGATAATGGGCAAAGTTGAGTATATTTATATAGTTATAAGAATATCAATCAACGGATAATAATTATCCAAGTGTAACATCAAGAAAGTTTTAGCCCACCTAACCCTAGAAGCAAACTCATGAAAATTACAAGTTTTGGAACGAGTGAGATGTAAAATGTGTGTGAGGACCTAAGTTTTTTAGAAAATGGGGTCCTCAATTGACAATTTAAAAATAAATAAAATGTAAAATCAATTGACAATTTAAAAATAAATAAAATGTACAAGTAGTGTTGGTGGGAATTAAATATTGAACTCTTTGGTTATTAAAAATAGGCATTACTATCTCCTCTAATTTTCAATATTGAACATATGTTGCAGTAATTAATATTTGAAACCCCTTATTTTTTGGGGCCATGTGCGGTTGGACACCTTGAATGGATCTAGAACCGCCCCTAGACCTAAGGAGACTTGGTTCTTATGGAATGTATGTTTTTCAAGTTGGTATTTGGATAAGCTCGACAAAAGAATAGTTAGCAAAATAGTTCAAATCTAAAAAATTAATTTTAAATTGAATGTAATTAACTTATTGAATTAGAAGTGTCTTTTATATACAATATTCATTGAATTGAATTTTCCATTATAAGGTGCTCGCACTTGTTCTGCAATACCTCCAGTGAATACTCCGCCAGTATGAAAAGTTCTTAATGTTAGTTGAGTGCCCTTGATGGTTTGTTTGATAAATTTTTTCATGATTTTTTTAGGAGAAAAATAATGTATTTCTCTTTAATTTTAATTTTATATTTTTTTATTTTATTTTTTATCGCTAAACAACATTATTTCATATGAGAAAATTCATGTTAAGTTAAACTTCAAGTGTAACAGTTTGCAAGTTATGAAATTATTTAGATTTAATATGAATCAGGTTATATGAGTCAATTAGTAATTTATTGGATTGACCCATGACTAAGTGATCCAATATACTGATCGAGTTGATAATCAATTCAAGTCTAATAACATAATCATAGGTTAGAAGACACTTTTAACCTAAAAAATATCTTAAATTTGATATTTCATTTTCTATTATATTAATGATTGTGTTTGAATGCGCTGCTGGTACTTGGGTGGATAATAGTATTTTCTCACCCATTTTAAGTGAGGTCATTGATGTTTTAATAAACACAAAAGTCAAAGTGAAAAACATATAGATTGAAATTAAGCTTTCAAACTAATTTGGTGAAAATTATAAAGACCGCAGTGTGATAGTACCCCTCTAAGCCTAATATTCTTTTGACTAGGATTTAGTATGCTTTCTTTCAAAAAAATAAAATAAAAATAATTATTTCATTTCATTATAAATATACATAAATATAAAGAGGTATCTGCTCAAACAATTGGATATTAGCATGAAACTTAGATAATCTAACTAAAGAATGAGTAACTCGATTGATTTATCTCTTTCAAAACTTCGAAAACTACTTATGACGACTTTACATTTAGAGAAAAGAGAATGAAATTTTGAGATGTTCATAGAATTTGCAGTAATAATAGCTTCCACGATCGACTTGAAGTCTAGTTCAAAGACAACCCTGACACATGTACTCGTATGCCTTCTAAAGAAAAGAAAGTTGCAAAATTTATGATTAGATTAGATAAAAGGAAAAAAAGACAATAACACAGGCGGCTAAATGGTAATACCTCCGCTCCTATATATAGAACAAACAATTATTTAATTCAATAAAAAATAATTAGATTAGGTAACTTATCATAAATTTTAATTTTATTTTAAAAATATACATTACATTAATGATTAAAAAGAGGATTATTTTTCAACTAATAAATACATTCGCTTCTATGGAAAGATGAGTGTAATTATTAATAGGTCTTACAATTAATTAGGAGTAAAAATTAATAATATAATATTATAATTGTATTTCTTATAATTAGAAAAAAAAATGTTATCTTTTATTTCTTAAATAAAAAAATCGGAGGTAGTTTTTATAACTTAAAATCAATAAAAATCATAGATAAATTAGAAATAAATATAAAAGCTTAATCAAATATTAATTTAAAAAATTATTATTATTAAATCAAATATAAAATACTAGCATGATAATATTTTCGTAAACATAAATCTTGTTATGGGGCCGATGAAAATACTAATACAATTCTAAACTTTGACAAAGAGTTTTTTTGGTACAAAAAAACAATTATTAAATAAACTGTTATATTTTACTTTATTTTTAGTTATTAAATAATAAAATTTATATTTTTCGAATTAGGGTTATTTAAGATTATAATAATATTTAATTTAATAAAATTTAAATATAATTAAATAAAACTATGTAATAGTATTTAAAAAAATATATTCGGGATAAAAAGTTGTGTAACTCAATAAAACTATTAATAATTCTTAAAATCATCACTTCCTAGCGTGACACTGTTTATCAAATAACTGGAAAAATTAATATAAAATTATTCTACCAGAAATAAAATAAATGCAACAATGATAAGTATAAGATTGAAATAGACCTTTGACCGCAAGTTTGTTGGTTAATAAAAATTGAGATCAAAATTGAGATCAAAGAGCATTCAATCAATCAAATTAATCAATGGTCAACTCTATGTATGCATATATAATTAAAACTCCATACCTTGCATGTTTCAATGAATTCAGTGATTCATATGTTTCACGGAATATTAATCAACTTGGTTCTAAAAATATCAAGCCTGTCAATTATGGTTTCACACTTAGAATTTCAGAATATGATTTAGAAGTTTCTAAAATTGGATCGATTCGAAAACCAAATTTTGCACTTTATTTCCAACTTTTATTAAAATTAAAGTGTTTTTTTTTTCTTTTTAAGTATTGAAAAAATATTATTCAAAGAATTAATAGTAAAAAATTCTATTAGGAATTATATTAAAGATATATTAAAAATTATGGTAAAATATATTGATAACATTATCAATAAAAAAAAGTTACTTTTAATTGTTTAATTTATATTTTTATTTTGAAATGGAGGAAGTAGTAAAAACAACACACTAAATTTTTTTTAAAAAAATACTAATATATTATTTTAGATCACTCTTTTGTATATTGTTTTTAAATCAATATCACCCTGGTTAGTATAATTAGTATGAATTCTTATTAAATAATATACAGTGGTTAAAAGAGTTTAATTTTGATATATTGTTAGCATAAAAATTGGAATATTATTAACTAATAAAATGGCATATTAATTATATATTTTAAAATAGTTATTAAAAAGTCAATAAATTTTAATGATATGTTAATTTATAATTAATTGATAATTTAAAAATATTTATCTTATTAAGTTTTTGTTTTTAGAGATCATAAATATCTGGAAAACAATCTAAGAAATACTACTTTGAACGGTATTTTTTTAATATTTAATACAACTACACTTCCTGAACAAATATATTCTAATTATAATGGTAAAATT
>PYAF01001709.1:3526666-3544712 GCA_007407185.1 Glycine tomentella | reverse complement strand
TAACCATGGAAAAAATTTATTTTATCAATCAATTATCTATAATTAATTATTGTTAGAATAAATTTTACAAATAAGACTTATATTTGTATATATATTAGGGGAAAATGAGTTTTAGATAATTTATTTTATTAAGATCATATAAATAAAATTAATATATATATATATAGTAGTTGACTTAACATTTTAAAAATTAATTGTTTTAGAAAAAAACATTATCTTAATTATAATCTCTGCATTTTTTTTCTTATAACAAAAAACGTTTTTTTTATCTCATAGGAAACGACATTTTTATCACTTTGATTATTTTCTCAAGCATAAATTTCTGAAAAAGAAACTTTATCCTTAAAAAGATTCCCAAAAAATAATCCTTTCCAAACATCTTAGTGGTGTTTGGTGTAAAAAAAAAATATTCTTTTTAAAGAAATTTTATTTTTTGGACTTTTTTATTTATTAAAAACAATTATTTTAAAGAGTCTTTTTAAAAGCATATTTGAACTTGTTTCTTTTTTAAAAGAGAAGAAACCTCTCCAAAAAAAAAAAAAAAGAAGTTAAACACTTTATTTTGATGAAATAGTGCATGAGCTTGATTTCTTACGGAGTTACGGTGAATTTTGCTCATTTTTAATTTCTTAACCCTTTTCTTTCCATTCTCTCTTCTTTTTTCTTTAAATTAAATACATATACCTTCTATTAAAAAAAATCATTATGCAATCAATTAGGATCATAATCCCTTCCCCTTTCCTCTTGTAAGACATGCTCTTAGACTCATGTTTGATAATGTGAAAATTTTCTTATATTTGAAATAGTTTGAATTAAAAATTTCTTATTACTAACCCTGAGAAATTTTTTCGGCTCAAAATTCCGCTCATTTTAGGGCTAAACTAGTCATAACAAGACTGAAAAAAGAAAGTGCTTTAAGCATCACAATAATAGTAATATTTGGTTATAAAATTTAAGATTGCATATTTAAATATTTATAAATGTCAAACATGATCTTTAATATGATTGTCAATATCTAGTTATTATTATGATTTGATTATAAGTTTGCCAATTATATAGTATTAATGTATTATTACTATTAGATATCAATCAACGGATAATAATTATCCAAGTGTCAACGTCATATTGTTTTAATACAAGTAAAATAAAAACTATGCTTTATAAATTAAATATTTAAATTCATCCTATGTAATCCTTGGACCATTTAATTTCTTATCATTATCTTACTTAAGAGAGAAAACAAAAAATATGAGAATTTTTTGTTGACTAAATGCTCTGGCTATATATTGTATAGAGCTCCCGTTTGTGTCAAGGAGTTTCGATATCAATTAATGTGAGTTATGCTGGAAATACGATACTGATGTGGATACAAAACTTTTAGCCCATCTAACCCTAGAAGCAATCTCATGAAAGTTACAAGTGAAATTTTGGAACGAGTGAGATGTAAAATGTGTGTAAGGATCAAACGAGAGTTGGTTCTTATTTTGTCGAATATCTTGAATCCTATACAAATGAAATTTTCGACTTGGTTCTCTCCAAAATTAGATGGAATGTAGGTTTTTCAAGTTGGTGTTTGGGTAATTTCGACAAGAGAATAGTTAACAAAATTGTTCAAATCTGAAAAATTAATTTTAAATTGAAAGTTATTAATTTATTGAATTAGAAGTGACGTTTGGTATACAACGTCCAGACTGGGTTAGAACAAGTATTTAATGGTTTGTTTGCATAAATTTTTCCATGATTTTTTAGGAGAAAAAAATGGATTTATCTTTAATTTAATTTTTTTCTTTTTTTTTTATAGCTGAACAACATTATTTCATACGAGAAATTCATTTTAAGTTAAACTTTGAGTGTAAAAGTTTGTAAGTTATAAAATTATTTACATTTTTTTTAATTTAAACTGAGTTATACTAGTCAATTAATGATTCATTGGATTGATCCATAAGTGATCTAGTATTCTGATCGAGTTGATAATCAATTAAAGTCTAATAACATAATCATAGGATTGAAACAATGGTATAATGTTTTTGAGTTTATATGTGAAGGAACTAATGAGAAAAATCATATTTTTTAATTTTTTTCGTGTGCAAAATTTTCTTGAACTAATGACTTTTAGAATAGGATTAATCTATAACCTAATAGGTTGAAAGAAAACTGTAATCTAAAAAAAATATCCTAAATTTGATACTTCATTTTCTATTATATTAATGATTATATTTGAATGCATTGCTAATACTCAGGTGGAAAATAGTATTTCCTAACCCATTTTAAGTGAGGTCATTGATATTTTAATAAACACAAAAGTCAAAGTGAAAAACATATATAGATTGAAATAAAGCTTTTTAAAACTAATTTGGTGAAAATTATAAAGACCGGAGTGTTATATCTAAGCCATAACATTCTTTTGACCAGGATTTGGTATGCTTTCTTTCAAAAAATAAAATAAAAAATAATTATTTCATTTCATTATAAATATACATAAATATACAGAGGTATACTCTAACTAAAGAATGAGTAACTCGATTGATTTATCTCTTTCAAAACTTCGAAAACTACTTATGACGACTTTACATTTAGATAAACGAGAATAAATTTTGAGATGTTCATAAAATTTGCAGTAATAGCTTCCACCACCAACTTGCTGTCTAGTTCAAAGACAATTTTGACTGCATGTAACTCGTATGCCTTCTAAAGAAAACAAAGTTGCAAAATTTATGATTAGATTACATAAAAGTAAAAAAGACAATAACACAGGCTGCTAAATGGTAATACCTCTGCTCCTATATATAAAAAACAATTATTTAATTCATTAAAGCTAATAAAAAATAATTAGGCTTTCAACATTTGTTTCTTTTGGATCAACCTTCGTGGTCAACTTCTTCGAGGCCAATGTTGTTTGGACTTCATCCATTGTCAATTACTCTTTTCCAAACATCATTGTCTCAAGAATCAACTTGTTGAAGTCGTCAATATGATCAACAATCGACTTTCTCACTACCATTTGGATGGCATGTAATATTTTCTTCAAAGATTAGTCTATTTGCTAATGGTTTCTTCATGCAGAGGCTTTCCAGCTTGCTCCAAGCACCAACAACTGTCTTTTCCTTTGAGACCTCTCACAATACTCCGTCTCCAAGTGTAACGACCTAAAATTATTCTAGATATGATATTTTTACTAGGGTTAAATTTTTAAGAATCATTAGATAATTTTTATTACTATTTTATTTTTACTAAACGGGTCTTTGTATAAATTCTAAAACGTATGAATTATAGGAGTTGTTAAACTGATATATATTATAAGTAGTCACAGTCCTAACTACAAAAGTCATTATTAAACAAGTACATGATTTTTCATACACCAGCCTAATTCGTATTACATTATCAACATCAGAGTACTTCAAATACTATTATTTATTTACAAAGTCCACAACTCATATTTTTTTTTCTTTTAAACATATCCTCCAATGCTATCCTCTTCACTGATCACGATTATAGGATCCGTGGCCGGGTTAGGATACACAGGAGCAAATTGTAAGAAGGGGTCATGTGGATTAAACTCCTCACTAAAGACAGAGATGGGAAAGTGAGTTCCAAAGTAAATGTGGGCACACAGGACGGGCTGCATAGTTATAATATAACAATTTCTGACTTCATCTATATATCATGCTATGTCCAATGCGTCAAGGAACAGGATGATTGATGCCATCTAAAATAAAACATGGAACAATTCTAGTGAGAAATAAAATTTCTCAATAGGCAAAACTAAACCACCAAACATATTAGTATGTTAGTAAATCATCAATATAACCAAATAAGTCCAGATAAGAAATTATGCAACTTTATGAATGCATGAAATGAATTTTCCCATGATACACATGGCCTCTATATATCGTATTGTATGTAGCTACATCTCATATTTGATGTAGACTTGCGATCGTCTTACGCAAACATGCATGATTTATTCCATGTAACTGCACCTGGTCACTACATATTGGAGATCGGAACATATCATCACCTCAAATTCCATCATAACATCATATGTACCAAAGTAGGGTTAGGCTACCATATCTTATAAAATTATACCAACTCAGGCATGATGTTTAATTATCTTCAAGCTACAGAAAAATCATATTTCTAGTCTAACTAATAAACCATCATGTATCTTTTAATTAAAATTTTAAGTTAAGTTTTTTTTTTTTTTCGGGATGGCCGGGGTACTGTGGCTGGGATCCGGGGTGCTGTGGTCGGGGTCCAGGGTATCGTGGCCGGGGTCCAAGGTGCTATGGTCGGGGTCCAGGGTGCTATGGCTTGGGTCCAAGGTGCTGTGGCCGAGGTCCAGGGTGCTGTGGCCGAGGTCCAGGGTGCTGTGGCCAAGGTCCAGGGTACCGTGGCCGAGATGCAGTTTAAAATAATAAAAACAACTCGAATATCATCAGAATCATCTCCAAAAATCATCAAATAAACTTCCAAACATTACTAATATTTTAGCCTATAAATCATGACCTATCCTATTATTTAAATTAACATTTTCACATCATGAAATGAAATTTCAACCTAAATAAGAGCCATAATTCTATATATTTAAGCATGTAAACTAGTTCAAATAAATTCCTAAGGATTGAAGCCTAGCCTACCTTCAATAAGTCTAATGGACTGAGTATAGAATTTCTGGAATAACTTTAAGGTAGAAAGTTTTTACGTGAAGGAAAGAAGAAATGAAAGTATATAAAGGTGGTAGAAAATAAAGGTTTTAATATGAAGAGTGGGGGCTGAAAGTTTTCCTGTAGAGATTTTCTGAATGCAAGGGTATTTATACTAGTTTATTTAGTTGGGTTTTAAATGAGCTAATTGAGTTATAACTGGGTTAGGATTTAGTTTGATTACAAAGTAACTAACCTTGAAGATATTTATCCTAAGTTAATCATGACAAATATTCCTTCATTTATGGGTTAAGGGAACGTGTAAGTTGCTAAACAAATGAATTTATTTTGCCTATATCCATATGACTGAAATTATATAAAGCAAGATTCCTTCATTAATGACATGTGCACGTGGAAGGATGCTTAAAGCTTGATTTTGTTTATTTGTTCCCCCTAATGCCACATGGATATCCCTAAAAGATTATTCAAGAAACTTGGACTAAGCTTGTCTCATTCTATTTACTCATTCACTTTACCTTGATTTTAGTTGGCCAAATATTCACTTAGCAAAGCATATTTGCATGGCTGTTGTGAATTTTTAGAGTATTTATGTTCAAATAAATTATATATATATATATATATTTTATATTCAACCATTATCATATTTCCATAAATTAATTATAAATATAAACTAAAATATAATTTTGAGGATGTTACACCAAGATTCAAGATGACCATGACGCTATATGCCTTGTCCATGATTGTCTTTCTATATGCTTCAGACATTTTGTTGAAATGCTTTTTCTCCACCCAATACCTGATCAAGATCCTGTGTAACAAGTAGCGCCCGCATCTTTCATCTCTAGATTCCAAAATCATTTTTTCCTTTGAATTTCTCCGGATCAAACTTTGTAGTCGCCATGATCACCTTATTGAATCAAGCTCTTAGATACAATTTGTTGTGAAAACTTGTCCAAAATCACAACTATCTTATTAAATTCAGAGAAACAAATCTTACTCTATGATCAGGTTTAAAGAACAAGAAAAAGTGAATGACAAAATAATTTGAGTGGGATAACAATCAACCATTGGAAATATAAAAAACCAATATTTTTCTATTCATACACATAACAAGCATCAAACCTTTTATATACTACAATTAACAACGGATTTCCCATGACAAAAATTCTAACTAACTTAAATGGGCTAAAATTAAAAAATAATACAAATTAATTAATTAATTAGCAAAATGGTGCAATTTGTCCAATATTTAGCAAAATGGTGCAGGCAAACACGCCTAAGGTTAGGTGTGTTTAAACACGCCCAGAATGGGGCATATTTCACCTGGTGGTGACACGTGGCAAGCATGAACAGGGGCTTAGGGTTTTCGCGGTGTTTTCGTAAATTACGGAAGGTCATAACTTTTGACTGGGACGTCTGATTGACACGAAACTGGAGGCCACGCGCTCAAAATTGAGAGGAGAAGGTCTAGCAAGTTCCACCTGGGGACTTGCCCAAAAATTTTTCCCAAAAGAGGTCTCTAAGTGCCTCAAAATTGCGATTTAAGTTTTGGAGCCTCAAAATTTTTTTTGTTTTCTGATATTTTATCTACTCAATTAGCGAATTGCAAGCTATTCTTTGTTTATCTAATTACTTCTCTTAATTTCGAGCGTTCTGACATAAATTACGTCATCATCGGACATTGCTACGAGAAATTACGACTGTTCAAAGTTATATGCATCGTCAATTTTACAGTATAATTTTGGATAATTTTTGAAATTATTTTTGCAATCACAACAGCATGATTTTTTAGGATTTATAGTTTAGGATTTTGGGTTTTGGGTTTAGGTTTATGGTTGAGGATTTAGGGTTTAGGGTTTAGGGTTTTGGTTTATGGTTGAGGATTTAGGGTTTAGGGTTTAGGGTTTAGGTTTATGGTTGAGGATTTAGGGTTTAGTGTTTTGGGTTTATGGTTTTGGGTTTAGGTTTATGGTTGATGATTTAGGGTTTAGGGTTTATGGTTTAGTGTTTAGGGTTTAGGGTTTATGGTTTAGGTCTAGGGTTTAGTGGTTTAGGGTTTTGACCCAATCCAAAGGAATCAATAGAAAAAGCAAATCCCTTATGATACACCAGATCCCAAGGCATAAATCCTAATCAGAAGATCAGAACTAAAACCTAAACCCTAGGTCTGTTCCCAGCGGCATAAATCCTAATCACAATATAAATTCCTAACCTTAACTGAAATCCATCAACCCTACGCCTATGCCTGAACACGTAAACCCTAATCACCACATCACACCTAAACCATAAACCGGCACACACAAACCCTAACTCTATACCCCAACCCATAAACCCTAATCACCATGTCAACCTTAAACCCTAAACCCGATTTACATATACCATAATCACTACCTCAAGGCCTAAACCCTAATCACAACATAAGCCATAATAACAATGTCCCACAGGCCCCCTTGTCCCTATAAAAGCCGGTGAAAATGACACAAGTTGAAACAATGTATGTCAAGGTTATTGTTGTATATTTTTAGTGGTTTAGGGCTTTGGATTAATTAACCCCAAACACTAAACCACTAAACCCTAAAGCATAAACCCTAAATCCTCAACCATAAACCTAAACCAAAAACCCAAAACCCTAAACCATAAATCTTAAAAAAATCATGCTGTTGTGATCGCAAAAATAATTTCAAAAAAATCCAAAATTATATTGCAAAATTGACGATGCATATAACTTTGAACAGTCGTAATTTCTCGTACCAATGTCCGATGATGACGTATTTTATGTCAGAACACTCGAAATTAAGAGAAGTAATTAGATAAACAAAGAATAGCTTGCAATTCACTAATTGAGTAGATAAAATATCAGAAAACAAAATTTTTTGGGGCTCCGAAACTTAAATCACAATTTTGAGGCACTTAGAGACCTCTTTTGGGAAAAATTATTGGGCAAGTCCCCAAGAGGGGACTTGCTAGACCTTCTCCTCTCAATTTTGAGCACGTGGCCACTGGTTTCGCGTCAATCGGACGTCCCAGTCAAAAGTTATAGCCTTCCGTAATTTACGAAAACACCACGAAAACTCTAAACTCCTGTTCATGCTTGCCACGTGTCACCACCAGGTGAAATACGCCCCATTCTGGGCGTGTTTAAACACGCCTAACCCTAGGCGTGTTTGCCTGCACCATTTTGCTAAATATTGGACAAATTGCACCATTTTACTAATTAATTAATTAATTTGTATTATTTTTTAATTTTAACCAACTTAAATACCTTCAAGTCTAAGTGAGATACCCAAATTACCCATATACAACACACTTATAAGTAGCAGTCACTCTACTCTACTAACAAACACTCCCTGACTTACCCCTTCATTTTCATTTTCATTTTCATTTCCATTCTCACACACAAAATGCGACTCATGCTCATGCTCTTCTCATGCTCTTCCTTTTCCTTCACTACCATTTTCACTCCCTCCACGCAGCGCGCATTTCAGAGTACCGCGCGCTCCTCTCTTTCAAAGCCTCCTCCTAACCGACGACCCCACCTTCGCTCTCTCGTCGTGGAACTGCTCCACTCCTTACTGCTCCTGGTTCGGCGTCACGTGCGACTCTCGCCGGCACGTGACCAGCCTCAACTTAACCTCCTTATCTCTCTCCGGCACTTTATCCGATGACCTCTCCCACCTTCCATTCCTCTCGCACCTCTCCCTCGCCGACAACAAGTTCTCCGGCCCCATTCCCGCCTCCTTCTCCGCCCTCTCCGCCCTCCGCTTCCTCAACCTCTCCAACAACCTTTTCAACGCCACCTTCCCTTCCCAGCTCAACCGCCTCGCCAACCTGGGGGTTCTCGACCTCTACAGCAGCAACATGACCGGAGAACTTCCTCTAACCGTCTCCGCCAAGCCCCTCCTCCGCCACCTCCACCTCTGCGGCAACTTCTTCTCCGGCCAGTTCCCTCCCGAGTACGGCACCTGGCAGCATCTCCAGTACCTCGCCCTCTCCGGCAACGAGCTCGCTGGCAATATCGCGCCCGAGCTCGGATACCTCTCAGCCCTCCGCGAGCTCTACATTGGCTACTACAACACCTACTCCGGCGGCATCCCGCCCGAGATTGGAAACCTGTCCAACCTTGTCCGGTTAGACGCCGACTACTGCGGCCTCTCCGGCGAGATTCCGGCGGAGCTCGGGAAGCTCCAGAATCTGGACACGCTGTTTCTTCAGGTGAATGCCAATGAGTGTGTTACACTCTATATTGGACCATGCCATAGTTCATACAAATTAAATAATTGGATTTGTTTTTTGCCAATGGTTAGTCTTGATAGTTTGGTTGAATGTAAAATTTTCATCCATTTAATTGTGCTTTGATGTGTATGATTTCAGGGTGAGGGTCCACAATGGGTGACAGTAGATATCGATTACCCTGACCCATCTGCAGATGATTGGGTTGGAGTTTTCTCTCCTGCAAAGTTCAAGTAATAATTACACATCTCTTTCTCAAAATGGACATGTATTGAATATTTGCAAAGAAGTTATAACTCAACTCTGTACCAAGCAGTGATCCTCAATAACTGAAATTTTCAAAACTAGTTGTTTCCAATGCTTGTGCATCTAATTATTGCTAAAAGAACTAAGTGAGAGTCTTCTTTTTAAATGGCAGTGCATCAATCTGTCCACCTGTGAATAATCCAAAAAAAGTGATTCCATACATATGCTCAGCTCAGCCCCAATTAAGGTACGTGTCATAAATCTCTGATTGAATTAAAGGGCAGGTTGGATTATTTTTCTAAGTGATGCATTACTCATGTGACTTGTTTGAAACTTTGTACCAGTACAAGTTTATAAATTACTCCAACCCATACTATACGAAGACAGGAAAAGCTTCTTTGAAGTTCCAGTTGATCAATCAACGTGCAGATTTCTCCTTTGTGCTATTTTCAGGCGGACTGTTAAATGTGCTTCCAGGCTCTTTCAGCTGTTCTTATATTTAGTATCTCCTTCTCGTTCTAACTAAAGCAGGCTCATGTTAATTGACTCTCACCTTATATGTAGCATTGCAGGCACTATTTTACACTAATGCACTTAATAGGGAACCAGCCTATCTTCATTCAGACTTTGTATATTATTTGTGGGCTGACTTATAGTCTTCTGATTGAACACTGCAGCCTAAGCTTGTGGCAGTTTCCAATTTCATATCATTTGTCAATCCTAAAGCGCCTCTATATCCAAGACTTGCTCACGGGAAGTCTAGGGATGAAGTAAGTTTATGTTTATCTTCATGCTTTGCGGTTCTTGATATTTTGCCCATCCAAGTAATAAGATTCATTACTTCTATTTCTCCTATTATGGCTTTCCTTCAGCGATGCAGTTGCTATATATGAAGCATCAAGTAACAAGTATCCTATATAGAGTTAATAGATTTTGAGCACAACCCTCCAATGATGATAGTGTTCTAACAAAAATTTATTAGATTTTATAATTTTGACATGATACCGTTAGATTTTATAAGTTTGACATTATGTCATTATTAGATTTTATAAGTTTGACTTCATACTTTGGAACTAGGAATTGATGGTATTTTGTTTTAACACTCTGAAACCACTATTAGGACTACAGAAGTGATTTTAGGATTTTTTGGCTTGTCTTCTGCAGATGACAGTTACTTGGACTAGTGGAAATGGCATAAATGAAGCTACACCCTTTGTTGAGTGGGGTCCTAAGGGCAAAACGCAAGTGCAATCTCCTGCTGAAACATTGACATTCGGTCGTAACTACATGTGTGGTATGGTTTATTTGGTCATAATGCCATCCCACAACAATGGGTTTTTATTGCATACATGGTCTGATCCCATTTAATATTTTTTAGAAAACCCGAATTTTAAATTGAATTTCTTCTTTGCATTCTGTAAATTGTATGAACCCTGGCTAGGAGTCATCATGAGCATTAATTACTTTAAAACTGAATAAACTGAAATCACTTGGTTCATTTACATCCCCTTCTATAATGTTCCCCATAATGTGTCATCAGAATATTTCAAGGATAACAAACTTCATTTCTTGAAAATTATACCAGAGTAGCACCTTATGAAATGAAGGGTGGGAGGGTACGAAACAACAAACTGAAAATCTAAGTTTTAGTAGAAGTAGCTTTCACCGAATCTCGTTTTCATCTTTTCTATAGAATTTGCAACATTTCATTGCAAGTTATTGCATTCTCCTGCAACTGGAATTAAGTAAATGTGGGAAACTCTTATATACAGTTTTCTTATTCTTTTGAAAATCAGGGAGTAGGCTTTTCTATAGCAGAATAATGTGGTTCTTTTGTTACTCTCCCTTGCAGGTTCACATGCACGAACTGTTGGTTGGCGTGACCCTGGTTTCATACACACAAGTTTTCTCAAAAACCTTTGGCCAAATTTAGTGTATGCATTCAAATATCCATTTCTGTTTATAACACAATGAGTGTCTAGCAAAGTTTGTTCTATATATTTTTTTTAAATATTTTTCAGTTATACATATCGATTAGGGCATCTATCATCTGATGGTTCTTATATTTGGAGCAAGAAATATTCATTCAAGTCATCACCATCTCCTGGACAGGACTCATTGCAACTTGTTATCATATTTGGCGGACATGGGGAAGGTAATGTTAATTTTCAAAATAAAATTTATATTAAGAAAGAAGACAGTCTGAAACTGTCTTTGGGAGGAAGAATCTAGTATGCAAAAACTAAGCATGGTCTGTACAATCCTTATTCTACATGTTAGACTACATAGCTGCAAAAGTACAATACAAACCGAGCACAATTATTGATAATTTGGATAATAGTCAGGTTAAAAATGATGAAGTCGCAAGATGACTGTTGAGCATGGTTATTGATGAAAGCACTTACTTTTCTTTCATTTTGTTTCAGGCCGAAAGCGATGGTTCAAATGAGTATAATGCCTATCAACCTGGTTCACTTAACACCATTGACCAGTTCATCAAGGATTTAGAAAATATTGACATTGTTTTCCACGTAGGAGATATAACTTATGCAAACGGATACCTCTCGCAGTGAGACCAATTCACAACTCTAGTGGAACCATTTGCATCAACAGTTCCATATATGATTGTCAGGTTTGTCCTATTGTCCTCACCTTATGTTACCATGTAAATTAGATTCATGTATTACATATATGTTAAACAATAATTGTCTAATAATCATGCAGTGGTAATCATGAACGCGATTGGCCCAACACAGGATCCTTTTATAACACTACAGGTGGTGAATGTGGAGTTTTGGCGCAGAACATGTTTTTTGTTCCAGCTGAAAACAGAGCAAACTTTTGGTAAACTCAGATTTATCAAAAATTTAAATTTGACCATTTAATCATATGTATGTTTGGATTACATCAAATTTGAGGGATAATATTTTTTTACCCATCAAAAGCTCTATTAAAATTATAATGACTACCCATTTCAAACACAATATGAACTAATCCAAACCAAACACTCTTAAATTTAAAGTTTACAAATAGTTATAAGAATGATGCTATACATATCACCACAAAATTATTTATATTTTTAATTCATGTTTGACTTTTGTTACAAAGGTGGTATAAAGTTGAGTTAATTTAAACTTACTGAGAGAGTTTTTTTATTAAATGTCTTCGTGACATAAGTATGTTTTAGTGTTCTAAATGAATAATTTCGGGTTATGTACATAAAAATGTGTCAATAATTGTAATGATGTATAGTAATATATTTTTCATATTTGATATATAATAAATGAGATTTTGGATATCCAGGTATGCAACTGATTATGGCATGTTTCACTGCATAGCTTTCCATCGCTGCTTTTCTTGTATTCAAGGAGGAGAGATGAATGATTGAATGCTGTCAACTTGACAAATCCAAAATCGTAATCTCTGTGAAGACTCCACTTAGGGGTTACTTGGCTGAATTTTGACAAGTGGCTTCCTGCTCCTCCAACAACAACATGAATTGTTCCCTTCACTACACCGGAATAGTGAGACCTTTCATCATTCACACTTTTGATTTTGTATGGATTTTGTTCATAAAAAAATTAGCATTAGTATGAAAATTATTAAAAGCTCACCATTGTAACAGTAGGAATAGTGAGTTTACAAAATGAATGAAGCAACCATCCATAGATCATCTCATAAGAAGCATACCACGAAATGCGAGGAAAACAAATCATGGACTTACCAACTATGCAAGTTGGTTTGAATTTAAATAGAGCCATGACATATTTGGCTGTTATCCTTACCTGAGAAATGGGGCATGTCCTTTCGTAGTTATGCACATGGCCATAAAATGCAATGTCTACTTTATATTTCTGCCAAAGTCTCTGCAAACTCTCTCTTCCCATTGGCTCTCCAAATGAGCCCTCTGCAGCATACCAAAAATAAGAGGAATATCCTAGCACGCGGTGAGCAGCAAAAATCAACCAGGGTTGTTTCTGTCTGTCTACTGTTGCAAGGCAATGCTCAATGAATTTGTGTTGTTCTGATCCTTCCCTCCAATCATTCAATCATTCATCTCTCCTCCTTGAATACAAACCAACTTGCATAGTTGGTAAGTCCATGATTTGTTTTCCTCATTGTATGCATTTCGTGGTGTGCTTTTTATGAGATGGTCTATGGATGGTTGCTTCATTCATTTTGTAAACTCACTATTCCTACTGTTACAATGGTGAGCTTTTAATAATTTTCATACTAATGCTAATTTTTTTATGAACAAAATCCATACAGAATCAATGTGTGAATGATGAAAGGTCTCACTATTCCGCTGTAGTAAAAGGAACAATTCATGTTGTTGTTGGAGGAGCAGTAAGCCACTTGTCAAAATTCAGCCAAGTAACCCCTAAGTGGAGTCTTCACATAGATTACGATTTTGGATTTGTCAAGTTGACAGCATTCAATTATTCATCTCTCCTCCTTGAATACAAGAAAAGCAGTGATAGAAAGTTATGCAGAAGTGAAACATGCCATAATCCGTTGCATAACTGGATATCCAGAATCTCATTTATTATATATCAAATATGAAAAATATATTACTATACATCATTACAATTATTGACACATTTTTTTGTACATAACCCGGAATTATTCATTTAGAACACTAAAACATATATATGTCACAAGACATTTAATAAAAAAACTCTCTCAGTGAGTTTAAATTAACTCAATTTTATACCACCTTTGTAACAAAAGCCAAACATGAATTAAAAATATAAATAATTTTGTGGTGATATGTATAGCATCATTCTTATAACTATTTGTAAACTTTAAATTTAAGAGTGTTTGGTTTGGATTAGTTCGTATTGTGTTTGAAATGGGTTGATGGTGAAAAAAATATTATCCCTCAAATTTGATGTAATCCAAACATACATATAATTAAATGGTCAAATTTAATTTTTTGATAAATCTGAGTTTACCAAAAGTTTGCTTCCACATTCACCACCTGAACCTGTAGTGTTATAAAAGGATCCTGTGTTGGGCCAATCGCATTCATGATTATCACTGCATGATTATTAGACAATTATTGTTCAACATATATGTAATACATGACAACGTAAGGTGAGGACAATAGGACAAACCTGGCAATCATATATGGCACTGTTGATGTAATTGGTTCTAATGGAGAGCTGTGAATTGGTCCCACTATGAGAGGTATCCGTTTGCATAGGTTATATCTCCTATGTGGAAAACAATGTCAATATTTTCTAAATCCTTGATGAGCTGGTCAATGTTGTTAAGTGAACCAGATTGATAGGCATTATACTCATTTGAATCATCGCGTACGGCCTGAAACAAGATGAAAGAAAAGTAAGTGTTTTCATCAATAATCATGCTCAACAGTCATCTTGCGACTTCATCATTTTTAACCTGACTATTATTCCAAATTATCAATAATTGTGCTCGGTTTGTATTGTACTTTTGCAGCAGCTATGTAGTCTAACGTGTACAATAAGAATTGTACAGACCATGCTTAGTTTTTGCATACTAGGTTCTTCCTCCCAAAGACAGTTTTAGACGGTCTTCTTTCTTAATATAAATTTTATTTTGAAAATTAACATTACCTTCTCTATGTCGCCAAATATGATAACAAGTTGAAATGAGTCCTGTCCAGGAGATGGTGATGACTTGAATGAATATTTCTTGCTCCAAATATAAGAACCATCAGATGATAGATGCCCTAATCGATATGTATAACTGAAAAATATTTAAAAAAAATATATAGAACAAACTTTGCTAGACCCTCATTGTGTTATAAACAGAAATGGATATTTGAATGCATACACTAAATTTGGCCAAAGGTTTTTGAGAAAACTTGTGTGTATGAAACCAGGGTCACTCCAACCAACAGTTCTACTCCCTGTTTTTCAAAAGAATAAGAAAGCAGCAATCTGTATATAAGAGTTTCCCACACATTTACTTACTTCCAGTTGCAAGAGAATGCAATAACTTGCAATGAAATGTTGCAAATGCTATAGAAAAGATGAAAACGAGATTCGGTGAAAGCTACTTCTACTAAAACTTAGATTTTCAGTTTGTTGTTTCGTACCCTCCCACCCTTCATTTCATAAGATGCTACTCTGGTATAATTTTCAAGAAATGAAGTTTGTTATCCTTGAAATATTCTGATGACACATTATGGGGAACATTATGGAAGGGGATGTAAATGAACCAAGTGATTTCAGTTTTAAAGTAATTAATGCTCATGATGACTCCTAACCAGGGTTCATACAATTTACAGAATGCAAAGAAGAAATTCAATTTAAAATTCGGGTTTTCTAAAAAATATTAACTAGATCAGACCATGTATGTAATAAAAACCCATTGTTGTGGGATGGCATTATGACCAAATAAACCATACCACACATTTCGTTACGACCGAATGTTTCAGGAGATTGCACTTGCGTTTTGCCCTTAGGACCCCACTCAACAAAGGGTGTAGCTTAATTTATGCCATATCCACTAGTCCAAGTAACTGTCATCTGCAGAAGACAAGCCAAAAAATCCTAAAATCACTTCTGTAGTCCTAACAGTGGTTTCAGAGTGTTAAAACAAAATACCATCAATTCCTAGTTCCAAAGTATGAAGTCAAACTTATAAAATCTAATAATGTCATAATGTCAAACTTATAAAATCTAACGGTATCATGTCAAAATTATAAAATCTAATAAATTTTTGTTAGAACACTATCATCATTGGAGGGTTGTGCTCAAAATCTATTTACTCTATATATGTATTGTGAATATTCTAGTATTGATTAGATGACAATGCACAATATAATTTAGATAAATTAGACATTTATAATTATGTAATTTAATAATTAGCATTTACTTACCTATTTAAAATATAGACACAATTAAAGTAATAATTTTCGTAAATTGTATTATATAAATATAGATATAGATGTTCGATATTTATTAATAATTTTTCATAAATTATATTATACAAATATAGATATTATAATTAAGGCGATTATTAATACAATTGCACTCGCACCTCTTTTTCAGATAGAATGTATTAGTAATTTGCACCAAAATATTTTGGAGCAAAAAATTATTATTTTTCCATTAATTTTTTTTAAGAATAAAATTGTAATTTAGTATTTAATTTGAAAATAAAAATCTTATTTCTCTGTATCTCACGTCTTAATGAATGCAATTCCCTTTCTCTCTCCTCACTCTTGTATGTATCTCTCCTTTCTTCTTCTCTCACATTTGAAAGAGGTTCATCTATGTTCTACCCTATACAAAGCCATTTGTAATTTTCTTACTTTTTCTTCTTTTTTGAACTATTTGATCATTGCAATGGATTATCTCTTTTTTGTTTTTTAACGTTTAAAAGATGATGTTTCGATAAATATTGATAGAAAGAAATTACCAGAGATTAATGTTACAAAATCAAACAGTATTATCCTCACAGAAAATAAAAAACAACATACTCTATCATTCTGGAGTAACAAAATAGTGTTAAAATATGCGAAAAGAGTTATTCTTAAATCTGAGAACAAAATTGTGAGAAAGCATGAATGGTGTCGTCGCCTTCGTGGGAGTTTTGCCCTGTGCCGTTTCAACGTGTTTCAAAAGTGCATGAAAAAAAAAAAAATAAAGAGGAGAGAGAGAAACGAGTTTTCTTTTTTCATTTTTTTTATAAAACCTAAACATTAAATTACTATAATGTCTTTAAATTAAATTAATTAAGTAAAATATTTTTTTGGTTTTTTACTCCAAAATATTTTAGGGTAAATTACTAATGCACTTCAATTAAAAAAGAGATATGTACACTAATAATTCCTATAATTAAATGATTTTAATTAAAATAAGTCAAATCGAAACAATGAGAATGTTTAACTAATATACTAATTTAAATAATAATAATAATAAATACTAACAGAACTTCCAACAACAGTCTCTCAATTATTTTTTTTTATTTCTGATTATCTTTTTCTTTTTTAGAAAAATCAAATCATTTTTTTTTCTAAAAGGATTAAAACAATAAAAAAAAACATTTCTCTCACGTTTTTTACACAACTTATCACACCTATTTTTTGCCAAAAAAAATCTCAATTGATTTTATTTTTTCATGTAAAAGCAATATAAAGCTTACAGGTAAAAATATAGTTTTTTATTTATAGAAATCAAAAGACAATGTTAGAAAATTTACAATAATTCATCTACTATGTTTAACAAGTGAGACTGATAGGTAAAAATATAGCTAAAATGTATTTCCACTTTTCTCAAATATAAAAATCTTTCAACTAATTCATGTTTCTTAAGAAAAATAGTTATTTCAGTTAATCATAATAAATCTGTCAATTAATTATACTATAATTTTAAAATTATCATTCTCTTATCTCTCTATCCATTTAATTATTTTTTATTAATATTTGGAGAAAATAATTAATAAAAATATGTAAGAAAAAATAATTAATACATCTAAAAATTAGAAAATAATCTTATTAAATAAATAAATAAATTTCTAAAATGATCTTATAACTAAAGACAGACATAGTAGTTAAAAACAATACTAAAGCATGCAAGTCAAATAAACTGCCATCCACAAAATAATGCCACTCTTACAAGGAGGGACACAAAATATGCAGCCAGTGTGTATATTAGGATAAGCATTATGTTTGAATATTAAGCATGTGTTAATACTAGATAGTATATACTACTGATATGTGTTCAGATTAACCATGGAAAAAATTTATTTTATCAATCAATTATCTATAATTAATTATTGTTAGAATAAATTTTACAAATAAGACTTATATTTGTATATATATTAGGGGAAAATGAGTTTTAGATAATTTATTTTATTAAGATCATATAAATAAAATTAATATATATATATATAGTAGTTGACTTAACATTTTA
>PYAF01001709.1:3495473-3526566 GCA_007407185.1 Glycine tomentella | reverse complement strand
TAACCATGGAAAAAATTTATTTTATCAATCAATTATCTATAATTAATTATTGTTAGAATAAATTTTACAAATAAGACTTATATTTGTATATATATTAGGGGAAAATGAGTTTTAGATAATTTATTTTATTAAGATCATATAAATAAAATTAATATATATATATATAGTAGTTGACTTAACATTTTAAAAATTAATTGTTGTAGAAAAAAACATTATCTTAATTATAATCTCTGCATTTTTTTTCTTATAACAAAAACCGTTTTTTTATCTCATAGGAAACGACATTTTTATCACTTTGATTATTTTCTCAAGCATAAATTTCTGGAAAAGAAACTTTATCCTTAAGAAGATTCCCAAAAAATAATCCTTTCCAAACATCTTAGTGGTGTTTGGTATAAAAAAAATATTCTTTTTAAGTAGAAATTTTATTTTTGCACTTTTTAATTTATTAAAAACAATTATTTTAAAAAGTCTTTTTAAAAGCATATTTGAACTTGTTTCTTTTTTTAAAGAGAATAAACCTCTAAAAAAAAAAAGAAGTTAAACACTTTCTAAAAGTGTTTATTTTGATGAAATAGTGCATGAGCTTGATTTCTTACGGTGAATTTCGCTCATTTTTAATTTCTTAACCCTTTTGTTTCCATTCCCTCTTCTTTTTTCTTTAAAATAAACACATATACCTTCTATTAAAAAAAATCATTATGCAATCAAATAGGACCATAATTCCTTCCCCTTTTCTCTTGTAAGACATGCTCTTAGACTCATGTTTGATAATGTGAAATTTCTTATATTTGAAATAGTTTGAATTAAAAATTTCTTATTACTAACCCTGATAAATTTTTTCGGCTCAAAATTCCGCTCATTTTAGGGCTAAACTAGTCATAACAATATTGAAAAAAGAAAGTGCTTTAAGCACCACAATAATAGTAATATTTGATTATAAAATTTAAGATTGTATATTTAAATATTTATAAATGTCACACATAATCTTTAATATGATTGTCAATATGTAGTTATTATTATGATTTGATTATAAGTTTGCCAATTATATAGAATTAATGTATTATTATTATTATTAGCATTTGATGTTACTCGTTGTTAATTAAAGACGTCATCCTTGTAACATCCCGTGTATACCCGGCGTATTATCATTATAATAATACCAGATTAGCCCACAAAATGTAACACCCCGTGTATACCCGGCGTATTATCATTATAATAATACCAGATTAGCGCTTAAACAAGTTAATTAAAACCTTTTTAAAACATAGCGGAAGCACAAAACCGAACCATATTTCTTGATAACATTATGTATGGAATAACAACCCACATCAAGCATCATCACAAGCCCATGCTTAACCAGATCATACAAACAGACCATAGGCAGAAACATAAATATCTCAAAGATATAAACAGGAGGAAGCATAACAGAACGAAAACCGGATAAATACATCACCAACTGGCACCCGAGGTGCATATATACAAAATAATACAAGCAACCGAGTGCTATCTGATCCCTAGGATCCTTCCTCACACGAGGGCATACATATATACACAAAGTATACATAACAACTACATGTACATCACATGTCTTCCCTCTATAGGGGTACATAACACAACTAGATGCTGAGCCGAGCTCCAAGCATACAAAACACAACATCCGCTGAGCCGAGCTCCAAGCGTACAAAACACAAAGATAGCTGAGCCGAGCTCCAAGCCATCCTCTGCTGCCCAAGGCCAAGCAGGTATCGTCTCTACTGGGGCCTCCCGCCCTGAGACTGCTCTCCTCTACCAGAAGCATCACCTGAAAAACAATAACCCCACACGGGGTGAGATAAAAATCTCAGTAAGCTCAGGGTCCTTGGAGGCATCTCCTCCACCCTGGCTCACTCAGCATGACACACGTCATCAGGGAAATCACATCCATCTGGGCCGCACCGGCCTCTAATACAATATACAAAGCAAGCTATCTAAGCTCTATGTACGGCGGACCGAGTCAAACGCCGACCTCAGTGTGAAACCGGAATTCACACCCGTGCCATCCCATCGGGTGCTACCCCTTCGCATGGATGCACGTATATGGTACCTCCGAGATTAGGCACTCACCGCGACGGGACACATCCTAACTCTTGGCCTCAGGGAATCTCCGCATCCCGGGACCGAGTCAACCAGAGCCAGCCAACTAGGAGGAAACCATCTCCTAGGGAGGTCCATATCTATCTTAACTGGCCAGAAGATCTAACAACAGGCTTAATACATCTATCAAGCACAGATACAAGCATGTATATATATATATATATGCGCATGCAACAACCACACAATGTATGAGTCATGAATGTAACCAATACTCCCTCGGAGTATGGCGGAGCACAAGCAAATGGGAAACATCCCCAAGGGTCCAGAACTTACCTGGCAAAGCCGAGCTCTGCAGTTCCTCCCGTGCTTTGTGGCCCACGCCACTGACACCCGTGGTGTCACGCCCTATCAAGGCACATACAAGCATGCATCAAACATCCAAGCCACACAAGGCACAAAGCATACACAGTTCACAACCGCTCAAACATGAAAGGACTCACAATCCTTTCCAAAAACCACAAGTCACCTATCCTATGGTTCAACAAGAATTGGCATTCACAAGCCATCACCACAATAGCCTCTCAAGGCCATCCAAACCACAATTCAAGGCTCTAGCATGTTCACAAATGGCTAAGCAACTCAGCCCAACATCAACACATGCATCACAAGGAGCCAAGAATTCAACATTCACCAAACTCACATATGAGAGCTAATCCTACATCCTCACAACATTCTAAGCACATGCTTCAACATGACCCAAAGCTAAAACAAGCTCTATCAAAAGTGGGTCACTATTCACCCTACACCCCAACTCATGAATCAAGAGGTAAATCTTAAGTTTCTTACCTCAAATGACACAAAGAAGACCCACAGACGACTTCCCCTAGCTTGGGTACTCACGAATCGTCGCCGTTCCTCGTCGAGCTCAAGTTCCGCGAACTTCCCTTGAGAAAGGGATCCTCAAAATGAGTGGGTTTGAGGTGAAAGAGAGGATGGATTCAAGCTCAAGAAGTGATTTCCATCACAAAACAAGTTTAAAGATGTGATTTTGGTGAGATATGGTGAAGGAACCAAGTTTGGGCACTCAACAATGGAGGTAGGAGGTCTGAGGAAGAAGAAGAGAAGGTTGGGGCTCCAAAAATCGCGAAACCCCACTTATATAGTGGGTCTGCCCGAACTGCAGCGCCATGAGCGCCACTCTGGCGCTGGTCGCGCCAGCTGCAGATCCACGGCGCCAAGAGCGCCACCCCCCGCGCCAAGGGCGCCGGCCTCCTGAACCTCTGGCGCCAAGAGCGCCAACTCCCGCGCCAAGGGCGCCATCCTCCAGAGATCCCCGCGCCACACACGGCGCCAAGAACGCCAACTAGCAGAGGTCCCCGCGCCACCAGCGCCGGATCCCACGCTCAGAGCGCCAACTGGGAAAATCGGAGTGGTTCCGGCGCCACCAGCGCCGACCTGGCGCCCAGAGCGCCAACCACCAGAGACCTTGGCGCCTGGAGCGCCGTTCCCGCGCCATCAGCGCCACACTCCAGCACTGCGGCGCCATCAACGCCATCCTGGCGCCATCAGCGCCAGAATTATGCAGAAGAATTCTGCAGAAGGTTTTCTGTAGAATCCTTTGCCAGACGCTTCCCGAATCGCGCCATACGCGCCCAAACTCGCGCCAAGCGCGCTGGGACTTAGGGATATCACAATCCTCAAATTACTTTCAAATTTTTCCATAATTTTTTTTTCTCTTTCATTATCATAGATACTTTTTTTTATATACTTTACAATGATTTTTTTTATTATATCTAAAAATAACTTGTCTTAAAAATATGAGTAGTGAGAATCTTGTTGATTAGTAATCTATAAATATATTTGCAAGTGTTGAGTAAACTTGAGACATGTCTTGGTCGATGAGTTCCGAGATATATATAGGTAGATAAATATAAATAGATATTCGATTAGCATATATTAGTATATATTAGATATTAAAAATATAATAAAATAAGAGCCATAATTTGAATTTTGGATGATATTTATGTTTATGGCATGTGATAAAAAAAATACTATATAAAACTAAAGGAGATTTGAATGGAGTTATCTTTAGAGTAGACCTAACTATTACAATTACTCCTCTAAATAGATGAAATCACATTGTCGTCTTCCCTGCGTAGAGCAAAACAAACAAGTTAGTCGAAGTTTTATAAGTCTCTTTAGTAGCAAAGCCCTCAGGTCCCGACCCAAAAATGAATAGGAAGCGAGACAGACAAGAGTCTTTCATTAAAGGAGGAAAAAGAGGGGTGGGACGACGTATTAGGGAAGAGGTTACTCACCCCCTTCCTAATCTGCTCACTCACCTAGGTGGGACTCAAGATCTTTTTATTCTTGTCCTTCACCCTCCTTTACTAGATGACAACACTTATATCACAAACTTCTCTTTTTGCTTTAGGACTAATTGGTCTTCCACCCAATTGGAAATTGGTTTTAGAGACGAAATAAAATGACTTTCGTCTTGTGTTGAGATGAAACAATAAGTCAATTTTTTCAACAAATTATCTTTTTATGTCGTCTTAAGTTAATTCCAGGACTAGTTGGATAGAACAACAAGCATAATCAAGAGATAATGAAGTAAAATTAAATTAAAAAAGATAAAAATCTTAAACCCAATTCATCTAAACTTTTAGATATTAAAAAAATGAATTTAGATTGTAGTGAGTTTAGAAAAAGGAAAAGGTTAGTTTGTTTACCCAAAAAATAAATAAGAACCGAGACCATAAGGCACGTCATCGTATAGGCAAGCAAAATCTTTCAAGTCCCGTATAAAGTCCACTGCGTGATTAGCAATGCCTCACACCAACAACTATTACTAAGCCGGCCAACACTCTTTCTCTCTTCCCCCATTTTTCCTTCTTCCCAAACAATCCCCAACAACACCTTTTTTTTTATATAAAAAAAAAAAACAAAATTCTGACATATCCGAGAATAATGCTCACCAACAGCATATCTTCTTTTTCCCTTCTCACTCCAACAATTCCCTAATCCCAAACTCTTCACTCTTCTTCACCCTCTTCTTTTGCTTTCACACCAATCTCAGACAAAAAAATAATAATAATAATAATTAAGAAACCCTAGAACCGTGTTTCGGTGGAGGAAAACATGGCCACCACCACCACCAGTCTTGGCGGCGGCGCCGGCGGAGACGACCGCGTCCTCGCCACGGCTCAGCAGATCGTGAAGAGTCTCAGGGCGGCGAAAGAGGATCGCGAAGACATGCTTATGATCTTCTCCGCCTTCGATAACCGTCTCTCCGGCATCTCCGACCTCATCAACGGCGACGATTCGAAGTCTTCTGATGAAGAAGACCTCGACCGCTTTGAAGCCGCGGAGAAAGTGATTCTCGCTGATGCCTCTCTCTCCGGCGAGCCTTCGCGTCAATCCACGTCGCTCTTCAACCCTCCGAACAATCCCGTGGAGTACTTCTCCGCCGTCGACGAGATCATCCATTGGATGGAGCAGTTATCGATCGCGCCGCCGACGTCATCCGCCGCGGGACGCACCGTCCAGGTCATCGCGGACCGCGCCGAGAACGCGATTCAGCTCGCCATGTCGCGGCTCGAGGAGGAGCTGCGGCACGTGCTTATTTGCAACACGATCCCCCTCGACGCCGTGAGCCGCTACGGTTCGATCAGGAGGGTTTCGCTCTCGTTCGGCTCGCACGACGGCGCAATCGACGATTCCCCCCTCGAGAGCTTCGGCGAGGTCGACTCGAGCCGCTTCCACGACCGCGGCGCCAGCCTCGGCGACGACTTGTTCGTCGATTTGGTGCGTCCCGAGGCCGTTCAGGACCTCAGAGAAATCATCGATCGCATGGTTAGGTCTGGTTATGAGAGAGAGTGTCTTCAGGTTTATAGTAGCGTCCGTCGTGACGCTTTGGATGAGTGTTTGGTTATTCTCGGTGTTGAGAGGTTGAGTATTGAAGAGGTTCAGAAGGTTGAGTGGAGGAGTTTGGATGAGAAGATGAAGAATTGGGTTCAGGCTGTTAAGGTTGTTGTTGGAGTGCTTCTAAGTGGTGAGAAGAGGCTGTGTGATGGTTTGTTTGGGGATTTGGATGATTTGAAGGAGATTTGCTTCAATGAGACTGCCAAGGGCTGTGTGATGCAGTTGCTGAATTTTGGTGAGGCTATTGCGATTTGTAAGCGGTCGCCGGAGAAGTTGTTTCGCATTTTGGACATGTATGAGGCTTTGAGGGATGCTATGCCTGATTTGCATGCCATGGTTTCTGATGAGTTTGTGATTGGTGAGGCCAATGGAGTGCTGAGTGGGCTTGGTGAGGCTGCAAAAGGGACTTTTGCTGAGTTTGAGAATTGTATTAGGAACGAGACTTCCAAGAAGCCGGTCATAACCGGGGATGTTCATCCTTTGCCTCGTTATGTTATGAATTATCTCAAGTTGCTTGTTGATTATGGTGACCCGATGGATTCACTTCTGGAGCTTAGTGAGGAGGATCTCTATCGGTTTAAAAATGATCTTGGTGGTGATGGTTCGCAGTTAGAGGCCATGTCGCCCTTGGGACGGTGGATTCTGCTGCTCATGTCTGAGCTTGAGTACAATCTTGAGGAGAAGTCGAAGCTTTATGAAGACAGTGCAATGCAGCAGGTGTTTTTGATGAACAATCTGTATTACCTCGTGAGGAAAGTGAAGGACTCGGACCTTGGGAAGGTCTTGGGTGATAATTGGATTAGGAAACGCCGTGGTCAGATACGCCAGTATGCTACAGGGTATCTCAGAGCCTCTTGGAGCAAGGCCTTATCTTGTTTGAAGGATGAAGGGATTGGAGGGAGCTCCAATAATGCGTCGAAGATGGCTTTGAAGGAGAGGTTCAAGAGTTTCAATGCTTGTTTTGAAGAAATTTACAGGGTTCAGACAGCTTGGAAGGTACCGGATGATCAGCTTCGGGAGGAGCTGCGGATATCTATATCAGAGAAGGTGATTCCTGCATACCGCTCGTTTATGGGAAGGTTTAGGAGTCAGTTAGAGGGAAGGCATGTGGGGAAGTACATTAAGTATACACCAGAGGATCTAGAGACCTATCTATTAGATTTATTTGAAGGATCCCCTGCTGTATTGCATCACATAAGGAGGAAAAGTACATAGTACATCATAAGATGCTTTTAGCAGGTGAACTCATTTTATGAGGATTACTTGAAAATGGTTTCCTATGTCGTGTATTTCTACTTGGATAGGTGTTTATTTTACAGGTGTTAATGTTAGAATGGGATTTTGTGACATTCGACTCTTCTTCCAAGCCCCTTCCCCAAATCCAAACAAGATTTTTTTTTTCATGTTCCTTCGAATACTGTAATATCTTTTGTATATAGTGTCTGATACAGGTTATCTATGTTGTTGATACTTGTTGAAACAGTACACTCATTAGCAATCATAAATTCAGATTCTGTGTATTTACTTATCTGCAGTTTGCATAGTTGTCAGCTTTCTTTATAATCAAAGGACACTGATTTTCTTACCTGGTAGTGGTACTAGATAGTTTAGCTGATGATAGGTATAGTGAAGACTGAATCTACTCAGGATTGAAATTTGCACATGAAAAGCTTGCATATTTATCAGAATGTTATTAATAATCCAATAAGATTGATTGTTGGAAGATATGCATTAGTTATTAGTTCGATGATGTTCTTTGTTCATTCGTTGTTTATCTTACTATCTTTCAACACCTAACAGCACTTTCAGATGCTGCGTTTGTGCACCTTTCTTGGCAATAGTTTGGACTTCCTTCATATTAAAACCTTAATTAGTAGCTCTGGCCATGTGGATAATGCTACTTTGCCTTTGCCTCATGGTTTTACCTGGGCAACATTTAAACTCATCAGGGGTTGCACTCTGTTTACTTTTTTCTCCTGAAATGAACTCTCATAAGTATACTTTAGCCAGTCATTTGCCTGAATTGAGACTTCATGTTATTGCATCAGACTTGCTGAAACTAGATAATTTGTCTGTTCTTTTGTGAATGGTGTTCTTCGTTATTGTTTTTATGAATCTTCATTTTTACTGATATGGCAGTTCTGCATTGGAATATAAAAATTTGTTTTCCCGTTTGGAATTCTCTCCCGTGTTTAGCAAGTTTGTGGATATTTACTTGTAGAAAGTCTTGTCATGTTTGCCTGCGGTTTTAATAGCTAGAGATTGTTGCATGTTCATTGCATCGGCATTTTCATTCAGGAAAATCAAGATGTAATGGCTTCGGACTCTTAACATATTCTTTGATGTTGAACCGTCAATTAATTTGACATACCATGTTTTCTGTTAGGAAAGAAACGGTCCTGTTTTTGTTCTGTTTTGGTTAAGAAACTTTTCACGGTGAGAACTGAGGAGTCATGATATGGCGATGCATTATCCACCTGTTCGCATCCTAGCTAGCTACTAGTCACACGCAGCAACATTACACTAGTTGTGTCTTAATTTGTGTAAACCTATCACGGGAAAGCGTTAACACCACGTCGATTTAGTTTTTCGTCATTTCCCGCGTCATTGATGCAGTATTAGTCTGACCTAGTCTATTGGTAACTGGGAAGAAAAGAGAGTCGGATTTGACTATTTTAATGCACATTCTTGTCAACATTTATGGATAACAAATCAATAAATTATAAATATCTTAGTAATGTGAAACATCATACTTATATTTTTTTATTTCCTAATTAGTATCTTTTAAGATTCTGGTTAGCATTTTCTTAATTAAAGTGTGCATTTTAGAGAGAAAACAATAAAAGTTATAATTTTATATTTTATTTTTCATGTTGAACCATTCACTTAAGAGTCTAGTTTGAAAAGGATAGGAAGGGGAGGGTGGGATAGTTTCAATGCAACTTTTCCAAAAGATAGCTTTCCTCGTTTTCATGTGTCATCCTTTTCTGTGTTATTGTCAACTTCTTACATCGCGCACGACGGATCCTAAACAAGAAGTCTCAACTGCTTGGAATACATCATACGAAACATGAGTCACAGACGCTCCAAATCTAACCATCGAGAAAAACGAGTTTGTTTCGTTATGATTGGTTACAAAATGTTCATTTTCTTAGTCACCAATAACTCCGGTTCTATAAGCTCCTAGGCCAATGAACTCGCTTTGGTTTTCTGTTTAAGCACCCTGTCATCTTAATAAGATGTGAGGTGATATAATTTGCCAAATATTATTCAAAATCATAACAAGGGAAACACATGGTGAAGAGAAAAGAAAATGCATTTCAAAAGTTAACAAAACTTATGGTTACTTACACTTACACCAGAATTTACAGTACAGACAAATCTCACTCTAACACTTAATAATACGGATGCAATTAACTTGCAAACTGCCTTCACGTTATATAGATATCCAAGCACACGTCTTCAACCCTGAAGAGAAGCACATAGATCTATTTGTATTTTTTTTTTCCCTTTTTACTTGAAAAAAATATTTCAAAAACAAAAAAGAAAAAGCTGCACCAGCAGGTTATTCCCCCTTGTAACCTTGCCTGTTAAACTCTGGTGTTTGCAGGCAGTGGTAGAACGCCATCAAAGAAATCACCAAAATAGCCACGTGGTTCGTGTACTAGCCTTGAGATGATATCTCTTAGTGTGATTAGTCCTTGCAGATCCCCATCATCCTCCACCACATAGACTCTATGAATCTTCTCTTTATCAAGTAGCTGAATCAATTCTTTGATTGTGCAGTCCTTTTTGCAAGTGACATATTCACTTAACATTGGGGATGCATTTTTATTCTTCTCCAAGTAGCTTCTAACCTCAGTCAGGAAGTCCTTTACTGTAATACCTCTGTTTTAGTGTGAATATCCAATGAGTATGCAAGTAATGAAACAGATAGATAGAACAAAACAAAGAAGATACGGCAATGCAGTCTAAACAAGCTCATTCTGTCAGATTCAATGTGATGACTTACCTATAATCATGATAGATTTCTGGTGCAGTTAGCAAGAATTGAACGTCTCGCAAACTTATATTACCAACTGCCTTTTTGGTCTTCCTTTCGATTACAGGCACCCCTCCAACCCTCTTTTTCCTCATTACTTTAAATGCTTGGAGGACTGGTTCATCCTCATAAACCTGAAAACAAAGAAATAGTCCACTATGAAAAGATCAACAAGCTTACTTGTAAAGGAAAAACGAAGTAATTTACTTTTCCAAGTTTAGAGCATTTGCCATTATGTATATAAATTTAAGATTTGTAGGATAGGTTTAACTCCAAATGCAGTAAAATTATGGAAAATTCACACCTCACATGGTTCAATGCTGTGGAGAACGTAAAGTATACCATCTTAAGTGTAGTTCAGGAAAGGCATTAAACTATGCATATGCAATACATGCAGGCAAGGATGTGTTTGTGAGGGTTAGTGGATTGATGGATTATAGTTACTATAGGCATAGCATACTGTAAGAAGGATTATTTTGGTATAATGCACCATATGATAATTTTTTGCAGTAGAGTATAGCATTATACCGGTCCTATTTTAAATTGTGGAAGGTGTATTGTGATATATGGTTTGGCTTAACTGATTTTTAGGCTAATATATGCCAGTTCCAATCAGTTGATGCCGAACTCCAACTTAAGCCAGGGTCATACCTTGATGATTTGATTTCCTGTCACCCGGGGAAGACCAACTTCAGATAGTTTCTTGGTTCCCCAACTTTCGAACCACTGAAGTCCAGCGCATTCTGCCAGCATATGAATCACACCAGATTGTGTAATAATGTTATCAATTGTACCAGAGCCTAAATCCAACACAGGAACACTCTTCATCTTGTACTTAGAAAGAAGCAAGAGCATGGTTAGAAATGAGTTTGATCTCTCTAAAGCAAGAAACGGCGCCCAGCGGAATGTCCCTGAAATATCACGAACCTGTTTGCTAAAAAGTTAGCTAGTGTTCTCTTAAAAAAAGTTTGCTAGTGAAATAATTATCGAGAAAATTTGTTATGAACTGATAGTGTGAAATAATTTTACATTGTTATCTAATCACAAATCAACGTTTATGATAAATTTGTTGACTAACTACCTCAAAAGTCATACCAATGATGATTTCTGATTGGTTGACCGTGTAAAAGTTTTTACAAGGATAATGCATAACCATTAAACTCATAATCAAATAAATAAATAAGATTAATCAAACTAAGTAAATAGCTAGGACAAGAGGCATTTAAAAGAAAAACTCTTCTAAGTTGACATTGCAAATGCAGATATATAACCTTGGTATTCTTATAAAGTTCAGAAGAAGTAAGATCCTCAAAAAAGTTTCCTGCAGTTGTTGCAGCAGATCCGAGGCCTAAGGCTTCAAGTTCTAGAGCAAAAGCTGCTCCATTAGCTGCAGCTGCAATAGCCCTTGCACTGGATGGAGTGGATGGACTCCTAGGAGATGTAGGTTCAGACTGTCAAGAATATCGTGACATTGGTTTAGAATGAAAATTGAGACATCAAAGAAAATGACTTCAACCACCAGCATCAGGTATATCATATCATTTTTCAGAGATAATTACACTAACATCCCTTAAGTTTAGCACTAATTACACTTATTCTCTTCTTGATTTAAAAATTACATCTATTTTTCTTATTTTATGTATTATTGTTTTTACACGTTGACACTCATGATTTTTAAAAAATTACACATCTTATTTTTATTCACAAACCAGACACATGGTACCCTTGAAAATACAATAGAGGTATAAGGAAGTTAGATGTAATTTTTCAATAAAAAGGTATAAATGCAATCATCCATAACCTCAGAGGAGGTCAGTCCAATTACCCCTTTAACTTATTTCACCTTTCAAATGTTCCATTCCATGATTTTATAGAAAACACCATCAAGCACAGTAACAATCAAATCATTATACCAACAAAAATAAAAGAAAAAAGAAACACTGATCACGCACCAATTGTACATTCATACCAGATATAATTGTAGTACTAGATTCAATTCGCGGCATATTTTGAATTAAATAAATAAATAATTACAAATAGTGATAAAAAGTTTCAGATTCATGTGTGCTTCTCCCCACCCTTTTTATTTATTTTTTATTTTTTTATTGATAAATATTAGTTGTTAATTGTTCGTTTGGAAAATCGAAATTTATTTATTTAAGGACTGTGAAAGGAATTGGTATGAGAAAATTGAATTGATATGTAACATATATGATATATGTCTAACCTGATGCAAAATCCATACAACAATTCCAGCAAACTCAACAATTCCGATGTATCTATCCATCCAACTAGCATCTCCAGGCGCCTCAACATCCACCACAGGTGCGCTGAATACGTTGTGTCGCGCCAATATCTTAACAGCATCTGCTAGGGTCGCGTCTGATTTAATCTCAACTTCTAAACACAAAATAAAAAAATTTACACGTTCAGAACTAATCCAAAGGAAACAAACCATAAAGGGCACACACACCGTAACTTATATAAGAAGATTCAATTTGTATTACTTTTAATAGGTAAATATTAGTTGTTAGTCTCTGTTAGTGGGAGATTCCAACCTGCAACCTTTTTCCCTTTTCTTCCTCTCATCACAACTAAACCAATCTTATATCTGGTGAGATTACTCCATTTATCAGATAACTTTCATCAAATACTGTGTCAATTTTCATCTGGGCAGAATCAAAATCACTTTTTTCTTTGCAATTCAATCACCCTTGGCGTGGTTTTGATGATCAAAGATGAATATGTGAATAAAGGTGATGCTTTATGAATGAGTACCTGTGTTTGAAGGATCCAAAGGAAAAGCAGAGACAGGGATGCTTTCAAAACAAGCGTTGAGCTTCTCAGTGGGACTCAACTGTGGCTCCTGAACGTCCCAAAGATCCTCCACTCGCATCCCCAACTTCGCTTCTGGGCTTCGTGGACTCTCTCCCATTGTTGCCATTGCCATTACACTTTTTCTTTTTCTCTCTCTCTCTCTCTGTTTCTCTTTCTCTGTAGCTGCAATGCTGACAAGCTTATAAGATCATTATTCTCCAACACATTCCCATAATATAATTAACTAAGAAATAGGATCATAGAATCTACCAAGACATTACAAATTAACTTCCCTACACCTTAGATCTTCACCGTTTGATTTTTATACTTTAACCTTGACCGTTGACTTGAGTAAGATCGTACGGACACGATGGTGATACACATTGTGTGCGATGCATGGTAAGTGTCAACATTGACGACCAAGTTCCCCTTACTGTTCGCTGTGCTTATCCAAATTTGCATTATTTATTAAAAAAACACCTTCGTTCCTCGTTCGGTTTTTAATATGGGCCACACTAATGTGAGCCGGGGAGGGCTTTGCGCGCCAATAGAAATAGAATTGAGTAATAATTGAATCACTATATATGCGTGCTGCTGGTTAATTATTGGTCATCAAATTATGCCTAAATCTTAAGGATGAAACACTTTTTGTTCATTCTAAAAGACAGTAATGATTGATGGGTGTTTTTCCTTCATAAATAATAATGATTGATTGGTTTTTATGTCTATTACTACTTTCTTTTGCCTCATTTACATAAACGGATAAACCTTAATGTGGCAGTTAATTTTTGGAACGTTAATTTAAAGTGGCACTTAATTTAATTAATTAATTTTTTTATTCATAAAATAAAAAATAATATAATTTTTTTACAATAATTCATAAATTTAAATTGATTATTAGTCAAATGTATTGTCATTATTTGCCTTACTTTTGGGTACTCCGTACTCATATAAAGCAAAAAATGTACAATTTTAACGCTGTTTCACTTTCCTACAGAATTGTTTACTTCGTTGTTTTTGTGGAAGAAAGAAAATTGATACTAAATGAATTTTGATTTCTGTTGTTGTTGTTTTTTTATTTTTTTTATTTTGTGGTTGTAAGAGTTTTACTTAAAGAAGCAATTAGCTTTTAGCTGAAAAATGGAGTCCTTTAAAAAATTTACTATTGCGATTATAAATTATTATCTTGATTGAATGAATTTTTCGATAAATACTCACATGAAATTAAAATGCATTAAATTTTTCAGAAGTTAAAATAAATTTATTTACTTCAACTTTTATGTACTATACATATAATCAATTTTGCACTACACTAGTTGACACCTATTGGTCACTTGCATCTCGTACCATTGAATGAATCCATACTCTGGATGCTGCTTCTTTCGACTTGATCTCCATTGTTTCCTGAAAGTAAAAACATGTCATCCATAAATCTCATTAATTGCCTTGATATCTATTTTTTCTTTTTCTCTCTTAAAACAAACGATTCTGAATTTATTTTATTTCTCACTTACTTTTATTTATCTATTTTTCTTTTCTCCTATTTCTATTTGTTATATTTCTTTCCCTTCTACCAAATGAAGAATATAGGATTCTGAATCAAAAGATTTCACATTAAATAAAATTGAGCAAAAAATTAAAAAAGAAAAAATGAAGACTATGACTGACAATATAAAATTAATAATTTTAAACTCTAATTTAATCACAAAATTATTATGTATATAAGTCTTTGAGTTTTTACAAAAAATACTTTAAAAGTCATATATTAATGCTTTATAACTAAATAATATTATAAAATGTTTTATATTATTAATACATCACTATTAAATTTATAGAAAAATTTATATTTATTTATACGAATTTAAAGGTATGAGACTGTTAGTGTGTTGGTGTGAGGGCATATAAATTTATTTTAAATAAGTTTAATTTTGTACAACTAATTTTAATTAATGTTAAATTTAAAATGAAATATAAAAATATTTCAAAAATAATTTTATACTAAAATTTAATTGAAAAATCTCGATAAATACAGAAGTTTCATTTTTAATCTTTAATCAAAAGCACTTTTAAGAATAAATTTGATTTTAACATGCTATTTGAACTGACCATGCAAAATTTTTAGAAAATCACGTTCGTAGTTAGTGGGCATGGGTTTTACATTTGTAAGCTCCAACGTTACCCCAAACACGATATAAAATAACTTTAGGATTACTGTTATATTAGTATACTACTATATTAACCCTTGTGACACAATATAATTTTGTGATGTGACATCGTTTACTGTGACGTGGAGATGATGTGTCACATTATTATATGCGATAGAAAAAATATTCTTATTTGAATTCAATGAATGGACATTGACATGATAGTTTTTTTTATTTTTTTTTTCTCTAATCACATATGAAGTTAGAAAATGATAAAGGTGGAAGAGAAAGAAGGTTTGAAGACCACCTCATCCCTTTCTTTTGACTGCTTTTTCCATTACTCCTCTTTTTAAATTTTTAATAGGATAATAATACAACGTCCCTTGATTTTATGAGTAGTTAAGAAGGATGAATAGGTTCATGTATTTATTAGTTGATCGACTACATAATGCATACTGAGTTTCACATTTTTTACGTTTTTAAAGACGAGGATTAAATTGAAAAAAAAAAAAGGCAACTATATTGGTCAAATAGGCATATTTAAACCATAGAAACTAAAATGAAAAGCAGTTATAACTATAGGAAAAAAAGTATTTAATCTCTAATTTAAAAAGAAAATTATTAGCATCAGATGTTGACCTCTGGATTTATCCTATCTAACGCAGCCCACTAAAAGAAGCAAGTTAAGGCAATTGCTTTCGAAATTATGCATATATAATTTTGGATTGCACATTTCAGAATTATGTACGCATGTGCATAACTCAGTTGTTCATTATAATTGATTTCAGAATGGACAATTTAGAGGGGAAAAAACATTTTTTTGGGTCATTATAATTCATTAATTTGATTAATTGATGACTAATTTTTATTAAAAATTTTGAATGATTAGTTTTAATAAATTTTCTTTTTTAATCACATCTTTTTCATTCATAACACTTAAATTCAAAATCTAACTTTGAAAAATCGATATGACTAAAATTTACTATTCATATTTTTTGGATTATTCAGAAGTGCTTAATTTTATTTTTTTTTCTATTTTAGATTCTCCAATCCAGAATTATAACCAGATTAAAAAGAACTTGGAATTTACCTCTTCGACGTAGAGCAACGAACGTCGTCACACAATGACCTATGGAAGGGAACTATGGTGTTGGACGCTTTCAGACGGTGACGACGGAGGAAAAGGAAGCAACGGTAGTGGCAGTTTTAGACAGAGGTTCCATGGAGGGCAGTCGTGGGATATTTGAAAATAAGGAGGTGCAGGAGGTAATTCCGCAACTTAAATGGACTGCACGATGGGTCAGGCCCATTTCACCGCCCATGCATATGATTGGGAGGTGAGTGAGAGGAACCGCATGTTGTGCGTTACGAGGAAAAGAAATTTGAGATGTGGAATGGCGCAAAGAAGAAAGACTGATGAAGTTGAAAACCATTAATTAACCAATTCTCATTCGTTCGTTCAGTCATTCAATTCTCGAAGGCTAAACAAACAGTAAGAACATTTTTCGTGCCCTTTTTTCCCCCGTCTAATTAGGGTTTCCATGCTCTCCCAAACAAGAAGCGATTTAGATTAGATTTTTCAGCAATGAACAACACCCACCCAACCAAGAATGCTGCAACGCCGTCGTTTTTCACCAACCCTGGAGCACCCTCCATCCCCATGAACCCCCCACCCCCCCACCTACTTTCCCAAACGCAGCCTCAACCACAAGGTGCCACGTCACACTTCCACGGCCACTTTCAGCTTTCACAACCCCAAACCCACGTTCTCGCACCACAACAACAACCACACCCTCATCCTCACCCACAAGTGCACAACAATGCAAACACCAACGCCCACGTGGCAGCACCCACACCACCCAAGCGTGCAACTCAGAAACCTCCTTCACGCCCTCATGGCTCCTCCAACGCCAGCCAATCCTCTGCGTTCAAGACAATGGAACTTACCGTGGCGCCGCCGCGGAAAAAGAGAAGCTTTCCCGGTAAGGTGATTCCGGAAAAGGTGGCAAAGCTTGTGCCAGAATCGGCAATCTACGCCAAGTTGCTGGAACTCGAGACTCAAATAGACTCTGCTTTGGCTAGGAAGAAAATCGATGTGCAGGAGAATGTTAGAAACCCTCGCTGTGTTAGGAAAACGCTTAGAGTTTATGTTTATAACACTTTTTCGAATCAGGTGAAAGTGGAGCCTGGGAAGAATGGTGTGGAGGAGCCTTCTTGGGCGCTTAGGATAACCGGAACGGTGTTGGAAGATGATAAGGATTCTGTGGCGGAAGGAATTTCGACGAAGGAATATCCGAAATTCTCGGCTTTTTTCAAGAAGATTACCATATACTTGGATCAGGGTTTGTTCCAGGATAACCATGTTGTTGTGTGGGATAGTGCTCGTTCTGCGGCTTCACAGCAGCGCGATGGTTTTGAAGTGAAGAGGAAAGGAGATAAGGAATTCACTGCGGTGGTTAGGATGGCGATGAATTATTCGCCTGACAAGTTTGTAGTTTCACCGCAACTGGCTAGAGTTTTAGGGGTTGAGTTTGACTCGCGAGCTAGGATCATAGCTGCTCTTTGGCACTATGTGAAGGCTAAGAAACTGCAGAGCCCGAATGACCCTTCGTTCTTCATGTGTGACACTTCTCTCCAGAGGGTGTTTGGGGAGGAGAAGATGAAATTTTCTGTGGCTTCCCAGAAGATATCGCAGCATTTGTCACAGCCACAGCCTATACACCTGGAGCATAAAATCAAGCTTTCTGGAAATGGTCCAGCCGGAAATACGTGTTATGATGTGCAGGTTGATGTGCCTCTTCCACTAGAGAAGGATATGTCTGCATTCTTGGCAAGCACTGAGAGGCACAAAGATATTGATGCTTTTGATGAACTGATCTGTGATTCAATAAAGAAGATTCATGAACATCATAGGAGACGGGCATTTTTTCTCGGCTTTAGTCAGTCCCCCGCAGAGTTTATTAATGCCTTGATCGCTTCTCAGAGCAAGGATCTGAAGCTCGTCGCTGGAGATGTTAGCCAGGATACTGAAAATGAACGACGTGCTGAATTCTACAATCAACCGTGGTAAGCATTATGCTACTTACTTATTAGGCTATTTTCATTTGTGGTGTGAGGCATGCATGAATAATATTCGCTTTATATTTCAGTTGACATATGACCTTAATGTTGGTATTTATTTGCTTGCTAAAATTGAGAGTTGAAGAGAGTGGCAACTTTTGAAATAGGCAGATTAAGATAGAAAGTGTGTCTGTGTGACACTGATTTTTGACACAACGCCGTACTTTGTAGGCTAAGTGTCTGTTCCATGCTTCTTAGATGGTAACTACTACTAATAGGAAATTGACTAGCTTCCTCCAAAATGAGCAAGGGTGAATAGGCCATTGATTTGATTTGAAATACATTAAAAATTAGATACATCCCCTGCTTACTTTAACTACAAACTCATTTCAGAGGAATCCATTTTATAATACTATATAACTTGTTTCTTATAAATAGGAACAGTGTTAATACATTTTGTGGCTTCTTTAGATATTTGTTTGTGCTCTCAAATGATGCATACATGTTTTATGCACTGCAGATACTACAAAGTGTTTAGGTCTGATTTTGGGATAATAAAGCAGTCTGGCACTTAATCTAGATGCAATAGTATAGTACTGGAGATGTAGGATTCATCATAATTTTTTTTTTTGGAGGGGGGGGGGGGCGTTGGGGCGACTGATGATAGATAAATGTTATGATTTCTGCGATTATTTTTTAAGAAGAATTGTTGAATATTAAAGGGGGGGGCAACAGATGATAGATAAATGTTATGATTTCTGTGATTATTTTTTAAGAAGAATTGTTGAATATTAAAAACTTATTATGCCAAATACTATTTTTTTAGAATGGGTTGAGAAGTAGGTGTAGTTGATATAAAGGAAGTAATAAATTGGGGTTTATCAGGAGTCAGGACCGATGCTTCGGTTTGTTTAATTATAATAATTAGACAATTTTTTTGATAAATAACAAAAAATGTTGATTTAGTGTTTATTCTCGAAAGTTGATAAATATACAAGCAAAAATTTTCAAAGCTTATCTAATGCACCACTGAGGAAAACTGGAAGAGATGACAAAGATGTCTTCTATCTTTTATTCATTTGATGTAATGTAGGCCTTCAAATATATTAGATTTCAAAAACTATTTCTAATTGGTTTGTGTTCTTCTATTAATATTTCCAGGGTTGAGGATGCTGTCATTCGCTACCTGACCCGAAAAAATGCTCGAAGTGATGCTCCCGGAAACATCTGAGAGATAATTGTGAAATAGTAAAAAAACTTCACTTGGGTTGTGGAGGTGGTTAGTTTTCTGATACCACTTTAAGGTCTTGTCCCAACATTGCTAAAGTTTCTATTCCATCCTTCATTTATGTTTTGGGCTAGAGTACTGACAGTACATTGACTCGAGAAATTTCTGATCGCTCCTGGCTCATTCTTGGAGTTCCTCAACTGTTGTATCTGTACCCCTATTGTTTCTCATCTACTCTTCTACTCACCCATTCTAGTTTGGTAAAATGAGCCAAGAGCAACAATATATGTAGAGCATCAAATTTTCACCATGGTATATTTAAGATGGATTAGATATCTACCTTGTCCTTTTTCCCAGGAATGTAGAATGCAAGGATTACACTAATGTCTCGCACTTCAAGAAGCTTCATTTACTGTATTTACTTAAATTATATATAATTATTGATTTGTTCTCCTCTGGGCATCAGAGGCTATAAAGCATATGCTCTTCACGGCCCTATCTGATAGTTTGAATCTCTAAGGGTCCGATTTGGAATTGAGATGAATGTTTTGAATCAGTAGTGTAAAAGTTTGAGTTCTACTCCATTTCACTATTTTTCTGCAAACAACGTACCCTAAAACAAATTCATGGCTTGGAGATGAACAAGTTAATAATTATTAGAGTGTTTCATATTGCCACGTTTGCTGAGATGTCTTAGGATAAATGCCTTTGTAAAAGTGCTTGATCATTTTGTCACCCAAGTCAACAGTAAGAAAGTATAAATGAATGTGGAAAGTAATTTTAAGCTTACCAATTTTATTTGAATTGGTTAAAATATTTTTTTTATATAAAGCAATTGTAGTATGAAACTACTTTTAATAATTTAGTATTTAAATTAATCAACTGTTTAGAATAAAATAGAAAATCAAAAGTTACTAAAAATAATCCGTTAACTTTTGTTTGTCAAAATTCCATTTTTTTCCTGATAAGATTATAATCTTGAATTAATCCAAATTATCAAAATAATAATACTTCCATTTATAGATTTTGTGGTTTTTAATAAATTTTAATTTGCAATTTATGAAAATGGTTCCTTTCATTATGAGTTTGAGATTTATTAATGTATGTGATTTTTAATAATTTATTTTAATAACATCTAAAAAAATTCTATGAAGGAATTTTGGCATAATTTTGTGATTTTAATAAATAATAATTTTATTGAAAGGAATTTTGAGAAACAAAACTAATTGTTTAGGAGTGTTTAAGGGTATAAATCACTTGCATATTCGAATTGACCCAAATCAACTTGAACAGTTTGGGTTGGGTCATTAATGTATTTGGATCAAAATCGAACCGATCGATCAAAATTGTTCATGTACATATTGAGTCACGAGTTTAAATTTATAGATCCGATCAAAATCGAACCGAACAAATTAAAATCGATCAAAATTCTTAGAGTTGTGTTGGTTTGACTTTAAATACTGTTAATATTGAGACTCCAAGTGATGGAAATGCAAGTATTGAGTCACGAGTTTAAATTTATAGATCCGATCAAAATCGAACCGAACAGATTAAAATCGACCAAAATTCTTAGAGTTGTGTTGATTTGACTTTAAATACTGTTAATGTTGAGACTCCAAGTGATGGAAATGCAAGTATTGGAACTATTAGTGTTGAAATTTCTTAAGTTATTACTTTCAAGTATATTGTTATTTGTTTTACCTTTTTTATATTTATTTTTTCTGTCATGATTATAATATTAATGGATCATAGTTTATTCATTTGTTTCAACAAATCTAGTTGTAGCAAATCTGGTTACAACAAAACTTATTGCAAAAAACTAGTTTATAGAAAGTAGTTGTAATTCAGACTATTATAGTAAATCTCGTTAAAGAATATTTTTTTTAAATTTTTTATTATTCTATTTTAAAATATTATATTTATAGTATTAAATGAATCAGATTTACTATTTTTAGACATTTGATAATATTGTGTTAATTGTATTGAATATTTAGATAAATCATCATATGAAATAGCAGTTTTAAGAAAAAAAATCAAATGGATAACTTCCTGACTCAAATCAAACCAAATCATTCATGAATGAGTTGAATTGGGTTGAATTTCAAAAAATAATTGTGAAAATCGAACCAAATCAAATCAATCATATTTGATTTGATTGGATCCTAAATTTAACCAAAACCGACTTGCAAACACCCCTAATCAGATTATTTTAAAACAGTATGCTCTATCAATAAAATTATTAACTAAATTTATTTAAAAAATCACAAAAATATACGAAATTGTTGTTCTCTCTTTATAGTCACTCAAAATTTTGTAAAACTTGTTTAATAATGTTTGTCAAGGAGACACAATTATATAGATTTTCTTTCAAAAGAATGTTAACACTCTTTCAGTATGCCATTGTTAGTAGAAATTTATTAAAATCTCACAAAATTGTCGTAAATTTTGGCTGCCTTTATATAGACAATGTTTGATTAAAAAAATAAAAATAAAAACGACTTACTTTAAGGTTAATGTTTATCAAGGAGATAGGGTGATAGACACAGTTTTTAATATGACTTTGTCATTTGAAAATCTTGTATAATAATTCATTCCCCAACAGTTTCGGCCTCAGCTAAAAGTAAAACCCTTTGAAGGCGTGAATGCATGCGTTAAAAATGCAATGGCACAATTGATGTTGGTACTGACCCCTTGATGATTGTTGAACAAATCTTAACACAATGATTAATGCAAGACAATACAGACACTGAAAGTAACTTAACAAGAGATGGGATAGAAAAGGAAAATATGCAACTGTGGATCGTAAATATGATTACTTGAAAGCCACCGTTGCCCTCTATAATTCACGCACCAAAAAACATAATGCTGATTGACATGAAACAGTAGCACCAAAACGATAATATTCAACTGTAACAGTAATTTGCACTGGGTTTATATATATTAGAGTTCCAGATCCTAGGTTACATTAAACACTAGCTACTCTTACATTTGGATGCTTAACGAACAGAGTATTCCTTCCACCATGCTACGCTTAACCAGTTGCATCTTTTAGACGAGTAATAAGCTCCTCCTGCAGATTTTATTTCACGCATTAGAACAGCAAACACCCAAAAAATACAAATGAAGATAACGACATAACGTCAGAAAGTAAGCACTTTGACAACCATCAATCATTGATAATAATATACCAGTTGGCAACTATTTACATTGGGACATATGTGGGCAACCAGTAAACAAATACTATCAAGCAAATTAGTGAGCGATCTCTTCCAAATGCCTGTTATCTATATTCTATTTTAATGCAACTTTTGTATGCATGTATGTTAAAAACTGTAGAAATACTTGCCTTCTTTCCTTTGGTTGAAAGACCTTTAGATTTCAAAAGAGCACGAAGCCTCTCTACAGTCAGGTTTTGGAAGTCCCTAGTGGTTGTTTGACTGTTTGATCCCTCTGCATGATTTAAAATTATAATAAGACAAAATTGATATATAGTGGAATAAAACAAATCCAGGCTACCAAGTCTCTTCCAAAATTACGAACCATTGCTATGGCTTGAACATATGAACTCAAACTCAAATCCTTATCTATCACAAGTTCAAAATCACCCAAGTTAAGCTCAAGTGGCCAACTCAACTTGTCTTGTTTACATTATTCTTTATTAGTCTCTCCTTGTTGGTGGATAAGTGGTGGGTACATTAGAGGTGCAAGCACGCGTAAAGAGAAGGGGATAGGTAGCCCTGCTAGAGCATTGACCTCCAATACATTCACCACGGAAAATCACACCATGCAAGCAAGCTGAAAGTTCGTTGGCCTTATAAAGAGTTTTAATATTAAATGCTGTTGTTCTTGCCTCTCGGTAGATTCAACTAGTGACTCTTAATTATATGAATCAATTAAACATGAAAACTCCACTTTGATAAGAATTTCTATCACAAAAACAGGCACCTCTAGGATGCAAAACATATAGTAAAGGAAAAGAATAAGATGTTGTGCATGGAAATCTGACTTCTATATTCTATAGGTTAAGCTCAAAATATAAACCAGCAAGCCGAAATCTGACTTCTATATTCTTCAAACACAAAGGTCTTTCCCAAGAAAATTTTAAATTTGAATTTACAAGGACATACACAGCACCAATGACCAGACCATGGTTCTATTTTAAATTTTTCCTAGACTACTGATGATTAAATTTCTTTTCAAGGTTCAAGAACACAGCTTGATACACAGTACCAAACATGATTTGGTACATATCAGTCAAAACACTCCTAGAGTTTGGGATGCAATATGCACTTTGAGAACATGGAACTTAAAGGCAAGTTATCAAATGACCTTATACAATCATTTGAGAACATCCTCACATTCCTGTGTTCTCTTGCATCTTTTTATAAACTACTAATAAATACATGCCTTATAGAACTCAATACAAATTATCAAACTTGAATTTGTCGTCTATTCAGTCCATATTTACAAAAAACAAAAATGACAGAAATATGTTTAATAATGTATTTAAAATGACGTTAATGTGCATGTCTGAACATGTATCAGAGTCTTCAAAAAGTAGCCGTGAGATATGAGTAATGCTGGACCCACTTGAGAATTAGGAAGTTGAACTAGTAATCGCAAGGAAAAATGAACATTTTTATCATAAGCAAAAGGATGTATGCATATATAGGTGTAAGAAATTCATGACAAAAATCTTTATTTCAGATTTCACCCGATGCTAACACATTATTATAACTCATAAGAACCCACCTTGTCGGGAATTTATTTGATTATTTGTTTTCTTGGCTGATGCTCTTTCCAAACCCTTTTCAGCATTCCTGATAAAAAGTTTGATGAGATAGGGTTTAATAACAATGGGCCAAGATAAAAAATATAACGAATGAGAGACAGATGCCATATCTTATTCACAAGTAACCAAGCTGTAAGAGAAAATTCTCTCATAAGTTTTCACCAAAAGAAAGAAAATGCCAAAAAAATGATTGGGAATTTTGTAAATGGATCATATGATTCATATCATACACTTGAAATATCACTCTTTCATAAAAGGTGTGAATAATACCTCTTTCTTGAACCATCAGATCCATCCTTTGAGCTGGAATCACCCCTTTGTTTCTTGAGGGTGAGTGATCTAATCAGTATGTTTTGTTGGTTTGTCTTAATATGCTGACCTTCTACATAAACAAGTAACAAGGGAGTCAAAATTTCTATTTTACAACAATTATATATTTAAAAAATCAATAAAAAGATAGCTAAAATCTATATGATGAGTATATATTATGACATTATGACCAAGATGATTGCAAGAACTTTTATCCATCAATATTAAATGATACCATAATTTCTACAAAGTATAACAGAGGAATGGAAATTCAATTACAATGTCATATTATATACTGCTGGGGAAACAAAGATGATAAAGCTCTAAGCATGCTTCAAAAATTGGCAGCATTTTTCAAACCTAAATTTTACAATGTTAGAATTCTCTAAATTAAGACTACCAAATCAAAGGTAAGTGGCAGTAAATACACTAAACACTAGCATGCCAAGACATAATGAACTCACAAGTTCACATATAAACTATTTTGTTATAAAGTTGCAGTCAATGGACATGCCTCTAAGATTAAATTATGTGTATACAAATACCATTTGAATCTGGACAAGTAAAATGTCCCATATGGATGAAAAAAGAACCATTCTTAATAACTATAGTGATGATAAGGAAATTTGTGACTAAACAATACAATATACTAATATATTATATAACTTACAGGTGTTTCTAGGGAAGAGAAAGTTTCTACATGGATAAAATATTTTGTTTGTTTCTTCCCTAAAGTCACAGTGTGGGGGCAAGCTAACATAAATATTTGAAACTGATGCAATACGCTTTACAAGTTGTGACTGCATATTGAAATACTACAAGGTAAAGAATGAGAAGACCTGGTGGTAAGGTATCATGATCGCATACATAGACCCGCATCCCACCCTGCAGTCAAAAAGTCAAATTCAAACATAATGTCTCATATAACTAATAACCTCATGAAAATATTAAAAGATAAGCTTCAATTTTACAGCGGGAGGTATCTTAAGTCCCACCAATTGGAGGGAAAATAATTTTCTATGGCAAAAGAAAAAATCACCACAACATTACAACTCAACATAAAAAAAGCATGTACAACGGAGAAAGTAGGGATAAAGAATCACTAGCTAAGTAGCTATTCTGCCATATGGCCATGTTTGAATAAACTTCTCTATAAGCACGAACACTAAGGGAAAGAAAATAAGAAGGTAGAATGAATTGAGTTTCTCTTGTAAGTTAAAATAAATTAAGCACTTTAAGTTTTATAAAAACTCTCTCATCTAACTTCTCTGAAAGTTGAAGTACATAAGTTGATTAACTCAAGTTCATTTAAGTGCTTATGGAAAACTTCATATCATACATTGCCTACTTACTCAAGTTTACATCAGACATTACCTTTTACTTTGTTATTGCCTACTACTCAACAAGGAAGACAAGATGGAACAAATGCTAACTAAGGGCGAAAATAAGATCCTTTAAACTATCTAATATAAAACTCGAATTCTCTTTGTGGTAAACTAGTAATTTTGTTACGGTGAAACACACCACAAACTTTAGCATTATCAACAAGCCTGTATTGAAATTCCACAAGAATCCCTTAAAATAAACTTCAGTTCTTTCAATCTCTCCTAGTACTTTGCCCTACTAAAAACAAGCAAAGTGATCTTGCAATTCCACAAACTAAAAGCAAGAAAACGATACAAACACAAAACCATCCACAGATGATTAACACAAAAAACCTAAAACAACAAATCGCTTAGTTTCGCGAGTACATGCATAAAAGCAGGGGAAAACATTCCAGAAGTACACAGATCGAAAGCAGCGCAATGAATGCAGGTATGTTCAAAATCGGAAATCGGAAAAGGATAAGAGAGAAATGGAAATTGCAGTACCGGATTCGACGAAACGACGGTGGACGAGAAGAGGCCGCGAGAGGGAAGATTGGCGAGGAACAGAGAAGCGCCGGAAGAAGAAGGATTCGGTGCATCCATTACTACCACTGGAACGGAGGACTTGGCCTCTTTTTTGGTTCTTGGAACTTGGAAGTGTCACACTTTGAAAACTGAAGCGACGCAACAACACCTTAACTTTCTGCTCTATATATATGTGTGGACCAACACAGGGAAGGCCGGTGGACCTTGTAATTGTAGTAATGTTTGTGGACTCTTCCTTTGACGAGAGGGATGCCGTTACGGGCACTTTGCAACTCGAGTCTTGAATTCTTGATCATACGTAACAAAATTTTTAAACGGTGTGTTTTTTTAATAGTTAACAAATTAAAAACATTTTTAATAATGTATTGTGATGTTAATATGTTTTTAATGTGATTTTTAATAATAAAAACATATTGTTAATTTTATAAGAATATATTTTTAAAAAGGTTTAATTATTTTGTGGGTTTCTATACTTTCACCAAATTTTTAATATAAGTTTCTAAACTTGTTTTCTCTCTTTTGGACTGATATTTGGATTCCAGGGACAGAACCGTTGGCAAATTTTATTCGTGATGATATCCTTGTTATATAAACGAATTTACTTGTGTCTGCTTGTGCTATTAAGACAAATTGGAGATGGTTTCTTCAAAACATCTTCCCACCAAACTTGATTTCCAAGATTAGTGTCATTTCCTCACCTTCTCTGGGAAGACAAGCCTATATGGCATAATTCTTCTTTGGCTTATTCTCCTTAAAAGTAGCTTATGATTTTCTTTCAGGAGAGGTTCAACTTGGCTCAAATTCCTCAAACATGTTTCATATGGTTTGGAGATGGAATGACCCTTAAAGAATGGGGTATTCCTTTGGAAATTTGTGTATGGTCGTCTTCTTACTAATACAAGGAGAAATTTTGTCGTATGGTCTCCCCTGATATTTGTTTGTGTTGCCAACTCCAACCATAACTCATGAGGCATACTATGCGTAACTGTGATGAGGTAAGAGAGTTTTTGTTCATCCTTTATCCCACCTAGTCACTGGGCAAAGTTTTCTACTCTTGGTATGCATGACTGGTTACATTTTAACCTTACTATCCAGGACATTCATACAAACAGTGTTACTTGTGTAACACCATAAAGAAAGTTACTTTTTACCTTCTTATATTACTAAACTTTGTAAACTCAGAACATAAGAGTATCATAGTTAACTGCGTAGAAACTTAAACATATATAACATAAACAAGTTTAAAACAAAGTTATTGACACTTATGTGTCTTACAAAACAGAACCAAAGTACATACAAGATAAACCAAGTTCCCATACATTAGGAGTTATAAAACTACTTTAATCTTCCTCCAAGCAAGTAGCCTGAAGCTCCGACCTTCTCCAATGAGGTATCCATCTGTTAACCTGTAAAAAAACATAAAATTAAAAGGGATGAGACAACGTCTCAATGAGTGCTCTAAAGACTCTAGCTTGACTTTTCATTTTAGACATCATTTTTTTTAAACTTTCATGGCTTCTCCTTTTCTTTTCTCAAGCACTTTATCTCACAATTATTATCCCATCAATCATGATCATATTTGTCTTATTGGACCATACCTTAAATTTTAGTTAGACACCTAGAGTTAATCACCTTGACTAACTCTAAGGCCACTAGTGTCATATGGCACATCAACATCATTCTCTTATTTTTTATAGTTCACTAGAATCTCATTTCATTATTTCATTGAATGAAAAATATGTCCAACCTCTTCTTTTTCTAATTGCCCAATTAGGATTCACATCACCTTTTTATTAAGCATATTTCCTTTCTACAAGTCAATTGCATAATAACCCTAAGTTAGACTAATCGATACGCGTAACATAAGAAAAATTCCAATCAAGGAAAAAGGAAATAAAACTAGGTTTGATATACTTAAAAAACAAGGCATATAAAAACCAACAATTATAACCCAACTCATTTCATAAAAAGTTATCTTATAGATATACATCAATATATACCAGTGGGCCATAACATCATAGATCAATCACCAAACATCATCATGTGAATTCAAACATCAACTATAAAAAGTTTTCATCATCATCCAATCATCAAAATGCATCATAACATCATCGACAACTGATATATTCTTATCAATATAATCACATATATAATAATCAATCCTCAAATTTCTTATCAGACTCAAACATCACAATTGTCACACACCAACAACCAACTAGGCCATTGTCCTCACAACTGACATACACTAGCAGCCAAATAGGTCACCTCAAACTTAAACTTCAACGTTGACTCTATTCCATGGATTTTCAACATAATATGAACGATTCCCTATGAGTCTCATCCCCTAACATGGTACTCACACTCTGACCATTCAGGAGTCTCTTAGGCTGACCCTGAGGAGGAAGTGTGATTTTATTGAATATAGATAAGTGTGAGTATTAGCTTACCTTTGTAGGTTTGCAAGACCATAAATCATGGGATTTGCCCACTCATTTATTCTATAGGCTCATTCTCGTTAATCACCACGAAAATCTCTAGTACTAGGTTAAGAACCCACCTAACACCCTCAACTTACATGTCTACTCATATGTCTATGCACCAATTGTGCACACACCATATACCAACGACAATAGTACATTTTTGTTCACCTATCATGTACTAGCGGCAACAACAATACATTTTTGTACATCCATCATGTGCTAACGACAACAAAAGTACATTTTAATGCACACACATGTACCAATGATAACAACAATAACAACCATTCAATATATCTAGGGTTGATTCCTACATCAAGTCTACACTCACATCATACATATAATCATCTCATCAATAACATACTACATTTAGATAATTCATTCAAGTTTTTCTTCTCAAGATATAACATTTCAATAATCATCCAACCATTTCAACAATAAAGTGATTATCTTATAGATAATCCTACTATATTTATTTCAATATTTATAACATTCATAAATGTCCACATTCAAGCTTTTGTGGACCTTGATCCATCTTGGACCTCGACTCTTGATTTGGGTTATGTTATCTTATTTTCTTCAATTCTTAATAAGAGGTAATTATCATTAACAATGCTAAAAGGTCTTCTTTTATCGTTAAATACAAAGACTATCCCATAAAAGGTCTTTATTTTATATATTATTAATGGTGATAAATTAGGAACGTTACAGCTTGGTCCTCCTATTCTTCTCCTAGTAGTGTACTATATTTAGAGTGTGAGAAACAAATCGATATTCTCAGACCAATCAAACTTACCTTTAGGCCTTCATCATCAAGTGATGGCATAGGCAAATTATTCCAATAGTCCTTTTACTTCCAGGATTTACTCTCACAAGCGAGAAGTTCCTGGTAGTTGGACAACACCTCCTGCGAACTAGTTTAAGATAAATGTTGGTGGGTCTTACCAATCCCATAATGGTAGTGCCGCTTGCGAATTAATTATAAGAGACCACCAATGACAATGAGGTCAAGTGCTTTTATTCCAATTTAGGTACCTGCAACTCATTGTGGGCTGAACTTTGGGACCTAAAACTTGGTATCCAGTTATAGCTAGGAGCCTGAACATCAAACAAGCCATTTTTTATATGGACTTAACGGTTGTTGTTCAAATCATTCAGACACAACAGTTTCGATCATCTTTGGTTATGGAAATTAGGAAGAAGCTATGATAACCACTGGTCTGCGTCCCTACAGCATCTTCTTCGGGAAGAAAACTAGTGTGTTGATCACTTGACTAATATGGGTCATCAAGCTAATGCTCATTTCACAGTTCTCTGTTTGCTTGTTTTAGATTCTCTAGTGGCAGCTGATGCTAGAGGTGTCTCTTTAGTATGCTTGATGGCGTTGTAGTTTTGTCTTTTGTTTCCTTTTACAATAAAAAAAGAAGAGAAGTCAATATGTGATTATTATTCAACATGTCTTTGGTTTCCTTTCTCATTTTTTATTTTTTGCAATTTTAAATTGTCATAAATAATTTATGGACTTAGCATGACCCATTTGGCCCAAAGCAACAAAATCTTTTGGGCGTGATGCTTCTAACAGGACACACAATATAAGAAGAACAAAAACTATAGTTTTTATATAGAAAGAAAATGAAGTAGCACCTCTGACTAAGGATGTGTTTGGTTTTTAGTTGAGAGACCTTAACATACATTTGAAAAGTAAAATTGAAAACACTTATTATTTACTTTTTGATTAATCTGATTACAAATTAAATTTTGCTTTAATTTTTATACCTTAAAACTCGATTTGAAATAGAATAAAAAATATGTTTGCCTCTGGAAGCTGAATTTATAAAGTAAAGCAAAACAAACCTAAATTTTCAAACTTATGTATAAATATGTACTTACGCACGCACTATAGGGGAAAAATCAAATAGGTTAGTGTACGTATTTCTAAAACTTTTGGTGATTGTTTTCTACAATACTGGGAATTATATTGGACTATTTGTACTTTTAATATTGATATAACTAATAATAGAAGAATATTTTTTTTATAATAAAGATATAAATAAAAGTATAAAAGACATTTAGAATGTGTCTATGTTTGCGCTCCACACGACCATTTTGTTATGGGGTGTATACACATGTTTTCTGATGTAAAATGCCCATTTCGTTGCACAAAGTTGTCATTTTATGTGAAGTAAACTCAGTGCCATTATCCGTGCGAATACATTTTACTGTTTTAGCAAACTGATTACGAACCATGAGAAAGAATCGGTGCATGCAATCATAAGTTTCAGTCTTTTCAGCCATTAAAAATACCCACACA
>PYAF01001709.1:3458904-3495373 GCA_007407185.1 Glycine tomentella | reverse complement strand
ATTTTAAAAGATATTATTGATAAACTTAACTAATCCAACTAGTAAACTTTCCTAAATACAAGGACTATCTCTCTCTATATTTTTTAAAAAAACCACTTAGTTAAGGATAATAAACAAATTAAGTTACTATCCAAATCATTATGAAATGAAACTCTGAATTTGTAAAGTGTTAAAGATTCTTAATATTTCAAAATAACAATGACAACCCATTTGTTGAGACTAATGTAAATATTATTATATGTATAATAAATTACATTAAAATTACTTGAGAAGGATTAGTTGTTACTTGTTACATTGATATTACTTTTTTCCACTTCGATCTTTTTACATTACTGTTGTCTTTTATATTAATACTATTTAGTTTTTAAATTATATTTAAACTAATTATTTTAAGCTTAAAAATGTCATTTTAAAACATGTATAATAGCATAATAATAAATTGTTTTAGTTATATAGACATAATTTTAAAATATGAATAAAGTCTGTTGGCAAGAATATTATGCTAGTTGTATTTGTTGTGGTTGAACATAATTAGTTAAATAATAATAATAATAATAATAATAATAATAAAAAATTGAAAAATAAAAGACAATAGAAGTTTGATGGAAATCACGCCAACTAGTAAAGGTACAAATTTCTATCGAATTAATTTCGTATTTTTTTTATTATAAAAAAGCTTATTATAATCACAATGACGAACACCTACACGTACTTGGCTAAACTGCACAACCATCAAATGCCAAAATACTAACTTGCACGCATGGTGTTGGTGTTTGTGTAGTCTAAAAATTGGTTTTGAATCTGAGAATTAATTTTGAATATATTTTTATATTTTAATTTTATATTAAATAAGAATTTAAAATTAATTTTAAGTTGAAATAATTTTAAATAATTTATACATTAAATTCAAAATTTTATCATATTTTTATTTTTAATTAAGTTTTATAATAAAAATATTTAAATATGAATGACATAATTTTAAAATAAATTTTAATTAAAATAAATTTTAATTAAAATAAATTTTGTAAATTTAATTTTATCGAAAGACACCGTATGGCGTGGGAGCACCATTTTAAAAAAGTGAATAGTAATATAATAATAATAAAAAAAGTTAAGGTAAATAACTATTTTTTATTTATGAACTTATAGAACTATGACACATTCGTTTTTGAAAGATTGAAATTTGTCCAAAGTAAAAAAAAGTGTGACAAATCAAATTAATTTTTATCCATTAATGAAAAGAGTACAGTAACACATTTATGGATAAATTTGTTAGCATTCTACACATTGAGACAAATTTATCAATTTTCTATTCAAAGTATAATTTAATCTTCATATTTTCCCCTTTTTAGTCATTACAAGTATAAAATTATAATAAATACTAAAAATTAAAGTAAATATAAGTTAAAACAAACATAATAATAAATATAATTTGGTTGTTGCTTTGGAATTTCTATTATAACCTATTGTAATAATAGTAGGTAATGACAAAATTTTTTCAATTTTTTTAAGAATTAATATAATGATTATATATTATTTGAGTTTCATATTTTAGATAATGTACTATCTTATAATTTTGCCTTATAATTTTTAATATGACAATATCTTATCCAAAATATAAAATTTAAACAAAAATGCACTGTCCTAATTATTATTATATTTATTTTAACTTGTGCTTGTATTTTTAATTTTAAATGTTTATTACAATTTTATATTTATAATGATTAAAAAAAGAAAAAAAGAAAAAAATATAATCATATTTTAGATAAAAATTGACAAATTCATCTCAAAATATATAAATATTAACAAATTTATTTTTACATATGTCAGATAGGTTATTTCAATTAATAGTAACTTGTAGTTAACAGAAAATTAATAAATGAATAAATTTGTTATATTTTTTTAATAAGAGACATAAATTTAAATTTTTATCTTAGACGAAATTATCAGCCGACTACGTATTCTCGACCCCGAAAATGGTTATTCCCCCAAAAAGTTAATACAAAGTACTGCTATTATTTCATTAAAAAAAAGGTATATTAGTTAACTCCCATGAAAATGAAGAAAACGTAAAATCATTGATATCCCCTTCTCCTTGAAAACAGAGGAGAAAAGGAAGAAACAGAAGAGAGCAGAACAAACGGAGCATGGTTTCGACGAGACGCAGTGGATCTGTCTCTGCCAAAAGATCTTCCTCCTCGGAAGATAAACCTCCTTCGCCGAAGTGCCAAAAGGTTTTTCTTTCTCTTCCCTTTCCCCTTTCCCTTCTTATTTTCGATTCACTTTGTTCCGAGCGTTTCGGTTTCGGAGATTTCCGGCGGCGGAGCCGTTACTTAGCGTCTCTTTCTGCGATTGACGCGTTGCGATTTGTTCCGATTTTTTTAAGGTCGACAATGGTGGTTCGTCGGAGAAACCTGTGCCGACGCCGGCGGAGAATTCCAAGGATTTATCTACTCCGGAGTCCGTGCCTGATCCCGGAGAATGTGGCTCCGGCGAAGCTCAGATCGCCGGAGCAGGTGCCGCCGATGGAGTGAGATCCGGCAAGGGTGACGCTACGCTGGCGGTGCCTGTCACGGCGCCGATTGCTGATGCCGCATGTAAGCACTCTGATCTTTTTTTCTTCAAATATGTTTGTTTTTTTGTTGTTTTATTTTTTATCTTTTTAGTTTCGGTATCGCTACTTATGTTGTGAATTTGATTCGAACAATTTTTTAATACTTTTCTTTCGTTTACTTTGCAGGTCCGTCGTTCTCTTCGTGGATTAATTATCAGAAACAGAATCCGAATATCGAAGGCGCGCCGTGGTGCAGGTTCTTGTCGCAGTCTGCACAGGTAAATTCGTGTTCGTTCGAGTGAAGTGAATCAGAAAAGTGGCGATTGTAGTAGTCACTGTTCACACTTTTGAGTGTTGACTCCACGCGAAGCGCGTGGTGTTTTTGTTTAGTTCACAACTTTTTAACTTGGAATTTGTGTTACTGCTGCAGAATCCTAATGTTGCTGTTTGCACACCCAATTTCACGATTGGCTCTAATAGAGGTTGCAACTTTCCACTGAATGATCAAACTATAAGTGGAAATTTATGTAGGATCAAATATACGCAGGTACATTTTAAGACTATATAAGTTTACTTCATGAAGCTTTGGATCATCGATTAGACTATGTGTGTGGTTAGGATCTTTTTTTATGATCAAAAGTGTGCACTTGGTATGGTATCATTTTAGCCAGTTTCTACTATGCAAAGTTTTTCATATACAGTAATCACTATAAATACTTTTCTGGAATTGTGTGCTTGGATGGCTTTTTCTGGTCTTTTGTTTTTAGTAGGTGAATACGGTAGGATATGTATATGCAGTTTGATTACTGTTGTTTCTGGAAATGATCAGGGCGATGGGAGTGCTGTAGCTGTGCTAGAAAGTATGGGTAGCAAAGGATCTGTGCTAGTAAATGGGACGCATGTCAAGAGGAATACCAGCTGTGTACTTAACTCGGGTGATGAAGTGGTTTTTGGTGTGCTTGGAAATCATTCTTATGTATCCTTTTCATTTGTTCAGTTGAATGTTCTTTTTTCTTTTTCAAATGATAAGTATCAGTTATAGAATTTTTCAATTATCATCTGCTTCATTTTTCTCAAGGTGTTTTATTTTAAACGTATATTTATGTGGGTTATTTTTCTTAATTAAGTTTTAACTTAGATTTTCCAGCAACTAAATACCGAGGTTGCAGTTAGGGGTGCAGAAGTTCAAAGTGGTATTGGGAAATTTCTGCCACTTGAAAGGAGAAGCAGAGACCCCTCAGCTGTGGATGGGGCCTCTATTTTGGCTTCTCTTTCCAACAGACAGGACCTTACAAGATGGAAATCTCCATCTCAGACCTCCAGTAAACCTCACCAGTGTACCGATGTCTCTAATCGTACTGTTCATCATGATTGTACAGAAACTGAGCTTGATGGCTCAGAATCAACTCCAAACGTGCAGAGTGATAAAGCAGCAGATGTTCGAACAAGTGATAAGAATTCAACAATGGATTGCAATCCAGATGCTGGTGCAGAGGCAGGCAATGCAAAACTCTATGGGGTGAATGATTTCCTAAGGCCTTTCTTCAGGAACTTAGCACGACCTAGTTGTAAACTGAAATTGAGCAAAAGTATCTGTAAACAGGTATTGGAAGAAAGAAATGGGACGCTGGATATGCAGGCTGCATCGACTTTGGGTACATCTGTGCGCTGTGCAGTGTTTAAAGAAGATGTTAATGGTGCGATACTGGATGGAAAAGAAATAGATGTTTCTTTTGACAACTTCCCTTACTATTTAAGGTATACTTTTCTTCTGTTTCATATCTACGATGATGTTGCATAAAAGTCCCCAAAAATACATTTCTGCTGGCAACCTTTCTTTTTAATAATTGAATCTATCCCATGTGCCAGTCATTGGTGCTGCTTTTATAAATGATGATTTCAAATTTGTTATTAGCTTTCACCTTTCATGTTGCTTTCTTGAAATATCTATGTATTTATTAGGAACCTAGGATATAATTTATGACATTTAATTTAAATTATTTACTTAGGTTCCTTTGATTTTTTTTTTTTCAATTTTAAATGATATTAGGACTATTGTTTGTGTGAATTGATTTAGTCTTTCAAGAGTTATGCTTGAAGTTATTCTTGATACTCTTTTATTTAATGGATTTTTAATTTGTTTTTTATTTATGTTTGTATTCACGTCTTTTTGCAGTGAGAATACAAAAAATGTCCTGGTGGCTGCTTGCTTTATGCACCTCATGCATAAAGAACATGAAAAGTTTACTGCAGATCTTACAACCATAAACCCTCGTATTCTACTCTCTGGACCTGCAGGTGTGTGAGCATTATATTACTGCTTTCCGTCTTTTTCTGTAAGTATTTGTTTTTGTTCCCTTAATTGCCAATTTTGTCTGGTTGCAGGGTCTGAAATATATCAGGAGATGTTGGTAAAAGCACTTGCAAAATACTTTGGAGCTAAGCTGCTCATATTTGATAGTCATTTGCTTTTGGGTGTAAGATAAGACTTCCTTTATGGACTGAGTTCTTGAAGTATTTTTTGTTTAAAACTCTGACAAGAATCTTCATTTGCTGTGTTATGATAGGGTTTATCTTCCAAGGAAGCTGAGCTACTCAAAGATGGACTTAATACTGAAAAATCGTTCCACTGCACTAAACTAAGTCCTACAGAAGACATGGCTAGGATCTTGGATCCATTAGCTAGCGAAACAGAGACAGCCAGCCCTTCAAATGCACCTACATCATATGGCTTTGAGTCTCAACCTAAGTTGGAAACTGATAACATGCCATCCACCTCTGGGACAGCTAAAAGTTGCTCATTCAAATTAGGTGTGTGCTCTTCTAGATTTCTTCCTCTTTGCTTTGGTTTTACATAAAGCATGGCTTGTGGTCCGGTGCTCACGTGTTGGACATGTATATAACATGTGTGCTTAATATAAGTTAATTTTTTTCAGCCACCAGGACACGTCCATTTAGAATTTGTGAAATAAATAAATACCATGCAGAGGTTGAGCCAGTTTTAATAATTAAAAAGGAAATGAGATGGGTGCTTATGTCATATATCAATTTCATTTGCTTTTCATTTCATTTTGGCACAGATGACATATATCTAGAATTCTAGATATTGTAAATCTTGAAACTTATTCCTATTTATGATATTATGAATCTTAATTTTTAAATTTTAAATATTTGCATCATCATATTGTGTCAGAGCATGTGCTTTGTACTTTCAGCTTCAGCTGTTTGTGTTTTCTATATATAATCATGCAGGTGATAGGGTGAAATTTAGCTGTTCATCTTCTTGTGGCGTATATCAGACATCTCCAAGTCCAAGGTATGGATTTGTTAAAACCTTTTCTGAATAGTTTGCTTTTCTCATTGGTACACATTGTTTTATACTTTATTTTGCATGTCTGATGAACTATAGAGCCCTAGTTATCATGAATACCTACCTATGCAGGTCCAACTTTTTATGCAAGACAAGTAGTGTAATGAATGGACCTTTATATGTCAAAATTGTTGCATAACTGTACATTATGACATGGCAATTTCTATTTTAATTGAAAATGTAATGATTATACCACTTTTGGGAGATTTGAACAATAATGGAGAGAGGAGAATTACTTCATGGTGATTGCACTGGGGTTTTGGTTATTAAGTTAGGGATGGTGCTACAAGCTGATAACTGCCTATTTCACATATTCTTTCTGTGTGTATCTCTTGCTCTCCTGTTCTTCACATTCTAGGTTGCAACTTAAACCCATCTTTGGGTGAAAATGTGGTGGGAAAGAAGCAAAAAATTGGGCAACTCAGTGCATGAGGCTCCACATAAGGGGATTTGGGGAGGGTAGGTGTACATAGCCTTACCCCTGAAAGTGGAATGGCTGCTTTCAGGATTTGAACCCATGACCTCTGATTGGAAATAAAATTGGTATGATGAAAATAAGGTATTAGAAATTAACTTTGTCTTATCCTGTTTGGACCTCATACAAATGAAATAAGGAATGAGAAAGTGGAGATAAACAATATTGTATGTTCACAATCTGCTAATTTTTCTTAAGCAACTTCTTTATTTTTTTTCACTTCAGTTTCCAAGTCTACTATTCTTTTCTATTTCATTCCTCCATATTCTCTGTTGTTTTCTGAACCATTTAATGTAACTTCCATCCCGAATTTCCATTGGTCTCTTAACATTTCTTCATTTTCACCAACTCTAAACCATAGTTATCAATTGCGCATTGTTGTAATAGCATACTAGCTGTCTCAGTGCATTATGGCAATGTGGCTAGAGGCTGCTACACTCAGTGGTTTTATATTGTGCCGGTCGAGTTGTGATTCACAGCCAAAATCGCTTCTATTCCCATCCTTATTACATCGTGGAAGGTAAAGCCCCATTTTTTTTCTGATTTTTCCAACCTAATTCTCGTATTTTCGTCATTTCCCCAACATATTCCGAAAATCAAAAAGCCTTCCTTTGTTTGTTTCCAACCGTTATTCAGGTTTGAAGCATGCCTTTGTTCATCTTGTCCGAGTCCAACTTCGGAGCTCTAACCCTCTGATTTCCTGTGGCATCTCATTCTCCAGCCACTTCTGGCTTTCTCTGGCACCCTCTGGTCTCCAGACTCCAGTGTCCCCTGCTACTTGATCTCAATGATACCATCTCTATTCTCTAATCTGTCTGCTGTTCACAATTCTTTTGCAGATTGTAGGTCTTGCACCTTTTTTATTCACCCTCTATGCTACTGCTCAATCTCTCAGTTCTGTTTTTTAAGACTAACTTTTCAATCATGAATTATAAATATGCCTTTATTTTTTGGATAATTTTATTTTTGACTTTTGAGCACTTATACGTGTATAGTTGATTGGCCAAGTTCTCTTTGGAAACTATGTTTTTGTTAATTGAGCAATAATGTTTGTGTTAATTCCGTATTAGGCAGTTATGTTTGTGTTAATTCCGTATTAGGCGGTTATGTTTGTGTTAATTCCGTATTGGGAAGTTATGTTCTATGGTGTGACAGTCACAGTGTTTTATATATGTGCTGTGACAGACCTGAAGGAGGAATTTAAGGTATCAGATTGTTGCTTGTGTTTTGAAAGAGGAAACGTGTTAGGGGTAAACCATGTAGTGATATATTCTTCTTCAAGTCTTGAACCAGATTATCTTAGTAAAAATATAATGATTTCTTTGGTATAGTGGCCATCTTTCTATATGTTGTCCCACTACAGCATTTTTGGGGCCAGCCGCTCTGCATTGCTGTCTGGGTTGATAACTATGCTCAAGTGTTAATGTTTTTTTTTTTTTCTTCCTTTTTTTTAATTATAATTTTGATTAGCGATTTCATATATAGGGGACCGTCTAATGGAAGTCGGGGGAAGGTTGTCTTACTATTTGATGATAATCCCTTGTCTAAAATTGGTGTGAGATTTGATAAACCCATACCTGATGGAGTTGATCTTGGTGGTGCCTGTGAGGGAGGTCAAGGATTTTTCTGCAATGGTAATGTGTTACTTCTCTAATACAACTTTTATATTTTTAGAGATTCTATATTATTATATTTTGATCTATATATCTTTTATAGTCTTGTATCTTACTATTTTTTCTGTTTCCAGTCACCGATCTTCGTTTGGAAAGCAGTGCTGTAGAAGAACTGGACAAATTACTTATTCATTCATTGTTTGAGGTTGCCAGTTACCCTACCTTGTAGTCTAAGAATGTTCTGTATTCATTTTGGGTTCAATCTTACAATTAGATTTATAATCTGTTTTTTCCCCAGGTTGTTTTTAGTGAGAGTAGAAATGCACCATTCATTTTGTTCATGAAAGATGCTGAGAAGTCTATTGTAGGAAATGGAGATTCACATTCATTCAAAAGTAAGCTTGAAAATCTTCCAGATAATGTGGTTGTAATAGGTTCACACACACAAAATGACAGTCGCAAGGAAAAGGTATTGTTTTTTTGGTTAAATTAATCTGTAGTTTATAGGACCCTATATTGTGATTTTCAGTTAGGTCTCTGCTTTTATTGTTTGTAAATATCTCCCAGTAAAGTGTTGTGCTGGTTCCAGCTACAAAATGCTGCTATTTCTAGCATTATCATGGCTGCTATTCTAAACTGTGTTACTATTCAAGTTCTGCAGCACCCAGGAGCCACTCGGCCGTGTGATCCTGCTATACCATTGCTTGTTGGTGCAATTGACAAGTATAGATTACCTTTTACCATGCATATAAAGGCATTAGAAGCTTTGAATCTCAACAGTCTAAAGATACCCTGGAAATCTTTGTATGATATCATTATTTGCATGAACTTTTCTTGAAAAAATAAATTAATCAGTCTCCAAAGAACTTTTTTTAGTAGTTGTGGGCTTTCCGTATCCTTTTGCTCTGCATTAGTTGTGAATGTTTTATGCTGTAGTGCTATAAGAGACAATCTGAATTATTCTATATATTTGATTGATTGAATTTCCTTCCCATCACTGGTCTAAATTTCTCCATAAGTGATTATTTATTGATATATAACTATTGTTCCCTGCAGTCACATCCTGGTGGTTTGCTTTTTACAAAATTTGGTAGCAATCAGACTGCCCTTCTTGACTTGGCTTTCCCAGTAATGACTAAATCTCCTTTTCACTTTTATTACTTCTATTTGAAACAGAGAAACAGGAATTGCTGACATATGTTTGTTCGCGTATTATGCTTCTTACATGCAACCTGTATTATTTCTTTCAAGCTATCTGAGTAAATAAACATTATCTCTCTTCAATCTTTTCAGGATAGTTTTGGACGATTGCATGACAGGGGGAAGGAAGTCCCGAAACAAAATAGAACTTTGACCAAACTTTTCCCAAATAAAATTACAATTCACATGCCACAGGTATATACAGGGGAATATTTGTCATGGATTTTGCTCTCCTTATACAGTATTCTTAATATATTTCCTGGTATAGGATGAGGCTCTTCTAGCATCTTGGAAGCAGCAACTGGATCGAGATGTTGAGACTCTCAAAATCAAAGGAAATTTACATCACTTGCGCACAGTGAGTGCCTTGTGTTTGCTTGTAAATTTAATTCATTCAGCTTAAAAGGCATGTTTTATTGTATCATCTACATATTTCATGCAAAAACAGAGTTGGAGGCTATATAGTACCTTCCTTAATATGTTATTCCATTGTGGTACTAAGTAATTCAAAGTATGATTTATATATGAATGGATGGGATACCAGTTAAACAGTCAATGCAAGTTATGCTTTCCCATGGAAGATGGTGTTCTTGTATCAGTTGTGGAAGGATGTTTGGGTGGGTCTGGGAATTTCATTTTTCTAAGGGCTTTACCTTTGTCTATATCATCTCTCATTCTCTCTTCCATTTTTGATAATTTGCCCATTCTAAGTTTTAATTCAAGGCTGACATTATGCTTTGAATTTTCATTTTTGGTTTAAATTTAAGAAAATGAGAAGTGAGTTAGAATCCCTTCTGGTCTGTATCTGATTATGTAATTCTTTTGCAAATCTATATAGGAGAATTTAGACCATTGATTTATTTGGTTTGTTTTGATGTGAATCCTCGAATATATTTCTTACTACTAATTTGCTGAGGTTCATTCTTTACGATTCAGATTCAGTTGAAAGTCAAATCCCTTGAGTCAATTATTTTTTTGGACAATGGTGTATAATAGGGTTATGTGACAGATGTAGAACTGTGCAGTGACGTAAAATGTTGATGTTTTACAGTTGCAGTTGTGGTGTTTAAATTTACTGTAATTACAGACTAGCTAATTTTATTTATAGGTTTTGGGACGTTGCGGAATGGAATGTGAAGGACTTGAGACCTTGTGCATTAAGGATCAGACACTTACAAATGAAAGTATGTTCTAAGCATTAAGTGCTTTAGGATCTCTCTATGATCTCTCTCCTATATCATTTTTGCTACATGCAGATGCAGAGAAGATAATTGGTTGGGCTTTAAGCCACCATCTCATGCAGAATTCAGAAGCTAAGCCTGATTCAAAGCTTGTATTGTCCTGTGAGAGGTAATTGCTAGCTTACACTGCTTGTTATTTGAAATACTATATGTACTTAAATGTAATTTTACAATGGTGATATTATATGGTATTCCTCCAGCATTCAGTATGGAATTGGGATCTTGCAGTCTATCCAGAATGAGTCCAAGAGCCTGAAGAAATCTCTTAAGGTGATTGTTTGTGCCCTTTTGCTACTTACATGTGATTTCAGCTTTGCTTATTACAAGTTATTCTGTCGGGAGAGTTCATAAACACTGTATTCTAAATATTTGCTTGCTCAGGATGTTGTGACAGAAAATGAATTTGAAAAGAGGCTTTTGGCTGATGTTATTCCACCTAGTGACATCGATGTTACTTTTGATGATATTGGAGCTCTTGAAAAGGTCAAGGATACACTAAAGGAATTGGTGATGCTTCCTTTACAGAGGCCTGAACTTTTTTGCAAGGGGCAATTAACCAAGGTTTCATTTCCTTTACAGATTGAAATTTGTTTTTATTGTTTAACAGATTTTTTTGCTTCTGCTCTTTATGTTAGTTGACTATTTGTTGATTTGATAGATTGATTGATTTTGTGTTGCTTTTGATGTGCTTTAATGTTTTAGTGCCCTTCCTCTGTCCCCACTCTAAAAGAGAGGAAAAAGAAGTGGAATCAGCTGACCATTTTTAACTATGTTTGATTGGCCCAGACATCTAGGATTTGTTGCATTTATATCTGATATTGGCATCTGCACTCTGCTGGATATGCAACTCATTTGTGGTCTGAAATTTCCATGGAATGTAAAAGCTAAAATCTTCTGTGATAGGCAATTGATTTCCAGAAACTGTTTTTTGGAGAGAATTTGGATCTTTATTTCCATAATCATTAAAATAATTTCTGTGGTATACAACAATTAATAAATTTAATATAATTTTGATGACCATCTAACTTGCTCTTTATCAAAATATTATCCATTTTGTTATCTCAACTTTGAATTACCTTTTGTGCAGCCGTGCAAAGGAATCCTATTATTTGGTCCCCCTGGAACTGGTAAAACAATGCTCGCAAAGGCAATTGCTACTGAAGCTGGTGCAAACTTCATCAACATTTCTATGTCAAGTATTACATCTAAGGTTAAATTTGTCCCTCTCTAAGTGTATATTGATCTCACCTTTATTAGTTTGCTGTGCATATCAATTCATGTTCTTGCCCCTTTTTGCTTCAGTGGTTTGGTGAGGGTGAGAAATATGTGAAAGCTGTTTTCTCTCTGGCGAGTAAAATTTCACCTAGTGTTATATTTGTTGACGAGGTAAGCCTTTTAACTTAAGGGTATTGGTTTGTATTGATTCATTGGATATAACTTTACTAGCTTTGTTTCAGGTTGACAGCATGTTGGGTCGTAGGGAAAACCCAGGAGAGCATGAGGCCATGCGAAAGATGAAAAATGAATTCATGGTGAATTGGGATGGCTTACGCACAAAGGAAACAGAGCGAGTTCTTGTGCTGGCAGCCACTAACAGGCCTTTTGACCTTGACGAGGCTGTCATAAGGAGGATGCCAAGAAGGTGAATATATTCAACTGTGCTTCAATTCCCCTTCCTATTATTTTGTAAGGGGGAGGCCCAGCATAAGTAAAGTTTTTGTAATAATTGTTTTTTGCAGATTGATGGTAAATTTGCCAGATGCTTCTAATAGAGCAAAAATATTGAAAGTTATACTGGCAAAAGAGGAATTGTCTCCTGATGTTGATTTAGATGCAGTAGCAAGTATGACTGATGGATATTCTGGAAGTGATCTTAAGGTTGCTGGTGTTCTTTTTCCTGTTACCTTATTCTTTGAAATTAATGTTATTATTATTATTATTATTCAATATTTGATGCTTGCCCTTATACTGCAGAATTTGTGTGTAACTGCAGCACATAGGCCTATTAAAGAGATATTAGAAAAGGAAAAAAAGGTATGTCTCTTCTTTATGTTAGTGTTATGCTTGGTATCTATGGGTTTGTCACTGATTTTGATGGTAAGTTACAGTTGGGTTGCATGCATAAATCTTTCCATAAAGTCTACATGCTATTTGCATGTGGTGAAAATTACGCTCTAAACTTATGACCTTGGTTGAGACAATGCAACAATAGACTTGTAGAGTTCTCTATTTCTTGATGATCTTAGATTTTGAACTCATTTCTGATTAAGTTGTTAGGCAGTACTTTTAATGAAGGGGAATTATTGTATCCTTACAAAGTATATGGGTTTATGATTAAAAAAAGGAGCTAATGTTTGCTTAATGTGTTTCATGCATGACAGGAACGTGCTGCTGCTCTAGCAGAAGGCCAACCAGCTCCAGCATTATGCAGCAGTGGGGACGTTAGATCTTTAAACATGGAGGACTTTAAATATGCTCATCAGCAGGTATGAAATGAAATTTCATTTAAGCAAAGCCCTCTCCAGTCCTTTGAGCTCTCCCACTTTTCGTTTTTAGTAATATGTTACTTCGTACATTATATTGAATCAGGTATGTGCAAGTGTTTCTTCTGAATCAGTAAATATGACTGAGCTTTTACAATGGAATGAATTATATGGAGAAGGGGGTTCAAGAGTAAAGAAAGCACTCAGCTATTTCATGTGAGAGTTTTTCTATTGCTGACATGTCCCCCCTCCCCTGCAGCCTCCATCTCCTGAAGCCTGCACATTTATAGTTTTGCTTATGTTTATCGCTTCCAAGGGTTTGCTGTTGAGTCATTTCGTTTCTAAAACGAAATATAGGTTTTTATTTATAAAGTTACTTTTATTACATTTGGGATGATGGGTTTTGAAAGGAGTGGAGCCTTCCAAAATTTTGGTCTGTTCTGCTGCTTTTGTTTTGTTCCTCATCCCAAAAGGACGTCAATTTATTTTTATTTTAAGTTATAAAAATTCTACTATATGAAAAGATAAAATAGTCAGGTGATCCTGTGCATATATTTGTTGTCTGTTCCTGGAATAATAAGCATTTAGATCCTTTCTATATCTGTTTTTATCACTTTTATGTACATCTCATATATGTTGGAGCCCTCTTTTAATTGGTTCCTGCGGGATACTAGCCCCCAAATTTCACTCTGGAGTTGGATAACGTTAATGCGAACGCCTAGTAAGGAGGCATGTTCTTGTGTTGATTATTTTAAATTATGGGCATATTTAGAAAATTGTAAAAGTCAATTGGTAAGGACTTTTATGGTCAATTTTGATTTTTTTCCCCAAGAAATTGAAAATTTATCTTTTAAAATGAATTGGTGATAATATCACGAGTTACAGACCAACAGTTACCGAGAGGGAAAAAATTGTCATTTCCATAAATCAGTTACATTTCTTTGGTCATCAAATTACGATACTCATGACTTGTGCTCTAACTTAGAAGAGGGTAGAAAATAGTGAAATTAGTCCGGATAAGCATTTATTCAGTTTTACTCACTAGTTGTATAGACTGATTTGTTTGCTCTTATATGTAAAATGTACCAAGTGGTCTGGTCTGGCTTGCACAGTTGGTTGAGTAATGTGTATGGGTTTTGAAATCTCCTGGACTTTATCCCTACTAATAAAAAAGAGAGTACATAATACTCATTCAACCTTGAGTAGTTAGAAGAAAGTATTGGATGGTCTTGTATTGAGTTAGGATTAATAACTTTAAATAGGCTCTCTAAATATGGTAAAGGGACGACATCCCCAATCTTACCCAATGAGATTATTATTATTATTATTATTATTATTATTATTATTATAAATTGTCAAATGAGATGTTACTAGCAAGTTGGGGAAGTTAGTAAAGGTCCTATTTAAATGATTACCGTACTGACTTAAATTAAAATACCTTCAATTTTTAAGTTTTTTTTAAGGATTTTTTTTTATAAGAATCAATGAATAATAAATTTCTTATTTTTCATTAAAAAAGTTATGAAGTTTCTTACTATACCTTATATTTTTATCAACACAAAGTTTGGTATGTCATTGGAAAAAGGAAAGATTATTGTACATGACCTTTTGTTGCCAAGGTTTTAGAGTTTTGAAGAAGACCGAATCAAAGACAAGCAGGGGTGAACCTGGACCCAAACTTCAATGTTTGGGGGGTCAACTGTGAAAATTATGATTCATATGTATATCAAATTTTATATGAAATATTCATACATGTTCTAAAATACTAATTATATCGATAATTTATTATAATATTAAAAAATATTTAATTTATTATAACAAAAAACAAACTAAACATTTTTTAAAGACCTAAGATTACAAAATTCAATCATTAACATGTTATAAAGAATTTTCATAAATTTATAATAAAATTAGTGTTAGATTAATACAGTTTTAAGATAATTAGAAGAATAATAATGTCATATCAAGACATAGTCAGTGCCTTAGAATTTTGACGTATTTCAAGTATATTTGATTGGTTTCTCAAGATTTATTCAGAATGTGTTTGGATCCATACATTGACAATGTCCAAATAAACAAAGACAAGTGAAAATGAAGAAAAAATATATACAAAAGTGATTGGAAAGAGGAGATATTTGTTAATATGTCTTAAACTTCAATTTGTCAATATCTTATATAGTGTTTTAATTAAGTTATCCTATTGCAAATGTTAATAAATAACTTTTGGTTATCAAATTATTTATAATCAAATTCATATAAAGAGAATGCAAATAAAGTCTTGTAGATGTAATTATTTGTAGTCTTTAAAAATAGCAATAATAGATGATATAAAAAAGTACTATTGAAAAGAAAAATAAATAGTATTTGAGTATTCTGTCTAAAAAGAAAAATACAATAAACATTACAAAAGAGAAATAGAATATTTATCTAATTATACCAAAAATGACTATTTATGTAAAAAGATAAAATATTTTATCTTCACAATAAATGATAAACAAAAATGTCATCATCTTTACAGAGGATTAGAGCACGTGGTTACGAACCACGGTGTGGGGGTTCAAATCCTTCCTCGCCCACAACGGGCCAAAAAAGGGAAGGATTTTTCCCTCTGGGGATAGGAAAATCATGATCGGGCTAGTGGACCCCAAGTTATGAGATAATGATATATTTGATAAAAAAATTTAAAATAAAAAAAATGATATTTGAATTGCATGTCTTCTAACCCCAAAATAAAAACAATCAATATAAATAAAATATATATATATATATACATTATATGACAACCTTGATGAAGACAAAAGTCAAACACTTTTTGTATAAGACTTTCGGATCTTATATAAGTCCGACTTAAGAGTTTAGTGTTGAAAAAAAAAAAAAACTAGGCTTTCCAAAAGTAAAAGTAAAGAATCTAAAACTAATTTTTAAAATTTATAATTGAAAGAAAAAGTTATTCAAGCAAAAATCTCGTGTTTGAGCGGTGTTTCATTGCAATGCATTGATTTTCCATTGAAGGAATCAAGTCTCAATTCCCAATGGCTAGTGTGAAATTTTAATTTCAAATTGGATCAAATATTTTTGTCATCTTTAATTAAATAAATTCTTCATTAATTGAAAATTATAAAAATAAATAAATATTCATTTGTCATATCTTACAAAATCTAGATTTCATGCATCTCAATTAAAGCCATCCATTTAGTACACCATTTTACAATTCTATCTCTCTAGCCCTCCTTGTTTCTCGTAGTTGGGTTGTTTAAAATATGATCTGTGCAATGTACAGTTTTAGTTTCTAGAATATTTTATAAAACACGTTGTACGCATTTAGCAGGTCACAACAAAAAACACATATTTTTTTATGTTAAGGATAATTAGGTGTAAAAAATAATTTCTTCTGTTTTATTCATTATTTAAACATGATAATTTTTTTTGTTTCATTCCATTCTATTTCTTTTTATCAATTCAAAGATGGCCTAAGATATTTATTCCACATTTTTCCATCTTTTCTAAAATGTTTTAAGTTATATTATTTTAATTTGTCAATTGATCCTCATATTTGTATTAATTTTTCATTTTAGTCCAAATATTTTAAAATTCTACGATTTAGTCTTTATACAAGTAATTTTTATTTTACATTTTAGTCGTTATATATATATATATTTATTTTGTGGTGTCTTTATACAAAAAAAAAAAAACCTAACAACAAAGACTACAATATAAAAAAAAGTATTCATACAAGACCTTAAAATATAGAGTTTTTAGACTCAGGATAAAAAATTGATGCAAAGTAAATGATTAATTAAAGTTTATTTCTTCTTTATCTGTATATTTACTTTATAAAATATAAGAAAAATATTAATTAATGTTCTAAGGATATTGATTAAAAAAATAAATATTTTTATTGAAAAATAGAAATTACAAAATTCATGATGTTTTGATTTCTTAAATAATACTTGTAAGCAAGATCCTAAATTCAATAATAAAAAATAAAATAAAAATAAAATTGCCCATAGAGTTGGAGCATAGAGAGATAAGAGGGACACTCCGGTAAGCTTACGGCTTCCCTGCAGTGCGAGCGAGCGAGAAGTTGCAGTTATTGATTCCAATTCCAAGTCCCAACCATATAACAAACAAATCCATTTTCTCTCATAAACTAAACACACAGAAACCCGCGCGAATCGAAAATGGCGGATCCGATCCCGGCGCCACCAAGATCCGCCACGGAGCTCTTCTCGGATCCGCTGGACGCCCACCCGCTATGGTTCAAACCGGCGTCTTTTCTCTCCCCCGACTTCGACTCCGAATCCTACATTTCGGAGCTCCGAACGTTCGTCCCCTTCGACACGCTCCGCTCAGAGCTCAACAGCTACCTCTCCTCCCTCAACCACGAGCTCATCGACCTCATCAACCGCGACTACGCCGATTTCGTCAACCTCAGCACCAAGCTCGTCGACGTCGACGCCGTCGTCGTGAGAATGCGGGCCCCGCTCGTCGAGCTCCGCGACAAGATCGAGCAGTTCAGAGGATCCGTCGAGGTCTCTCTTGTCGCCATCAAGAGCCGCTTGAGGCAGAGATCTGAGGTGGCCTCCGCTAGAGAGACTTTGGAGCTTCTTCTCGATGCGTTTCACGTCGTTTCTAAGGTAGCACCTTAATTTTTTGTGACTCTAATTGTTTATTAGATGTAGTAGAATGGAATTGACTATTGAGGATCTTTGATATAAGATCTTGATGGAATTTATTATGTTTTTGATGGAAATTCTTCACAATGAGCTTAGTCTGGTCTCACTGTTTGTTAACTATGATGCGTTGTATTTGCTTGACTTGGAAGATTAAATGCGTGTTTGGTTTTTTCATTTGACAACCATAGATTCGCGTCAAAACGGAAGTAGCTAGTATTAGCTTCTGCGTTATTTTATAATTAGACGTGAATTTCAGATGATTTGACGCGTATCCAAACACAGCATAATAGACTATGCTATTTTTCTTTTTTCTTCTTACTTGTGTAGTATGAGTGAGGGTCTCTAGTGTCAATTTCATTTCTAGGTTTAGGTTGGATGTTGTTTGTGTCGATGGAGGTTTCTAGAGCTGGGTAAATTCATCATATGGATATTGCGTTTGATAAATTGTGTTTGGATTGGTTTTTGAAATGTTGCGAAATAGACAGGAGACGTTTGCTCAAAATTCATTCGATATTGTATATGATAAATTTGTGTGATTGCAGGTTGAGAAGCTAATAAAAGAGCTGCCTAGTGTACCCACTGATTGGTCAAATGGAGATGTAAATTTTTCAGAGAGGAATAACTTGAGCAATGGAGTTTCTGTGCTGCATGTTGAGAATGAGATGAGTATCAGAGAGACTCAAAGCATGCTGCTGGAAAGAATTGCCAGTGAGATGAACCGACTAAAGTTCTACGTTACTCATGCAAAGGTTTGTTTTAATTTTTTTTCCCACTTTTATTGATTGTTTTGTGTATGTGTGTTTTGATACTAGGAATGATAATTTCCAGAAAAAAATTGTAAATCGTTGAGTGGAGAAGTCCAGAAAGGAAGCATATACGTCAGGAAGACTGTTTCTTGTCACTGATACAGTATAATTTGCTACGTTATTGAAAATAAGCAATTCGTTTTTTGAGGATTTGAATTGAGGTTTGTGAGATGAGTACTTAAATTGTGTGTAGACAAGGTAGTTTAAATTTGTAAAGTGATATGTTGGAAAAAAAAAATTGGTTTAAGAATCACTTTATTGGATCCTGCATTAGCTAGTAGCCTTTTAAGTTTGTTGAATACACATGGATAGATAAAAATATAGATAGATTGAAAGAAATATGGATGTTTTTATTCATTTTAAAACGATAGAAGATACGTGCCTTGAAATGTTGTGGAAGTTTTATGAATGTTAATGTATTTATTCATTTTAACTTTCTTTGTCGTCTAGTGTTTGAGTTTTGTGATTCATTGTAAAATAGACCTTTTGTTTAAGGCCTTGGTACATTTTGTGCTCATCTCTTTTTCTCTATTATGCCAGTACAGAATCTTCCTTTTATTGAGAATATGGAGAAGAGGATTCAAAATGCCAGCCTAACAGTAGATGCAAGCTTGGGACATTGCTTTGTAAATGGTTTGGAGCACCGAGATGCAACTGCAATTTTCAATTGCTTACGTGCATATGCTGCTGTAGATAACACCAACAATGCAGAAGAAATTTTTCGAGCTACTGTTGTGGCTCCATTGGTACAGAGGATTATCCCACATGGACCATCAGCTGTGGTTGCTGGATCATCTGGGGATGGTCTTGAAAATGATTATCAACTAATTAAGGAGTGCATTGATAAAGACTGTAAATTTTTATTGGAAATTTCTTCAGCTGGTATGTTGTCAGACTTATTCTTGCTACTATACTTTCCAAGAAAAAATTGAACGTTTTTGATCATTACATATCCACAGTTATCCATATGAGCTTTGTGCTGTCATAACTGCAATGATTTCTTGGACCCTGTCAATCCTTGCTAAGGCATTCCTCTGCCCTTCTTGGTCTTTAGAAGTTAAAACTTTTTAATCTACATTTTTTTTATCAGCAATTTTTTAATCTACATGTATTGTTAGCTAGATCATTTGTGGTCATGCTGTGGTTTTGCTGAAAATGTCATACGTATAAAAAAGACTGCGATAATTACATATCTTTAACTTGGTCTCTTCTGCAGAAAATTCAGGTTTGCATGTCTTTGACTTCTTAGCCAATTCAATCCTTAAAGAGGTTCTCTCTGCAATTCAGAAGGGAAAGCCAGGTGCATTTTCTCCTGGAAGACCAACAGAGTTCTTGAAAAATTACAAATCAAGCTTAGATTTCTTGGCTTATCTAGAAGGTAGTAGTCATGTCTCCCTTATATATCTTTTCACCTTGAGAAACATAAAAGAACAAAAAAAACATGGGCTTCAAGTTTCAAAAAACTTTGTTGGTTTAATTTATGATTTGATAGTACATTTGCTAATTTTATTACTGATACATGCCTTTAAGAGTATATTTTCACTAATATTCTAACATTTAATTTCATGCAAGGCTACTGTCCATCCAGATTTGCTGTTGCTAAATTTCGATCTGAAGCAATTTATACTGAATTCATGAAGCGATGGAATATTGGAGTGTATTTCTCTTTGAGGTGCTTATCCCTCTTCACAATGGTCATAAATTTGGAATAATTGTAATATTGTATTGCTCTATGACATGGAAATCTTATTTGCAATTGCTCCAGGTTTCAGGAAATAGCTGGGTCTCTAGATTCTGTGCTTACAACATCCAGTCTTGTCCCTGTTCAAAATTCAGATGCTGGCGAAGCAAATTATCAAGGTTTAACATTAAAGCAAAGTGTTACACTGTTGGAGAGTTTGAGATCATGCTGGAGTGAAGATGTTCTTGTTCTTTCTTGTTCTGACAGATTCCTTCGGCTATCCTTGCAGCTTCTTTCTAGGTCAGTTTAAGATGGGATGCTAAGAACCTGTGTTGTTTTTTTGGTGCTGACAGAACAAAATCCAACTTCTCTTTTAACTTACAGATACTCAAGTTGGCTGTCATCTGGACTGACTGCTCGCAAAAACCATAACACAAGCACTAGCCCTGGGTGTGAATGGGCTGTTTCAGCTGTCATAGATGACTTTATTTTTGTATGCACCATGCCTTCACTTTATTTTTGCATGCATCATGCCTTCACTTTATTGTTGTTGTATGCATCATGCATTAATTTAATCCACATTATGTATGTCAAAATAAAAACTTGAATGCTTCTTCAAATACTCTGTACCTACACATGCCCAAAATTTTGCTCAAGTCTTCTACTAGACTTTTTCTGAAGTTCCATGTAAGGAATTGATAAAAAAATTCTGACAATGACCATGATGAAATAACATTAGCTAAATGAAGATATTGGCTGTACTTTCCCTGTAATATAACAGATGTTAAATTATTTGTAGGTTATTCATGATATACGATATTTGGAGGAGCAGGTTCTTGGTGATTACCTTCAACATGTGCTTCAGCTTTTGTCTTCATGCTCCCCTGATGTTCTGGAATCAATAAGGCAGAGCATTTTACTGGGTGGTCAATCATTAAAATCTTTAGAACCTTTAGTCATTAAAGCAGTGGTGGAGTCACTAGTTGAAAAGTCAGTTGAGGTAGGTTATAGTCTATGCTTATTCTTTAAATTGGTTGCATTATTCAGATATGGGGGTGTATATCACTATATGTATTTCCGATCTTCTAGAATACCTTTTCCTTCTTCTCTTCCTTTTCAATTCATTCATTTCTTTCTGTTGTTCGTAAATAATTTAGGACTTGAGACAAATGAAGGGGATAACAGCAACCTATAGGATGACTAATAAACCTCTACCTGTGAGGCCTTCACCATATGTTTCAGGGGTATTACGTCCTCTTAAGGTATGCAGCATTAATATTATGGTTTATTTTATTTTCCCCTGGTTTCCGACTTTTCATGGGTGGCTTCATTTCAAACTAATGCTATGGTGATATACTCCAATGGATTTGGATTCTCTGAAGTGAGAAGATGTGTAATTCACCTTCACCTTTAATTTAAAGTATGTATTTTTCAATGAATTTCAATTCCAATCAACGGTGGATATATCTTTACTTTCTTGCTTTACACATCTTACTTTAAAAGTGTTAAATCAATTTTTGGTAGAAGGTTGAGCTTGATAGCATGATCATAGGGCAAGCTTTATAATTTAGCGTGTTTGACATAATGTCCTTTAAACATTTCATTGTGGAATGCAAGTCACTTTAAGTCATCACTGCTTCCGGTTGTCTGAATCTAGTGAAACTACATTCGTGCAATGCAAATATAGTCTAATTTGATATGGTGGTTGGGAATTATGATTCATGTGCCCAATTTTAAGCCCTCTTTTGTTGCTACAATCAACATATGCTAAAAAACAGAAAGGTAATTTGTTGTCTACAATCAACATATCCAATAAACCTCTTAAAAAAAAAGCCAAAAGTTTAAGTATGAATGTGTTGATATTTTTGGGTTATGTGTAATTTGTATTTTTTTAATTTTCAATTGGAGTGCATATATTATACCTAAAACTAAAAGCATTAATGTATATTGATGGCATGCCAATACATCCCAGGCTTTTTTGGATGGGGAGAGAGCTACAAAATATTTGTCCAGTGAAACTAGGAATGAAATACTCCTTTGTGCTGCAACTGAGATTACTGACCGTTATTATGAATTAGCTTCTGACCTTGTTAGCGTGGTAAGTGTCCAAATCCAAATTGCCTGGATGAAATTTTTGGGTCTCTTGGATTCTTTGTTAGAAATTGTTTTAATAAACTTTTATCATGAGCAGGCAAGAAAGACAGAGTCTTCACTCCAGAAAATTAGGCAGAGTGCACAAAGACGAGCTGGGGCAAGTTCAGATATCTCAGATAACAATGTGTCTGACACTGATAAAATCCGTATGCAGTTGTTCCTTGATATTCAGGTTGGCATGATACTTATTGTTACCATTTTCAGTGTGATCTTTCTCATTGTTGCATGTACAAGTACAACTCGTAACTCATTGCTTCTGAATTTGAGTTATTGTCCAGCAAACTCTGACTGCTTTCATTTACATAAGCTTCCTCTTAGTGCTTTCATTTACGTAACCTTCCTCTTGCAAACTGTCACCAGGAGTATGCCCGTAATCTCTCTGCACTGGGGGTTGAAGCAGTCAATATTGCATCCTTCCGTTTATTATGGCAATGTGTGGCTCCTGCAGATAGGCAAAACACAATTAATCTCTAAGAGTTTGCTCCTATGGAGTTGATGCGGCGGCTTGTAGATTGCTTTCTTCCTGGGGCAAGAGTTTCTTTTTGTAACTTAATTTTGAAATCCACAATATAGCTTTACACAATAATCACAAGTTATCATTGGTCTTAAAAGGAAAAATTATTTTGCTCGTAAATGTTATCTTTTAGGTTCTGTCTGTAGTTACTACGACAGCAGATGTGTGATTGTGGCATTGTGTTTCTTATCATCATTCTTTTAAATTGCTATTGCAAACTTACCCAACTTTTTTTTATGGTCTGGCAGATTGAAATATAGTTTTGTATATCCTTACGCTTCATTTGGTTGCAGAGAAATGACGGAAAAATAGAAAGGAGAAAGAAAGTGAGAAATAGAAAATGGTATGTTTGGTAAAAGGGTAATGGTGGGAAAAAGAAATAAAATAGAGTGGGTCCCGTACTTTTTTATTCTTATAAAATGGGGCAGAGATGAATAGTAATCACATTTTTCACAAAAAAATTGATTGTTTTCGTTCCTAACTGATTGTCTTAACGTAAAGAAAACTAATAATTGGTTGTTTTCGTTTCTAACTGATTGTCTTAGCGTAAAGAAAACTAATAATTGGTTGTTTGCATTTCAACAACTGTTATAAAAAACCATTGACTATCTTGTATTTTTTTCTTCTAATTTTTCTTTTTATTTCTTTAATTTTTCCTAAATCGAGCACACCTAAATTTTTACTTGATTTATCATTTATTTTACTCACTCTATTTTTCTTTTCTATTTTTTACCATTCTTATTTTTTTTCTTTCAGTCCTAGCAAACCACTAATGTTTGTTTGTCGTAATTTAATTTACCAAGTGCCAGAATAAATTGATTTTCAAGTGAATTTTGATGTGTTGAATGTATATCCAGAATATAAAACGATTCCTCTGGTCGGATCAAGGAAATGGTAAAGATGTATTGGAATCAATAAGTCTACGGTAGTTTACAACGTTGAAGGCACGATTTAGTTCCAGAATCATTTTATCTCCTTTCTACGGTAGTTTACTACGTTGAAGGCTAAACATTTTTTTGTTTGCGCCTTAAACACTCTAATTTCAATATCAATTAGTCTACACCCTTAAAATTAATTAAAACGAAGGTTGAAATGAATCTTGGGGTGGCAAAACAACTTTTTTGCCTCGCAAAAATACGTATGGAAAATGTACTTCTCCCGTGACCTTTCACTTGGAGTATCAAAAACGGGGGAAAAAAACTCTAATCAATTCGCTGAGTAGATCCCGGGTTGACTCATTTGAAACGAAAAAACCAAGGGGGTACAACTACAATCAGACCAGTTACAGAATTGATGATGTAGTAAGAACCTTTCTTAGCTGGAAACAAAGGAAAACAGAAGCGAAACTTACAAACATAAAGGTGTAGCTATTCACCCGGATCAAGTTCCAATTGGATGATAAACCCAAACTTCTCCTTCCTTTGTGTGTAGTTATTTATGATTATGTGCATGTTTAATAATCAGATCAACATTATACATAATATAAAAAGGAAAAAGGCCACCTTGACTGAATCCACCAACTAGGTCGGTTGCTCCGGGTTGGCTCATTTCAAAGGAAAATTCCAAAAAATACATATCAAAGACTAAAAAGAATCCAAAACCAGTTACAATTAAAACCCTTTTTAGCCGATGCGGAAACAAAGGAAAACAGAAGAAATGCTCACTAACATGAAGTGATGATGCCCGACCCTCATCAAGTTCCAATTGGACAATTAAGTCAAACTTCTCCTTCCTTGGTGTGTAGTTGCTCATGATTATGTGTTTAGTAGTCAGATGAATATTATGCATCGTAATAAATTCCAACATTTGTTCTTGTTTTTTCTCCTTGTACTTTTTTTTGCTTTGCTTTCAAACTAAGAATCGTCCATACCAAAGTAGCGATCACCAAATTCTCCTTATCCTGGCATGACTCGGAACTGGTTATTTAACCCTTCTTCAATCTCTGATGTGACGATTTTCAGATGCGAAAAACGTTTACATACATAAAATATTCCTTCAGCAGTCTGAATATCAAACAAATGGTCTTGCTAGTTTTCAGTTGAATATAACTTACAAAAATAAGGTTAAGGAATATTATCCGGGACTCTGGAACTCCACTACTAGAAATAAAGCATTTTACGACATTGGAACAACGACAATTGTACCAAAATTGTCGTTAACAAATGGTCATTGGTAATTTTGTAAATTATTGAACTCCTTAAGGATAATTTTATGTAAAGTCGTTGTAAACACTTTCAATACGACGACGGTTTTGGTCAAAACCGTCGTAGATAGGTCATCTTTAAAAACAATTTTGGACAACTGCCATCGTATTCAATGTAAAAATTGAAAGCGGCGAGTGTCGAGTCCACTAGAGCATCGTGGCTAGTCTCAAACATTGTCGTCCCTTAGGCTCTGTTGCTCACGTTGTCCCTTTAGTTATGTTGCTTGCGTCGTGGTGGTGGTTTCATCGTTGACGTGGTTTGTTCATCACCGTGGTGTTGTCAGAAACCATCATGTCGCCATCCACGTCTATCTGTGAATCGTACCCCTCCACCACGGTGCTCTCATCATTAGAAGGTATGAACCCCTCTCACCATTATGCATATATATTTTATATGAAAGACAATATTGTTCAAGTTAAATAAAATGACCATGAACAACAATACCTCTTATTTCAAGTTTTCAATATAGATGCATACAGAGAGAACACAAAGTTGAGTTCATTTGCTCATCTATCTTTTTCAGCCAAATACATGGAGATGTTTGATAACTATATGTTCTTAGCAATTAATGTAATGCAATAAAGCATCAAAAGCCAACTATAACTCCATAACTACATTCACCACTTCCCAATTGAATTATTCAATCCTCGACATTTTATATAGGAAAATTTCGAGTATAGGCTTTGTGAACTTTCTTATTTGACTATTTATGTTTATTCTTTCATTATTTTTATTTTTTATCCACTAGAAAGATAACAAATGTTTGCCTTTTTGCACATGTAACATCAACAACAAAAACATGACTTTTTCAACTCAATTAAAATAAAAGGAACAAGACCTTGCTAAAATTATTAGCTCACATATGCTACTTGTAACATCCAGTATGCATCCGGTGTATTAACAATTATTTTATTAGATAAGCGCAGTAATTAATTTAATTAAGAAAACCACGAAAGCATTTTCAAAATCATATTTCTTTATTCATTATGTATGATCCATACACACAAAAAATATCCGAATGCCAAAAAAAATACCCCTATAGCCCCAACTCAAAGAATGGCAGATAAATAGTAATATCAATATAGATATACCAGGAGAAATATAAACCACAAGTACATTATATGAGATATACATATAATCTTCTGGACATCATAAACCTTATACATCATGTATGCACCCACATATCTTCCCTCACAAAGATATAAAACAAAGTCAAAATACATGAACAATGAGCCACGACCCTCAAGATACCGCCAAGCAGCTACATAGTGGCTATTCTTATTGGGGCCTCCCGCCCTATGACCTATCAGCTCTACCAGAAGTATCACCTGTAAAACAACATCCCCAACAGGGGTGAGATAAACATTTCAGTAAACTCAGAGTTCTTGGAGGTCTTTCCTCCCCCTAGTTCACTTCCATGATATATGATATGAAAATTAACATAGCACTAACTCGTCATCACGGCTCTCATAAACAACTCACAGGTGTAACATCACATTAGTGCCATTTCATTGAACACTATCAACATCAAGAATGCAACACATCATATAACTCTATGCACCATTGCCTGAGGAGCATCCACTAAGGACTTCACTCATACATATATGGCTTTTCTAAGAGAATTTCATCCACTCATGGCACCTTCTCTTAAAGATACAACATATATAACTTGGCCTGAGGAAGATCATCCACTGAAGGACACTCATTCACTCAGGACTTTCACACACTTACTACCTGAGGAAGATCATCCACTGAAGGGCACTCATTCACTCAGGGCTCTCATACAACTGCCTAAGGAAGATCATCCACTCAAGGGCTCTCATTCACTCAGGGTTCTCAAATAATGCCTAATGAAGATCATCCATTGAAGGACACTCATTCATTCAGGGATTTCAACCACTACCTGAGGAATATCATCCACTAAAGGGCACTCATTCACTCAGGATTCCCATACACTGCCTGATGAAGATCATCCACTGAAGGGCACTCATTCACTCAGGACTTTCAACCACTTATAATTTATTCTATTGGCCAGAGAAATCTCAACACACACAGAACACTATTACAGTGTAATATCATATACATGTTCATCTCATTATTCACACAACACTATCACAGTGTATATCATATACGTATTCTCAATAAAACAATAACTCACATCCTTAATACACATGCACCATGATATACAATAACCATTACTCCCTCAGAGTATGGTGGAACACAGGTAGTGGGAAACACTCCCAAGAACAAAGAGCTTACCTGGCAATGCAGTGCTCTGCTGTCCAATTCCTGGACTGCGGTCTCAGCCACTGATATCCTCGGTGTCATGCCCTATACAAGGCACACAAGCACAATCAATCATCAACTCAACCATACAAGGCACATAACAACGGTGCTTAACCGTTAAGATGAAAGGAAACATCATTCCTTTCCATCAAAACCTCTTTGTCCTCTATCTTAAGGTTATCCGAATTAACCACCTTATAGACAACTCACAGACCCTCAGCAAGGTCTATCTCGGCCTAACCAAGACACTAGAGTCTTCCCAAGATTCGATATAAGCCAAAACAAAGAGCCTAATGCTCTATACAGGCCAACACTCAAAGATATACAACATGGCTTAAACGGTTTCTTCCGCACAATTCACCATTTCTATAGCCTCTCAAGCACATAATGAACAAGTATCAAGGCTCATGCATGTTCTACAATCATCAATTAACCAACAAACTACCTACACATGCATTTCTCAGAGCCAAGACCCAAAGTCCATGAAACCAACATTTCAAAGCTAATTTTTCATCACAATAACCTCCTAAGCATACATTTCTAAAGGACCCAAGCCTAATTTCAGCTCTAGCTCAAACGGGTCACTATTCATCCCAAAGACAAACTCACAAATCAAACAGTAAAACTCTAGTTTCTTACCTCAAAAACGACGAGGAAGGCTAGTGGACGAGCTTTCCAAGCTTGGGTGTCCGAGAATTGTCTCATTTCCCCGCCGAGCTCGAGTTTTGTGAAGTTCCCTAGAGAAAGGGATCTCTCCGTTTGAAGGTTTTTAGGGAAAAGTGATGAAGGATTCTAGCTCATAGGGTGGTTCCCTACAAGTTTCATGTTGAAAGAAAAGTGTTTTGATGAAATATGGTGAAGATATGGAGCTTCCTAGCTCAACAATGACGGAAATGGCTCAGAGGAAGAAGAAAACAAGGTTTTGGCCCCAAAAATCGCGTGAACGACCTTTTATAGTGGTCCTGTTAGAGGTCTCGCGCTGATGGCGCCACTCTGACGCTACCAGCGCCACATTCCAGAGAAAATTGGCTTCCTGGAGCACTTCTGGCGCTACTAGCGCCAATCTCACGCTACCAGCGCCACTCGCACGCTACCAGCTTGAATCTCACGCTATCAGCACCAGACTCCAACCGTTGCTAAATCCATCGCTAATTCCGTCACTAAGGCTTTTGCGATATAATTTTATAAATTTAAGCTTCTTTTTCTTTCTTTCTTTTATTTATTAAGCCTAGGTTATTATATTCACCCTAAGCAGCTTGGGGTACAGCTGCAAAAGCTTCTGCTTCCATTCCCAAGTCGCCTCCTCAGGTGTCTTCCCTTCACATTGTACCTTGACTATGGGAATGGTCCTACTCCGGATCTGTTTCTCCATCCTATCCAGAATTCGCATGGGTCGTGTAGGACAAGTCAGATTCTCCCTAATTTGAACGGTGTTAGGCTCCACCACGTGTGACAGATCTGCCACATATCTTCTTAGTTGTGACACATGGAAAACATCATGTAGCCCTGACAATTAGGGAGGTAAGGCTTGCCTGTAGGCCACTGGTCCTGGGACAGAGCTGTCTCACGCCCAAAGCTTGTCCCACACCTATGATAGGAGACAGCCTCAGAAACACATGGTCACCATCATCAAACTTCGGATCTCAATCACTGACAATACTCTCTGGGGCGTCATGTAGTCTGACAATATCTCTGACATACAGCTGAGTCAATCTCTCTGCGGTGTAGTCAGTCCTAACAGGTAAGAAATAAGCAAACTTGGTCAGCCTATCAACAGTCACCCATATGGAGTCACATCCAGTCTGAGTCCTCGGTAATCCAACCACGAAAACCATGGAAATGCTATCCCATTTCCACTCTGGAATCTGTAAAAGCTATAGTAAACCTGACGGTCTCTAATGCTCAATCTTCACCTTTTGACATACCCGACACTTAGACACATGCTCAGCTATGTCTCTCTTTATCCCTGGCCACCAGAACTTGCTCTTAAGGTCCTGATACATCTTGGTGGCACCTGGATGAATGGTAAACTGGCCCTGATGAGCCTCCGATAGAACTGCATCCACCAACTCGCCCTTAGGAACAACGATCCAATCTTGGTACAACACCAAGTCATGAGTCTCCCAAGAAACATCCTGCTGACCAATCATGGATCGCATAGTATCATCTTGTTTCTGAGTCTCTCGGATCCTCTATATCAAATCATTATCAATCATAATTTCTCTCAACTCGAGACCACGAGCACCCTATGTCATAGACAGGTGCATATCTCCGAACTGCTCAAACAGCTCACAATATGAGATCATTATGCAGGTACACTCACATGCCTCTTGCTCAAGGCATCTGCAACAACATACATCCAAGCCCCCGCTTAGAAGCATCACAACACTAGGCCTCCTGGCCCTCACAAAAATACATAGCCATCATCTAGCTTTAATGTATATCCGCGGTACTATACCCGCCACAAGATACATCATCATCAGTATCTGGGACTCTCAGTCCCTAGTATGAGACCGGAACTCACACTCGTGTCATCCCATCGGGAGTTACCCCTTTACACATGGATGCACGTATATAGCACCTACGAGAATAAACTTCAACTGCAACGGGACCACCTATCTCTTGGTCTTAAGGGATCATCGTCACCCTTTGCATGAGCAAACCAAACTAGGAGTTGTGCTCTACTCCTAGGGAGGTCCATATTTAGTCCACTCCACTCGACACTGCTTCCTAGAAGCGGTGGTAACCTCCATAGGATGGAAAAATCTATACGTCTGCAAGCTCAATCCTAATGGAGTACGATCATCAACGCAAGAGTGAACAACTCCTAAAGCAAACAAGATTCTCACATATAACAACTATATAAACATTACCTATCATCAAGTCAGGAGCTCTAACTGCTTCTCTGGCATCCCTTGCAACAACTACAGCTCGACCGCCCGCCTGCGGACACTCTTTAGCATAGTGGCCATGTTTACCACATTTATAACATACAAGCTAACCCGTGAGGCATACTCCCCAATGCTTCCTCCCACAAGTAGTACACTTGGAAGGTGGAGCCGGTCACTGAAGAAATCCTCTCTGACTGGGCCCCTTCTTGCACCTATCAGTTGAAAACGAGATCCCCAAATCTCTGCCCTTGCCCTTCACGGCTGGGCCTGGATCACTGAGTCTCCTCACCTCCTGTCTCACGGAGGAAGTAGGTTGGTTGTCACTGTGCCTCCTAATCATATCCTCTACCTGACGGCACTGTCTCACTAGATGGCCCAAATCTCGGGATCCACTACCCGCAATCTTCTCCTCAATGCTTCCTCTAATTCCTCTCTGGAACTTAGCAGCAAGAACCTCCGCATCAGGTAGAGCCCTCCTGAAATGAGCATACTTAGCCAATTCATTAAACTTGGCCAAATACTCATCTAGTGACATCCGTCCCTGGACAAGGCCCTCAAACTCGACTTGCTTCTGCTCCCTGGCATCTATAAGAAAATATCTGTCCAGGAACTGGGCCTCAAAAGTCTTCCAGGTGATAGCCTCACCCTGGCCTCTCAACAACTGAGATGTGGTGACCCACCACTCATGTGCATCTCCCTGAAGCATGTATGTGGCATAAAGAAGTCTCTGATGGTCTAAACATTCCATCACTGTGAAGATCTTCTCTAAGGCTTGCAACCAACTGACAGCAACAATGGGATCATATCCTCCAAGGAAAGCTGGAGGGTCATGCTTACAAAAGGTAATAAGCATCTTTCCTCGGGCTGCAATCTCACCATCAGCCTCAAGCCCTCAACATGGGACATCGGGTCCCCTCTCGAGTGACTACCTCTAGTCGTATGGCGACTACCCTCGCCTTCATGCGTCGGAGGTGTAGAGGATACATCAAGGCCTCATTCATCTCACGATTTGCAGCCATCTCGCACTGCATAGTCTCCTGTATCTACCTATTAGCAGTCAACTCATGCTGCATGGCTGCCAACGCAGTCGCCACTGGATCAAGCTGGACATTCGTCGCCCCACTGTTGTTTCGGGATTTCGTCATGACACTACACATGTACACCAAACAGTGAGTTAATTAGGCCCACAATCAGTGTCCACACATGCAATAGCCATGTTAACTTTATCACGTGATAGAGAACCTTGTATGTTAAACACAAGCGTCTAGTTGTTGCAGCCCTCTCTTGCAACTTCTCCCAATCCAATACCTCCATCTTCTCAGACTTTGAGTCATGCAGTGCCTTTAGAAGACTTTATTGTGCCAACAAATCTTTAACTCGCCTTTGCCACAATCCGAAATTCCCAGTTCCATCATACTTACTCATACTTTTTGAGTCATACACAACAATCTTAAACATAAATCTGACAAATTCAAGAAATAATAAGCAGAGCTAGAAAGGAAAATTAGTGGGGTTTCATCAACACCTTCACGGTGAATTAGAAGAAGTGAAACCAAGTTTCATAGAAGTGCAAAAATCAAATTCCCACATAGTCACATAAACACGCATTCCACACCTCAGATTAGGAGTTAAATATTGAATGATATATTCCCACATGAAATTGGTTCGACTGAATAATTTTCATATCGTATCAAACTAAGGTTGGATTTGAAACTAAAATTTAATACTGGACAATGGTATCTTAAAAAAACAAATGCTAACGAGTTTGTTTACTATAAAATTAAGAACATTTAATACAACCAGCCTTAAAAATGAACAACAATGGAGTATGGACTAGTCTACGAAGAATTACAGCGACATCAAACCTTTTTAACAAGTTACCTTCGAATAATGGATACTCCGCATAATTTGTGGAGTATAAATTGAGCCTGAAATAGAATAACATGGAAAATTTGTGGAGTCTGCGTGTATTTATAAACAGCATGAAAATGTCGTGGTATGGTAGCTAAGCTTAGCAATTTGCAGCATTTTGAAACAAAGTTTAGTTATTTAACTACACGCTCTATAATATTATGCTAAAACATGAACAAATGAAACACTTGCTGGTAGATTTAAACGATGAAATGGTATTTGCTTTTCTTTAGACAGACCTGTAGGTGTGATAACTTGTTTCTCTGTAAATGGCAAGTAACCAAGACCATGTTCCACTACCTGTGAAGTCGGTGATATTAAGATTAGCTGTTAAGAGGGGCAGTAAATCCTGTAGAAAGCTCAAAGCCATTACATACCAAACGAATTAGCCGATCTGAATAAAAAACAAAGTCATGTTTTGATAAGTCACTGTCACGAATAAGAGTGTGCATGCCTCTAGTCTGTAAGAAAACTTCAAAAATAAGAAATATGTCCTTGGGGGAAAGAAGCAAAAAACAAAAAAAAATTAGAGGGGAAGATGAAGCAAGATGAAAATAACCTGGAAAGTAGACTGTATAACATTCAAATTGCGATATATCTTGCAGAGGTTCTGTTGGCCAAGCTTAGTGCGGAAATGTTGAACAATCAAATTGCTACAAGATTGTCTCCCCTGCGAGGTATGATGATGTCAGCATATTTTTGGGATGGAAGAATAAAGTCATCGAAGGCCGACTTAACAAATTTTGCATACTGAAAATGCAATGAAGATTTTCCATATCAGCCACCAAATTTCACGTGTTGATCGACATTAAGAAATTAGTTTTAAACAAAACAGAAAAAAATTACTGCTCTGCAACAGCTATTGCTGCTAGCAGATTGTTTTCTAACCCTCTGTCATCCTTAAGTACAGATATAGGACCCAATACAACACAGCAAAATATTATCTTTATGCCCAAACAGAGACTTTCTTTCCCACTTTTGACTAGAGTGGTATGAACAGAGTTTTTCATTAGTTAAAATTTATTAAAAATTACAAAATTAAGAGAAAGAGTTATTAAATGAAAAATGTATGATTTTTAAAGTTTTAACCAATAATAAAAAATATATTCAAAAAAGGGTGTTAAAAATATATTAATGACATTTTCTTTTGACTAAAATGAAAAACCATTTGAAAAAGAAAGACAACGTCATAATACAAGAAGCATTCGTTGGTTGCTTAGTATATTACATAACAATCCGATTTTGACTCAAAGTTTGTGTCCTCTACAATCAATGGGACTGAATCATTGTATCGGACAACGGTTTCTTCCCACAATTATTTTTCAGATATTTATTCATTATCCATGCAATGCAATATCTGTATGACAACAAGAAAATATAAACCACCGACATTTTTAATAGAAAAATTATTTTCTCAGAATATTGTCGCTGTTTATCATCTCAAAATATTTACTGACAAAAAGAATCTGCCAGAGGATCCAGAACTTTGCATGGACAAGCAGATTATGGAGCAAAGTTTCCTCCCTGTACTAAATCACACGATTTCCAATGCCGGTCATCATAGTTATGTTGGGTGCTCTTCCAAAATGAACGTCGGTTTGAAGAGTAACATGGTGGTTTGTCCTTAATAACTCCCTTTCTAATACACATGAAAACAGATAATCGAATAGGATGTATAGATCCAAAAAGAGATTCATGATGTTCAGGAAACTATAACACAGCAATTTATATTACCTCAAATTATTAAAAACCTTGTCTAGCATACTTTTTGCGAAGTGAAAATAATGTTAAAACTTGAAAGGCTTGACCATTCTACCTATAGTCCATGGTTTATGACCAGGTTTGATCAATTCTAGCGATAGCAGAATTTGCAAAAATCAAGTTCTGTGTCGGTAAATGAGAACACAACATGTGAGGAGAATTGAATTAGTCTGTTGTTGTCCTCTCAGCATCAGATTTCAGCTCAGACAGTAGAATCTTCCATAACAAAGGTCATAGGTTTGATCATAACTTAGAAGCGACCGCAACCGTGCAACTCTTTCTGCATGTGGGTCTGATTGTTGTATTCTATGGATCTCACATGATAGATTTCAGACCTAACAAGACATAGCATAAAGATATGCTGGACCTAGCTAAGTACAGCATGCACCATTTTTCCCTTGACTCAAAGCTTGATTTTTTCTTCTTAATAAACAAAACTTGGTACATTTTAGCTTATCTGACCTGTAATAGATGGGGAAAAATAAAAAGGAAGAGCAATAGACCTGTATCAACAAATATCTTCATATTCATCATGTTGCGGACACGTTGTTCATGAAAAACCAATATGCCCTCCAGAATAATTACTTTAGATGCATTGACCTGCCAAATAATAACAATAATAATATAATCATCTACCAAAATTTTCATTTTATATGAATATTGTAGTAATTGTACCTCCAATCAAAATTATCACCAAAAGAGAAGCATCTAGCAACTCAGGTCCAATAGTGAAGAAAGGGCATTAAATTTTAAGAAAATCTATTCAATAAACCAATACAATTTCAGGCATGCTTAGATAGATACACAAGCAAGTATATAAAAGAAAAGATTCAATACAAATCCGAGAACAAATGATATTAACATTTAACACCTCACTTTAGCTTAAAAGTGTAAGAAGAGAACCTGTCTGGATCTGTCAGAAGATCTCTGGTGAAGCTTAAAATCGTAAATCTGAAACCTGAACCGACTGTCCAGATTTGAGCTTACTGAGCGTTTCTACAAGTTGCTCTGTATCAAATGCATCTACCAAAACCATAACATGAGGTTAGAATAAGAATCTTGAATTGATTAATTTAATTATCTGATTAATTATCTCAATTAAGGTTCCAGCTACCGTACTAGGATGATCAAAATTATTCTCATGAACTGGCTTCAACTCGTCATTCGTCAAACCGCGGTAGAATGAATTCTACAACATTAACAGATCAAGGAGAAATCATTTGTTTTCGTTCTTAGATTAAAGATAATGCAAGTAACTCGGTTGCAATCTCAAATAAGAAATCCAATGATTTCGTTCATGATTCCCTTTGATCCAAATCCAATACCGCCACAAGATTCAAGAAAGGGACCTAACTAACGAGCACAACTCTGTGATCTTGCAGCTGCTGAATGATCAAATCACACACTGTGGTTTTCCCCGATGCCGTGCCTCCAGAGGCACCTGATCCACGCGTATAACGCAAATCGAATCGAGGAACACATAAACAACAAACAACACATATCGCATATGACATTAGATTTCTTTCCGACGAGAAAATGCAGGAAAATTATTGTTAATTAATGTTTCGATTTTCTTTTCCAACGGTAAGGTCAAATCCATCGTGAGAAAATGCAGAGAGCAAAAAAAGTAGTGAACCGAAGCAGTTATATATGTATGTATGATAAAGCGAGATGTTCATTCAATCAGAGCATACAAGAAAATTCAAAGAAAGAAAAAGAAATGCTGTTTGATTTCTGCAAATGTATAGCGTTCTTTAATTTTCCAGTGATAACAAAAATGGTGAATATAAGGAGAAAAAAGATGAATGGTTGTGTTGTGTGTGCATATAATATGATAATATAGTTAGTTACCGATGACGAAGGGATGATGTGAGGATGTTGGAGAAGAAGACGACGTCGTTGAAGGATGCCAACCGGAGGGAACCTCTATAACCATATATCCATTGTCGTTTTTTTGGCTTCGTTTCTTTCTATTGGCTCCACCGCGCCTCTGCTTACAGGCTTTCTCCTTATATAAGTATGCGTTTGCGGGCTCTATCGCAAACTCAACTAACAACTCCACCGCTTTGGTTTTTTTTTTTTTTTTTTTTTAAAAGGTGATATTTCTCCTATAGATCTTATGAAAATCATATTCCATTTAAATAAATGGGTTTCAGTTTTATACATCCTCAATGCAAATTACAATATTAGGGATCGTTTCATCCAAGAAAAGAAAAGTTTTTTCATACCTAAAAATCACTATTTTTTAATTAAGAATGAATTTTGGCGATCATGATTTCTAAAAATAACTAAATTGTTTGATTAATTATAAATATTCTCATCTAAAAAAATGATAAATATTTTTATATAAGTATAGTGAGAATAAAAGAATGCCGTAGTATTTTTGTCATAATTTTTAAATATTTATGACATTAAATAATTTAATAAGATTGTTTTTAATCTATAAAAAAAATAGATTCTCAACTCCTTCAACGAAAATATTTCATGAAAAATGTATAATTATTTTTTTTGAAAACATTATTTTCCAATAAGATATTATTTTTAAAAACAAATAAATCAAGCACGGAAATAAATATTTTCAACTTAAGATTTCTAAGAAATTTAAATTTCTTCTTCTACAATTTAAGAAAATTGTTATAATAATCAATA
>PYAF01001709.1:3422326-3449299 GCA_007407185.1 Glycine tomentella | reverse complement strand
TAAATATATATATATATATATATAAAAGAATTGTTTGCATATTTTAATATTTATAAGAATTAATAATCACGTTATATAAAAAAATATTTATATATATATGTATAATCAATACTAATAAATTAGTATTTAATTGATAATCATTGAATATATTTAATTTTAAAATGTATTATATTTTTTATGGTTTAAATTTATTATAATAAATTACATTAACTATCATTTTAATAATTTAATTTAATTTAACCAATTAATCATTGTCAGTTTTATTTATTTTCCAACATAAATTATCCATAAAAAAATTAATAGAAATATATAATCAATATTTATTCTAATCAAATATATATCTTAAATTATGAGTTACCATAACTTGTAAAAATTCTTATTATAATAAATTAAAATATCAATCGAGTAATATAGTCATCAATTAAATATATAATATTTGTTAATATTATTATTTATGTTCAAGCATTTGACTACAAAATTTAAAAAATATATTTTATCATTTAATTGAAATATTATTAAAAAATAAATATATAATAAATTGTTTCATATTCAATTAAAAATAATATGCAAACTAGGAATGAAAAATCTACATCCATATATATATATATATATTCGTGGATAAAAATTGCAATAGATACTTAATGAATATTTTTTGTATTTTAGTAGGTACTTGAGGGTAATGAGTATAACCGTACATATATTTTTACTACAAATTTGTTAATGGATTGAGAGTTAATATTATGTTACTTGTACATGTGGATATGTATTATCCCTTATTTATTTTTATCAAATTTAAATACATAAATATTTTTTATAAATTTAATTTGTAATTTGGAGTATAATTTTATTTGAACTTATATTTTAGTGTATTTTATTTTAGTTTATATTTTAGAGAATAATTTTAGATAATTTTGTTTGGAGTTCACAAAATTTATTATTTAGAATTATTGATGAACTTTTTTTAATTGTGTAGTTTGTAGAATACTTGAATAACTTAGTTGTAACAATTAGAAATATTTTTTCAAATAAAATATTAAAATAAATAAAAATTACAATAAATATTTTGTTAAAAAAATTTTACTTTTGCAAAAAATATCCATGGGTATCCATGGATATTGAAGGATATTAAAAAATTCACAAATATTTACTTAACAGGAGTACTGTGTGAATAACAAGGGAACACATAAAGAATATTTATCTAGCGAGACGGGTAAATGGTGACTATTAGTTGTATCCATCCCGCTAATTTTCATCCCTTGAATAATCTCATATGTTTTTTAGTATAAAAAAAATCCAATAAGACATTTATAATGTAAATTTTTTTGAATATATATTAACTTATATTATACATATATGAATATTTATAATTATCTTATATATATTTTTACATAGATACTAACATATATAAAATTTTAAAAATAATTAATAAATATATTATAAAAATATATAATATAAGAAAATCATAAAATATAAACTCGATCCACACCCATGCAGGACACAGGATATTAAGCCAATTTGTTTTAATGACTTAATTTTTATGGACACGGTGATGTAATTTAGGAGATGAAATTTATTGTTACTAGTGTGATAACAAGAACTTACATATATTTCTTGCCTAGTGATGAACACGGTGATGTAATTTAATTAGGAGATGCATGATAGGATGGATTAGGAATGGAGCGGTAAGTGTTTGTTTGCAAAATATGAGGGTAGTTCAGATCTTTAAAGTCATTTTTTTACTTTTGAGAACCCCAGATGAAGTTTGAACAAGCATATAGTCCGGATCTGTAAATTTATTTTTATTAGTTTGCCAAAATCTACGGAAGAAATCAAAATAATTTTGTTAAAAGAAGAAGACAAGATCTTTTTGAAAAAAAATAAACCACTAAAAAGCATGTGTAGGTCACATGCTTAGCTTCTGTTAATATTTTTAATGGTGTTTGGAGGTTTGGGGTGTAATAGATGGCAAAAAATTAGGAGAATTTAATGTAGGATGAAAATAAAGATGAGATGTAAGTGTAATAAGTGTTAAATACATAGAGGATCAATGTAATTTGCTTTAAATTTAATGATACAATTTTTACTTTAATTAGCTTTTTGTATTCTTTAAAATAATAAAAAAGCATATATTTTTATCAATAATAAAAATACATTTTTTTGCTTACTTTTCATCAAGTAATAGCGGTTAAATAACGACATTAGAGTTTAAATTTCATGTGACAATAACTTAGAATCACGGTCCATTTTCAATTTGCTAACTCTAAAGTTGTCACTTCAAAAAAAAAAAAAAAAAACGTCGTAATTTATTTCGAGCTAAGGTTTAGTTTTCTAAACGTTACCTACGAAGATATTTGTAGAATTCCACAAGGTAGCTTGCTAATTTCAAAATTTATTTTACCATAATTTCATCTTTTCAACTCTTTCAACGTGTATTTGATTTTAATATAAGAGAAAGCAATGATCTAGATTTGGCATCAGATTTTTTTACCTCAGAAAGTAGTTTTTAACAATAAGCAATGCAAAGCCCGTTCCAACCTTCCATCATGCTAGGAATATAATCATGTAATTCTAAGCAAACCAAGTATATTATATTGAAATGAACCTCGAAGATAAGAATAAAAATAAAAAAGTAATTTGAGTTGAGGTCCTTCACCAACGAAGCATACTCCGGATCTTTACACAGTAAAAGGTTCTTCCATGTGGATCACAAAACAAGGACTTGAAATGGGTTCCAAATTACTAAGATCAGTTTACTAAAATTCAATTAAAAACCAATCATAACCTTAATATCCGTCTCATTCAGAAAATCACAAGAGAAGATAGTAAAGAGGTATCTATTCTCATTTTTTTTGTTTCTTCTGTACTCTTACATCTTGAGTAATTGTTAGTCATGATTTGATTCATTTAATTTTCAAAAAAAGATGTTCAAAAGCCATGTTACAAAATTACATTTGCATCATTTGTGTTTTTACATAGTATGTGTTCCTAAAGTTGAGGAAAATTCAATGTAATTTTCTTTTCCTTGGAGATTAATAAATTTATTTTGTACATTTGCTACCTGATTTTCTTTCCTTTCCTTTTATTTTTATTGAACATTATTTGGCAATGCTGGTTATTCAATTTCCAAACTCCTTATCTTGATGATCCATGAATTTTGGTAAAATTTAGGTCAGGAAGATCATGCAAGATGCAGGTAGCAGAGATTATGAACCGAAAAGATCAAATGCTAACAATGAGGAAGATTATGAAGGAGATATTATCAACCAATTACCAGATGGATTCCCTGTAGCCATTTTATCTAAATTGCCAATAAATGACGCTGCTAGGACCAGCATCCTCTCAAGAAAATGGAGATATTTATGGACCTTTTTTTGTGGAACCTTGGAATTTGATGGTTCACCTATTATGAAAAACATGAAGAAAGACATTAAGAAGGCTGCACGAAGGCAATTGCAGATGCAATGGAGATCATGTATGATGCTGAAAGGCAAACATATACAGCTTGGATCGATGAATTGTTGAGTTCACTCAAGAATTCTACTCTACAAGGATTGTAATTTTAGTTTCATGTGGGTACTGTTTGTGATGTTGACAAGTGGATTCACTTTGCCATTGAAAGGAAGGTTCAAAAGCTTAAGCTGTATTTTGGACATACATTTGAATATGTTCTTCCATTGAATCTGTTTAAACTAGAAATTTGCGTCTGAAATCCATTACTGTGACCAAGGAGATGCTAGAGTATTTACTGTGTTGTTGTTCATTACTTGAAACGTTGAGCTTGGTTAACTGGGGAGTTCCAAAAACTATGATGGTTTCAGGTTCATCACTCAAGCTGAAATATCTGGAATTGGTAAGGTGTTGGGAGCTGATAAAACTTGAAATTTTTGTTGAGAATCTGGTGTCTTTCAAATACTATGGATCCCATTTGGACACAGAATTTAAGAGTGTTCCAAGTCTTGTGGAAGCAACATCTGGTGGATCCTTTGTGGAGTTCAGTAGAGAAAGCTTTCTCCCTCAAATAAAAATGCTTAAACTGGTTATACACAAAACGAACCTGAAGTGGTATAGCCTTATATTTTTGCTCTTCCTATTTTGCTTTCCTTGTTAACAAGAGTGATATCATTTTTTCTGTCTTATTTTCAGCTTTACCGGCTAATTCAACTTCCCAAGTTAAAAAATCTCAAGCATTTGGAGTTGGTTGCCTGTGTTGATGATGGTACCACGCTTGTGCATTGCTATTAAAGGCATCACCTTCACTATGGAGGTTCACAATCAAGGTACTGGGACTCTTTGTATTGTGCATCAAGCATGAGCTTAAAAGCTAGCATAGTTGTAGATCTGAATCTGCCTTATTTGCATGTTGCAGATGCTAAATACCAAACCCTCTTTTAGAAAAGAACGCAAATTTACAATGAATGCGGGTACAATCTCAAAGAGTTGGAATTGGTTGGGTTTTGTGGAGCAGCATGTGAAGTTGAATTAGTTATGTACATACTTGAGAATGTAGTTGAACTCCAGAAGATAATTATTGACACAAGGTTAATTGAGACCGCTACAGGAGAACTTCAAAACTTGGGATCATGAAGAAAACAGAAAGCGTGCTAGAGGACTGCAGGAGAAAGCCCCACCTTGGATTGATTTTTTTTGTATTTAACGTGGTGTTGGAAGCACAAGCATCATAAGTATTGGTATTGAAAACAAAATGCTTTTAACAGTGGATAAGCATCATAAATAGATTTGGATATTGTCATCGTTTAGAATACTCAAAAAGTTATTTGCAAATTTAGTTCAAAAGAAAGAACTATTCAAGTGTTAGCTGAATTCCTACAATTTGCTATCCAAAGAGGAATCCAATCCTATGTTTGTATATACGGGACTAAATAAATAGGAAATATCTTTCCTTTTCCTTCTATATTACTACCATCAATTCTAATAGTTAGGGAAACCAAAGATCTTTCTAATATCTGAAATTGAATTTCAGGATGAATATTAAATACGATTCATTTTATTAGGGTTCGGATGATCGGATCTACTACCAATCCATAGTACTCTCTAGCTTCAAGTCTAAACAAGCAAATGGACAATGAAATGAAGTACATGTGGAAATGAAACGAACACTTAGATGCCATGCTGGAGCATTGCTCGGACCCTCATTGGAAGACCATAAAGCCTGATGAACCCAGCAGCGTCAGCTTGATCATATATCTCTCCACTCTCAAACGATGAAATGTCTTGCCTATACAGGCTAAAGGGACTCGATCGGCTGGTTGCAGTAACAGAACCTTTGTAAAGTTTCAAAGTCACAGAACCTGTTGTGGTCTCCGTGATCTTCTGCATAAAGGCATCCATGGACTCCCGAAGCGGATCAAACCATCTGCCAGCATACACTAACTCTGCATATTTAAGGGCTAATGAATCTTTGACTTGTATTGTTTCACGATCAAGTGTCAAAGACTCCAACTCGCGTGCAGCAACATACAGGATGGTTCCACCTGGAGTTTCGTACACTCCACGGCTCTTCATACCTACAAGCCTATTCTCAACCATGTCGACCCTGCCAATTCCATGCTTTCCACCAATCTCATTGAGCTCGGCAAGTAAAGATGCTGGTGAAAGCCTCTTCCCATTCACTGAAACAGGAAGCCCTGACTCTATCCCAATTTCCACATATCTGCAAGACATAACTAGTTCTTTCAAAAATGTAATTGTAAAGTACAACATCTTTAATAGTATACCAGAAACTTGGAGGCTATATATAAAGTGAAAATCACAAGAAACAAGCTTACTCTGGTTGATCAGGAGCATCCTCAGGGTCTACAGACAACATGTACATGTCCTTTTTAGGCTCATTAGCTGGGTCTTCCAAAATATCTCCCTTCCATTTCACAGCAACGTGTCATTTTTAAATAGACCTAGTGCTATAGTGAAGATAGCTGCAAAACATACCTCATGGCTAAGGTGCCAAAGATTCCTATCCCTGCTATATATGGATGTCTTCGTCACAGGAACAGGAATATTATGCTTTTTAGCATACTCAATAGCATCTTCTCTCCCTGTAATATCCCACTCCCTCCACGGAGCCACAACGTTGAGCTTGGGGTTCAGAGCAAAGAAAGTGAGCTCAAAACGAACCTAAGAGTTTACATAGAAATGTATTAGAATAAATAAAAATAATTGACATGATTTAGAAGTGTTGTGAGCCCAATAGTAAGACATGCCTGATCATTCCCCTTCCCTGTACACCCATGGGAAACAGCATCAGCTCCAACTTCTTTGGCAACATCAACCATGGCCTATCAATATAAAAAGATAAGTACATTCCACTATCACTATCATTATCATTAGGATTTTTCTTCAATATAAAAAGAGTGAACAATGCACTAAGAGCTAACAGAAGAAATGGCTTTTACCAAGGAAGATGAATATATGAAACTTTTCAAGCAGAAGTACCTTCGCAATTACAGGGCGGGCCATTGAGGTCCCAAGCAAATACTTCCTCTCATAAACTGCACCAGCACGTAGGCAAGGAAACACATAGTCACTAACAAATTCCTCCTTCAAGTCTTTTACCACTAATTGACAGGCCCCACTGGCTTTAGCTTTCGCTTCTAAACCTTCCAATTCTTGTATACCCTATGAAATTTAGTTTTGTTATGACATGCAGCATTTAAACAAGAATTGTATAAACCAATTCCCCTAGTCAGAAAGTGTAAAATCTTGAAATACCTTTCCGATAGCAAATTTACACAACAACAATGTTGATTACAGAAAATGAATTAAAAAGAAAAAGGTAAACATACTTGGCCAACATCAGCAGTGAAGCAAACGACTTCACAACCATAATTTTCTCTGCAACAGCAAAATCATTAAATAAAATATTATTATTATTATTATTATTATTATTATTATTATTATTATTACACTACAAAATAACAGGCAAATTGACAGGGATAAGAATAACCAATTTTAGCTCTCCCATGCTTTATTACAAAACTCAAGCATTTTTTTTTGGGTAAAAAACCATCAGATCATCTACACAATCTCAAATGGTCTCCGATCTCTATTTACAACACATTCTAATGAAATCTAAAACATTGTTTTTTCTAAAGAGAAACTCAGTAATTCTAATAGAAAAAATGGGAATAAAAAAGAAAAAAGAGCTACATAACATATATACTTGAGCCATGGAACAATGACTGATGTGTCTAAGCCACCACTGTAAGCCAGCACAACCTTACTCAATTTTCCACGTAGGGCAACACCTGCAGTTGCTTATAATAACTGCATGTCAAGTAACAAATCTGGAATTCGGAAAAGAAACAAATTTACAAAAAAGGGCACCTGTTGTATGATGGGAAGGAGCAGTAACAGGGGATGCTTTCAACTGAGCCATTGTACACAACACAACACAAGTACAACGAGTAAGTGAGAGCGTTGTTGTATACTGTATAATATTATAGTATATGTTAGGGCGGCGCCTTTTATGGCATGATTGATTGGATACAAAAGGAAAGGGGAGGAAAAATAGGCTAAGAAATGCAAATTAGCAAAAATTAATTCCTTTCAAATTTGAAACATACCCCACAAAAAAGCAAAGGAAAAATAAAAAGAATGGGACCATGTAAAGAAACAATTCACCAGAAGGAGCTGCACCCGTTTGGCTTTTAGTGTACGTGATGGTAAGTTACATAGATACATTATATAAATTTTAAATTCCTAGATTCAAAACTAATAATAATATGCCAAAAGTTTATAATTGGGTAAATTAAGAAAAAAAATGTTATTTGCTACCAATGGCTTTTCGTCAAAATTAGCAACTTTTCAAAAACGAGTAAAAGGAAAATGTGAATTTTTTTTTCTTTTAACCTTCCAGTTCATCATAAAAAGAGATTATAATTAATTCATAATTCAGTTGAGAGGTAAGTAAAGTTCGACAAATAATTATTTTTGCTAAAGATCTAACTCGAGTATTATCGGAACCATTCAATTTTAACTTCAACATATTAATCACTCTAATCACATGGTTATGTGAATATTAATAACAAATTATTTTTAATTTAAGAATTTATTTTTGTACCCTCAATCATCTTTGGGTTGAGTTTAATGATGACTAAGTCCAATTACTTGGTCTATCGGATAAATTTTGGTCAACTACATTCACAACATATCTTTTATTATTATCATTATCTTATCTAATATCACGAATTTAAAAAAATTAGGTAATCATATCTTATATAAAATACAAAGATAAAGATATGATTATATCTTATACAATTATATCAAATAAATGGGTTAATTTTTTAAAAAAAGTTACATGAATGGATAATTTTGAAAATATTACCATCTATGAGTAAGTCATATTTTAAAACATGACTTAATATAAAAAAAAATCATATTTTAAAATACCACTTTAAAATTTTGCAATTTTGAATCACGACTTCAATCATTAAAATTTTTTTTTCCACATACCAATATAAGAATATGAAGTCGTGATCCAAAACACGACTTCATTATTTTTATTTAAAAAAATTATGACATTTTAAAGCCATATTTAAAAATAAAATTTATGAAATTGTGTTTTAAAACACAACTTACCTATAAGTTGTAATATTTTCAAAATCCACTCATTCAGATAATTTTGTCTGATTATATCTTATCCGTCGATATCACTATATATAGGCCACAATAGAGAAATCCTAGACCAAAACAATTTTCAAAATATATACAAATAAAAAATGAGTAATAAATAAAATTAATTATATATAATGTGATTATTAGTGTCAATATTTTAATATTTAAATAATGAAGCTATAAATTAAATATTATTTATCAATCTTTCGTGTTTTATAATTGTTTGCTATACTTTTTATATTGTAATACAAAAATAAAATAAAAATGTGTATAATAACAACAACGACGACGAAGTTTGAACGAGTTATGTTAGGTTTTTAGTCACAATTTACGACCTCCTCTCTATTTCTTCCTCTTTCCTTTGGTCTTTTCTCATGTGCGCTAGTGATGGTGGCTTAATAGAGAAATGTTCGGTGAGAATTGACCCTCTCCCTCTACCTCTGTTACTTCTTATGGCACTATCAAGCTAACAGATGTTTTCCCATGGGTGGGGCATTGACAGGGAGAGGATTTGCGAGGAAGGTAAGAAGGTGAAACGGTTAAAAGTGGGTAGCATGACGCGTGGGTGGGTGGGTGGGAAAAATGAATGGTGATTTTTTTTTCTTTTACCGTTTTAAGATAAATGCAAACAGACGTGTAAGTTAAGAAAATATCTACTAATTATTATTTTTATTTTTAATATAATATTAATTATTTATTTTTATTTATATTCTTTATAATATTAAAATATGGACTATAAAAAATAAATTAATTATAAGATTAATTTTCTAATTTTTTATTTATATTTATTTTTCTTAAATTATATAAAATAATTTAAGACCGCTATTATAATAGAATAAAGAGACTAATTTTTGGAGTAACTTTAACCTGTAGTGATTTAATAAAAGAAAACCTTGCAGTGATAAAATAATAAATTAAAATTTTTGATATTTTTAGTTTTATGTATTTATTGTTTCATAATAAAAATTTGTATAAAATGATTATTTTGATTTGCATTAAAAATATTTTATATAAAAATATGGAATTCATAGTAAGATTCACTAAAAGTAAGTTAGGCTTTCAAAATGAATTTTATCATTGGAGTACAAAACAATGCACCTACATTACACTGAGCGGCCCATAAAAAGTGAGTTGAAAACACAAAATGAATTATACCATAAGGATGTCCTAGTATTCTTGAAATAAAATTAAAGAAAGTGATTGATTACTAACGTGTTGTATTCCCATTCCCCATCATATTGGACTGACAACAAGAAAAGTGTGAAGATGACATGTGGATAAGTGGATTTCTAACCAAAAATACTAATGAACACAAAGATAGTAGAAAATAGAGATAGAGATTTGCTTAAATTGAAAAGGGAAGGAAAGTTTGGGAGATGAATGAAAATTTGCTTAAATTGATCTTTTCTTTTGTTTGTAGTATCAGTAAAAGGTGAAGGAAATAAAACTTTGAGTACCCCACACAAAAAAGCTATCCCCTCTTATGTGAAGAGAAAGGAGAAGGAAAAAAGCATTCTTCATGTAAAAAGACAAAATTGTTTATGGGTCACTCGTTTTATCAGTTCATGGGCTACTTTATTTGTCACTGCTTGCTACTTCGTGACTTTCCTCTTCATCCTAAAAAGGCTATCTACTTCATAAAGCATTGTTTGGAGTTTTATTTGGTGGCCATAGGGCCATTTTTTGCCACGAAAAATGGTCTCCTATTGCTTTTATTCATAAGGCTTGCAACCTTGCTCATTCCTACAAGCTGAGTAGTGACATGCTCAAGTCTCTTCCTCAATTTTCTACTTCATCTTGCAACCAGGGAGACTTACGTTGGAATGCTCCAGTGCATGATCCCCGTGATCATACTGGTATCTTTATTTGTGGTTTTCAGGCCAACATATGACAAAGTTTGGTGCTTCACGCGAAATTATTGGCAATTCTGTTTAGGATCAAATTAGCTCATTCAAGAGGTTTTTCCTTCATTCGAGTTGATTTTGATTCCAGGAATGCAATCCAGCTCTTGGATGGAAATTGCAGTAGAGATCATCCATTCCTTGCTGTAACTTGGTGGAGGAGATTCACGCTGTGTATGGGTCTACGACAAATGTTTCATGGAATCATGTGTGCAAAGAAGTCAACCAAGTTGCGGGTTAATTATCATGTTTTTGAGTCTGTTCCTGACTGTATATTTAATTGCTCTGAGGGCTGATTCAACCCATTCTTTCTTCTCAAGAAGCACTTATTCCTTCGTTACGTTTTTCACAAACAAAGAAGATATTACTATGTAATGAGAAAAAGAAAATAAAAGTTGAGTTAATTGAGAGAGTGTGGGAGTGTTATACTTTCCGGAGTAAAGACTTAAATACATCATATAAGAATAAATAGATAATTATATAAATAATACTCTTTGGTCCTTATTTATAAGATATTTTTTATATAAAAAAATTGTATTTTTTATAAGATTTTATTTCAATTGTATTGTGCATTAATTATTTTTAATTAAAATATTTTAAATTGTCTATTTCTCACTCCTATGGAGATAAAAAAAAGAATAGATTCTCAATAAAATTAATAATAAATTTCAAAAAATATTATAGATAAAATTATTCTTAATAATTAAATTAATTATTTTTTAATAAATATAAATTAGCTAATTAAGGATGAGAAAGTAAATAGTAAAAAATTAATATATTATTTTATAATTTTTAATACTGTAAGGAAAATATATAAAAAAAAAACACACTTTTATATTAAAAAAATTCTAAATATGTATTTTTCTGTAAGATTAATTGTTACACTTTACTACTTAATTAAATGTATTTATTTCATTTTACGTATATGTTTATTTTCTCTTATTTCACCTTCTAAGCAATCAAATAAAAAATGAAAATTTTAACTTTTTTATATTTCTACTAAACAATTTAAAAAGGCCAAATGCCCTATTTAGTTCCTCATCTTATTTTTTTGTTCAATTTGATCATTTATCTTTTAAAAAATCCATTTTAGGTCCTTTATTTTTCTTGAACGGAGATGTCATTAATGATATTTAAGTATCAGTGACTAAAAGTCGCCACAAAAGGAAAAAATAAGAAGAAGTTTCATCCTTCACAACCCTAATCCCCTTTTGGATTGAAAATCCCATGATTACTCATACAAATCATAAACCATTGTCGCTGTGAAAATTTGAAGCTCACAAACATGTTTTCCGATGAGGGCACTACAAGCGATGGCGACAAGGGTGATTCGTATCCGTTCAAGTTCAAGGGTGTAATGAATATGAAATTGATAAGAATGGATTTAATGCTGGAAGGATAGGGAATTCAAGAAGTTCGCCTTAGCAATGATTACGGTGACATGGTCGATCTGGGTGGCGATGGTGTTTTTAAGGGTGTTTGGGTCATAGTTGGTCGATGGATGAGGAATTCTCTCACTGCTTTGGACAAATCTGAGCAGCCAAGGTTGATGGTGGTGGATTGGATGGTGCTTGGGGTCATCAACATTTTGGGAGAAGATGGTGACACATAAGTTGATGGTGTTGGTGTTTGACTTAGTTGCATGGGGTCAAAAGATTGTGGTGGTTGGATGCGCGTTGGTCGTGAGTGACGGTGGTGCACATCGGTTTGGTGACAAAGGTAAGGTTGCGCAAAGTACAAGATGAAAAAGAAACTTACATTTTGTAATGAGTTTTAACTATTAATATTTTTATTTCATTAAAGGTCATCAAGTTTACATATAAATGATCATTTTGAACCACTTTAAATAGATAAAAAATTAAAATGAACCTTTTAAAATATGAAAGACCAAACTGAACCTAAAAAATAAGATATATAATCAAATAGGTCATTTTAATCTTATTATTTTTCTTTTCTCCTTTTCCTTTCTTCCCTTTCATTTACTTTGCATTTATTGGTATTTTGGTTATTATAGGTAAGCCATCGGTCAAGGAGAACTCCAACGGAATAGCATGTACGCATCTCCACACTTTCTAACAAAATAAATACCACGTGTCCGATTCTTATTGGCCTAGTCCCCATTCCCGTACGCCACACTGCACCCCCTACCCTTATTATACTACTGAAAAATAAATAACTCTTCCATTTCCGTATTGTTGATAAAGAATAAGATTTCTTAACTATGTTTACTTCCCATTGTGTATGACATTAAGTTATCTACAGAATCTTAGCGGAATTTCTTGGGGAAGATAAAATGCTGGGTCTTATTTATAGATCTTTTGGTACTGCAAGTTCCCTTGAGAAGTATATTCTAAAGGGAGAAATTGATTATGAGCGTGCTTTACATGCTGAAGCGGCTGCTCTTGGAAAAGCTATTAGTAAGCGTTTCCATGTTATCTACTTTGAAGATATAAGGTACTCCATTGCTTCATGAATCATGATGACTGTAATTTTCATTTGATTACTTTTATAGGCCTAGGGCCTGTGATGAGGTGTTTTTTAGTTCATTTAAAAAAAATTGCATCTGATGGAATTCTCTCCCTTGGTTACCGGTCTCTCTCTCTCTCTCATGAGTCATGACTATAATCTTCTGCATCTGCTTTATGTTTACAATCATTTTTGCGTTAATTAGCCGCGCTCATAGCACAGTATTATTTTAATATTATTAAGATTTAGAACAAACATTGCATAGGAAGAAAAAAGATAGAAATTAAAATAAGATATAATTCCAATGCTCGGCCTATATTAATAACACACATGGATCAAATAGTAGAAAATCAATGAATAGCCTGTTAATGGGTCCCATTTATTTCGCCATTACCATTGCATGGTTCTAGGAGTATGAGGTTGGAAAATAATATACCTACGAGAACATCATTCAAATGTCTATTCTTTTAAATATGATATTTCTTTCGATTGATTTCTAGTCATACTATATGTTATTATTTTTATTTGGGTAGTTATATTACTCACTTGACTCTTTGGGACTTTTAAGAACCCGTCTATATGTTTTCCTTGTGAGAACCAGAAGGTACTCCCTCGGGAAATTGCAGAAATCTTGGCACAGATTGAAGGGAAGAAGTCAGATCTAAGGATGATTGAAGAAAGAAACAGAGGACTGGAACAATATCGTGCCAAGTATATAAAAATCCCCCAGAAGCAACCGGTCTTATTGTCTGAGCCAATTGTCATTTAGCTAATAAGTCCGTGGATTTTGACAAGTGGTACATCCTGATACTGTATTTGAAGCAGTTGTTCGAATTTCTTATGATATTCAAGTGAAACAAGATCTTGGTAATGGTAAAAAGGGAGCTTTGAATGTGGGGGCTGAAATTTAACAAAAAGGAGACATACGAGAAGTTTACGGATAGAATGAAGCCTATGACTGAACTTTTGCTGTATTTCTGAAGAGACTGGTTTTCTTTGCTGTCCTTCTTTTATTTATATAGAATGTACAGTACAGGACGTGAGTTATCAGAATTAGAGTCTTTCTTCAAGTTTCATGGGGTAGTTGCTCTCAAAACGTGCTTAACATTACCTGGATTGGGTCATCATCACATCCGTGTTTGGTTAAGTTGAATGGTTTAAAATGTAAACTCAAATGCTACCGATATTGTACATATAAGGCTTGAAAATTTGAACCTTAGTGGCATAATCGATGCAGATTCCCTATGCAGGCTCCAAAAGTTGAGAGTGATGAGCTTGGCTAAGAACAACATTAGAGGAACTATTCCACACTCAATTTTGCATTGTACAAGGTTGATACATTCAAATGTAACCAGCAGCCAATCGCGCAGGAGGTTGCCAAATAAAATGGAGACATCTTAAGGACTTGGACATCTCTAGTACAATTTTTCTGGTATGATCCCGAGTAAACAACGATATGACAAGCAAACATGGTATTTGAAGGAGGAAAGCTTGGTGGCATTAGTTTTGGGGACTGGATTGCTTTTGCCATCCCTTTACTTTATGGTAAAGAAGTCAGCAAAGTTAAATGCATAGAAAGAGGTAGTTAAAGAGCATCATCATGTGTCTCCAATAAAAAAAAGGGCCATAACTCGCAAAATTCAAGAGGTGAGCTAAGGAAGGAGATTCTGAACTTGTTTTCTTTGTTTGAGATCGTGAAAAGTTCAAACATACAGAATACAAAAATAAGATTAATTAATCAATTTGATAAGCTTTTCATAACATTAATCATTGTGATCAATGGTGATTTGGGGGGATCATAATAATATGACATTTTTGCAATACCCATTAGTGTGAATTATGCACAAAATCAGGCATAGAAAACATTGAAGTTTCAGTTTCATACTTGTGGACATGGTCACCCTTTGGAAGTGATCATGTTCTTCGAGATCTTGTGTTCACGAGAATTTTATGGGCCAATCCCATAACCCTCCAAGCACAGCCAGGGATTCTAGTACTGTTGCGCTTAGTTGTCACGGCAATCGGCGTGTTAATAACCTCATGAGTCACCAAATTTTGGTTCGTCATCATACCTATCCTCCCTTCCCTTTAAAGTCCAAACTTCAAACCCTTTTGATACCAACACAAGACTTATAGAAACTTGTGAATAGAGAAATTGGAAATGTAAAAGGAAATTTGAAAGCAGAATAGAGAAGGAGTAGAAAAACAGAAGAGAATGTTATTTTGGTACATGGCTTGTTACTATACTGAATAAGGCCTTCTATAGAATAAAAAGAAGTTGCGGGAAATAAAAGCAGATTGAGTTTAAAACGTTGGCTTTGCCTAACCAAGTCACGAACCAACAGTAACTGACGAAACAACCACTTCTGTTTCCTGCTTCTTGTACTTTTCAGCAACCATATACTAAATATACAAAATGTGCCACCATGATCTCACAGCTACCTCCTTTTTTATTCTTTTTCTTCTGTAAGAAAAGTGTACACAATAGTTTGGAACCTTCAGTGCAAGGATCATGTAATTTCGTTACATTTACCACTTATTTGCATATTATCCTATCCATATTCACTCAGCAGTCAGCACAACCAATAATAACAATAGTAGTCCGGACAAACAAAGAACTTTGTTAATATATCAGATTTTCAAATATTATTCTGGATGAATATTAAATATTATTCATTTTATTAGGATTCGAGGGATCTACTAACAATCCATGGTGCCCACTAGCTTCAATCCACATTTTCTAAACAAGAAAATGGTCAATTATATCAAGTACATGTTGAGAAATGAAATCTTAGATGCCCTGCTCAAGCATTGCTCGAACCCTCACTGGAAGACCATAAAGCCGAATGAACCCAGCAGCATCAGCTTGATCATATATCTGCCCACTTTCAAATGATGAAATGTCTTCCCTATACAGGCTAAAGGGACTCCTACGACTGGTTACAGTAACAGAACCTTTGTACAATTTCAAAGTCACAGAACCTGTTGTGGTCTCTGTGATCTTCTGCATAAAGGCATCCATGGACTCCCGAAGCGGATCAAACCATCTGCCAGCGTACACTAACTCTGCATATTTAAGGGCTAATGAATCTTTGACTTGTATTGTTTCACGATCAAGTGTCAAAGACTCCAACTCGCGTGCTGCAGCAAACAGGATGGTTCCCCCAGGAGTTTCATAAACTCCACGGCTTTTCATACCTACAAGCCGATTCTCAACCATGTCGATCCGGCCAATTCCATGCCTTCCACCAATCTCATTGAGCTCAGCAAGTAACGACGCTGGTGAAAGACTCTTCCCATTGACTGAAACAGGAAGCCCTGACTCTAACCCGATTTCCACATATCTGCAAAACATAATGCATTCTTTCAAAAATGTACAGTGCTAAATCTTTAAAAGTAGAACAAAAACTTGGAGGCTATATATAAAGTGAAATCACAAGAAACAAGCTTACTCTGCTTGATCAGGAGCATCCTCCGGGTCTACAGACATCATGTACATGTCCTTTTTAGGTTCATTACTCGGGTCTTCCAAAATATCTCCCTTTAGTGTTACATATTGCATATATCAGAAAACCCCAACATGTCATTTCCAAAATAGTTTTGGAGCTAAAGTAAATAAAGCATAATGCTAGCTAGATCAAGATAAAGTGTGGCAACTTATTGCAATACAGCATAGAAATCATGTTGATGATTCACATGTTCTAGAGACTTCTAAAACATTAATGGATTCCTTGAAACTTTAAATGATGACACTTTAAATTATTGAGGGACTAAGTTTATTATTAATATCTTGTGGGCTAAAGTGACTGTGCTTGTATTCTGGAAGAGAAAATGGTTTATTCAAGAAAAAAGTACAAATGAAATAAATCGTTAATGAGTGTAATATCTAATCCGAGAATGAAAATGCATTTATGCATTCATCAATAGGACATTTCATTCCATTTATTCACACAATAAACACTATCATTCATTGACACTTAAATTCAACGAATGCTTGGGCCTAAAAAATGACAAATCATTAGAAATAGCTATTTTCAACATTATAACTAGAGCTATACTAAAGATAACTGTAAAACATACCTCATGGCTAAGGTGCCAAAGATTCCTATCCCTGCTATATATGGATTTCTTTGTCACAGGAACAGGTATACTATGCTTTTTAGCATACTCAATAGCATCTTCTCTACCCGTAATATCCCACTCCCTCCATGGAGCCACAACATTGAGCTTGGGGTTTAGAGCAAAGAAAGTGAGCTCAAATCGAACCTAAAAGTTTATATAGAAATGTGTTAGAATAAAAAAAAATTGGCATGACTTAGTGTTATGAGAGCATAATAGTAAGACATGCCTGATCATTTCCTTTCCCTGTACACCCATGGGAAACAGCATCAGCTCCAACTTCTTTGGCAACATCCACCATGGCCTGTCAGTCAGAATGTATCAATCAATATATATTATATAACGAGGGAAAAAAAGATAAGTACATTCCACTATCATTATCATTATGATTTTTCTTCAATATAAAAAGAGTGAACAATGCACTAAGAGCTAACAGAAGAAATGGCTTTACCAAGGAAGATGAATATATCAAACTTCAAGCAGAAGTACCTTCGCAATTACAGGGCGAGCCATTGAGGTCCCAAGCAAATACTTCCTCTCATAAACTGCACCAGCACGCAGGCAAGGAAATATATAATCTTTGACAAATTCCTCCCTCAAATCTTTTACCACTAATTGACAGGCTCCACTGGCTTTGGCTTTCTGTTCTAAACCTTCCAATTCCTTTATACCCTATAAAATTTAGTTTTGTTATGAAACAGATGCAGCATTTAAACAGGAAATTGGATCAAACAATTTCCCTAGTCAGAGTTTTAAAAACTTGATTACAGAAAAAAATTAAAAAAACACACAACAACATACTTGGCCAACATCAGCAGTGAAGCAAACAACTTCACAACCATAATTCTCTCTGCAACACGAAAATCATTAAAAAAATATTAAAATAAGAATACAAAGTAACAGGTAAATTGACAGGGATAAGAATCACCAATTTTAGCTCCCATAGTTTACTGCAAAACTACAGCCTTTTTTAGTTAAAAACTCATCAGTTCATCTATACAATCTCAAAATGGCCTCTGATCTCTATTTACACATTCAAAGAAAAATTTAAACATTCTTTTCTAGAGAGGAATCAGTAATTAAAAAATAAAAACAAAAAGTTAAAAAACTTGATCTCTAAGTCCATAAGTATTCGACTATTCCTCATTCAGATTTCAGAATATATAAGGGAGAGGAAAAATCGAATATTACAAACGCACAACGGAAGCCTAGCAGAAAAATGGGGGTAAAAGAGGGACAACTTCTATACCTTAGCCATGGAACGATGACTGATGTGTCTAAGCCACCACTGTAAGCCAACACCACCTTATTCAATTTTCCACGTAGGCCACCAGCCTTTGTGGTTTCAGGAACTACCTCTGTATCACTGCGTGCAGCTGCTTTAATAACTGCATGTCAAGAAATTTAATATCATTACAGACACTAAACTTAAATATATAAAATAGCTCCAAATCCGTATTTCATGTGGCAAACACAATGTGCCTCAAATGAACTCATGTTTTCAACACAAACCATCCATATTCTAAGAAGCTACAAATTACCCCTCTCGAAACTCATTTGTCTACTGCTGTTATGACATAATTTTGGTAAGGAATGCTGATTTTTAAAACACAAGTGAAAACAAATGAGTCAATTACAACAGATGAAGAATACAATACAAAACACTAACAGATGAAGGCCCGTCCCCAAGCCCCCCAACATATTGGGTTGTTTTGTCACTCTTGTACTATATGTGTGTGCTTAGTAATCACTACTTACATAAGCTCTTATAAGTTGAGTTTATAAATCAAGTGAATAAAGGTAATGCCTTCCAGGTGGGGAAATGGGGCTAAAGTTGAGACAAAAAAATCTTACCTTGAAGTTTATTCGCACCAACGCTTGTTCTTAGCCCCAACTACAAACAGCACAGAAATCCAAATACCAAAATAAGGCCAACATAGCACCCACAAAAACCGCAAAGATACCAAAAATAAAAATAAAAGAAGAACATAAGTGGGGTCATGGGTGTGTTTGTAAAGACTAAAGTTTTAGCTTTTAAGAATCACCTCTTTGAATGACGAAGGTTTTGCCTTCCAGAACTGATGATACAGAAGGTGCCCTGCAAATAATAGAAATCAACGGAAGAAAAAAAAAACAAAAAAGGAGAACTGTTAAGCATACATAATGAATCATAGATCTTCCTTTGCGAGTGCTGTAAAAACTCTAAACTTGAGAAAACTTTACAATATCAATGAAAATGAATAAAGGAAAGTTCCTCTGCCCAAGATTTGTTAGCATTTAAAAACTCGGGGTTTTTTCAGTTTGTGTCATCGTTCAAAACATAACATTTTAAGCAAGGGAGTGATGATGAAGTTGGAACTCGAAAAAGAAACAGAATCGGAAAAATGGGAACCTGTTGTATGAAGGGATGGAGCAGTCGCAGGGGTTGAACACGCAGGAGAAGCTTTCAACTGAGCCATTGTTACAAACACAACACCAGTTCAATGAGTGAGAGAGTTCTATTAAAGTGTATTTGAGCGGCGTCTAGTAAGAAACGAAGGGTTTTCAAGTCACACCGTCACAGCTTTATGTGAGTCTCTGATTGTAATTTAACTTTTCCTAATCCTAAGTCCATTAGGTTTCTTTTTTTTTATGCATTCCGTGTTATTTAAAGGATAAAAATGTGATAATTTATTTCCTCTATTTTTAAAAAATTTCTTTTAGTTATTTGTCTTTTAAAATATTTATTTTGGTTCTTTATTCTTAGTTTTAGATTAATTTACTCCTTCCAAAATAAAATGGTGAGATTTTAAGACACAATTTTAAATATTCAAGATGCAAAACATATCAAATTAAATTCACCTATATAATATTCTCACGTCTTAAATTAATGATTAAAACAGTACAGTATTTTATATAATTAAATTTATAATATATATATTATAATTAAGATACAAAATATATTTTAGATTTATAATAAATTAATTTCAAGTTACAAGGTTGATTTTAACTATTTAATGATTTATTTTAAATATATTAAAATTTATTTAAAAATAATAACTTTGAAAGAGATATGTAATTAAGAAAATCAACCATACAAATAAAGATAAGAGAACAAGTAATTTAAGATGGTTGAGAAATAATTTTTTTAACTATTATTTAAATCAAATTAGATTTTAAAAAAAATGAAAATAATCAAAAACAAATATATATATATATATATAATCAAATGGTCAATACATGATATTAGGATAAAACATTTTGTCAAAAAAAAAAATCTAAAACACATTTTCAAAATAGTTATTCTAATGAAGGGTCATTTTATGGTATTGGTTGACATTGAAAAACTATTTCAGTGATAATGAAGGGTTAATATAATGTAACGAGACCAAAGTACATTTTTTGTTACTTATCATGATTAATTTTATTATTTTGCTAGTGGCGCCTGTTGGTATAAAACCACCACGTATAACGTATTTTGCATATTGGCCACATACAACAGTGAAAAGTGAGCTTCCAAAAAAAAAAAAAAAAACAGTGGAAAATGAGTCTTAATGCTTTTACTTGTCATTTGCCGTGCAACTCGTAGGCTATGTCTCATTACTCATAATAGTTGAGTATTGTTATTTCTTCCGTTCTTGGTTGATTTCATATTATTTTTTTCAAAAAATGACTGTTTTTGAATTTTAAGATGTAGTTGTTCATTATTTTCTAATTATACACTCAATAATAGCGAAGTAATTAAGAGGATAAATTAATAATTTTGATTTTCACAAGATAGCTACGTGGGCTATTAATATTACTTAGATCATCTTCAATGGAAAGTGATTCGTGAATTTCTTAATCTAAGGAATCATTTCTTTTGAGTTCTTGAGCTAGAGTTAATTGACGTGACACTACATATTTCTTTAACAAATGATACATTCCTTATATAAGGAATTGTTTTTTATAAATAAAAATCATCATTTTCATAGAATTTATACTCCCCAACCATTAACTAAATTAAGAGGGTAAAATTTTCAAAGATGAAGCAAATGAAGAAGATGAACAATTCCAACAATAACAAATTCAACAAGTATTCAGAGGCAAATGAAATTTCACAACAAAAAAAATTGCATTTTACCCAAACAAATCAAATCACCCAATGCAATATCAACTCAAAATATAATATAAACCAAATTAAATAGATCTTGAAAAATACAAAGTTTGAAGGGTGGTGGTTTCATCTTCGTTTCAACCACGCCATGGCCGTCGGAATCGGTCTCATTCATTTCACAGTCACCACGAAGTACGAATAGCTCACAGACTCCAACGACATCGTTCTGACCAACTTCAAACATTGCTCATTGTTCTTCAGCCACACCGAAACTTCCTCCATCCACGCCCCCCTCCTTGGCAACCTCGACCAACGCACCACCACGTTCGAGGTGCTTCTCATTTTTAGTGGTGGTAAGATCTTTGTGAGAAGCCACTGGAGTATATCGTTAGGTTGAAAGTGGAGTGAGGGATGTTAATATCATGCACGACAAGATTCTGGATTTGATATGTATCTAGTATCGTGCATGATAGTGGAGAGGTTGGTTCTTGAGGAAAATGACCAAGAGGAAAATGAAGAGATGAAGGGAAAGGAAGGCACTAGAAGCTTCTATAAATTTTTCTTCAAAAATTAAATTAAGCAAAATAAAATATTAGCATTTATTCTTTGTTTAATTTTACATGTAAATTGCAACTACTTTTATTTTACCATTTGCAATCAATCTTATTGATATCTATCACTTGTCATTTTCAAAGTGTCATTATGAGCAAGATAAAAAATTTCATGAGTACTAAATTTTTACCGTTAACTATTGATAGTATAAATATGAGTTCTATTAATGAAGTTGTGTACACAATTCCTCCACTTCTAACTCTATTTTTCTTGTTCTTGTCAAGCCTTAGTTTTCTTTATTTTCTTTGAAATGAATCTCAATCAGTATAATTACCAATATTACTACAACCATTTGCAAAACCAACCTCCATTTACCAATAAAAATTCTCAAAATCTACCGCAGTATGTATGTATCAATCACCACATACCAGTGAAAATTTTCAAAATCCACCACAATATGTTATGTATCCACCACTCCCACTCATGTATTATATGCATCATTCATCCAATGTAGAGCCACCTACCAATGATAACTCTCAAAATCTACAATTTTGTAGTCAATCACCACCCCCACCAACCTAAACATGTATTATAGACCTTCTTTATCCAATATTGAGCCCCCTAGCAATAAAGTTGAATCACCAATCGGTCTAGAAAATATTCAACTAGATGAGAGAGAACACAATTCTAGTGGAAAAAAAAACTTGCATAGCATTTCCAATGACAAAATATGTGATTCTCTTCCGATCGTGGCTCAATGTGTCAAAGAATTCAATTATAGGAGTCGATCAAACGTCACAACAATTGGGCAAGGATAAAAAATGTGTACAACAATGACGATGTGTGTCAAAGCGGACAATTTTGTGAAAGAATCTGAACTCAATTAAAATCTCTGTGAAACAGAATCCACCCTCCTATTCAAAAGTTTAACGAGTGCTACAAGCAAGTAGATTAACCAAAATCCGATGCAGAATTTATGTCAAAGTGTTCAAAAAAAAAACAAAGGTTTCTACTGGTGGAAGAATATGATACACCATCTCCAATGTCTCACCTAATTGGAGAAAAATAATCAAAAAGGGAGAGCAAAGAAAAAGAAGCTTCTAACGCTCTCGATTTATCTGGCATAGAAAGTGTAATGAAAGAGAAAATATGAACACATCAAAACTTATTCAATTTAAGGAAGCACAGGAAAGATGTCTACAAGAATAGAAAAAGCATATGGAGTATACAATCTTCATGAATGATAGATTTAGCATGTCCGAACAACAAAGCCAAGACCATGAAAAATATTGTGACCATATTAGGAAAAAACTAGGATATTAAATGTTTAGTTGTTATGTAATAATATTGTGTTTGGTTTTTCATTTTAGTTGTGTAGGTCGTTGTTGTATTTTAAATTATGAATTTTATGTTGTAAAACTAACTATTGAAAAAGTAGTCGTTATAAAACTAACAATTATGAATGAAGCTATATAAATGTCCAATGTTTCATCATTCTCACATGTTCTCATACAAACTACACAATATTTTTCTCTGATTTCAAACACTTCAGTTACCTTATAATGGATCTAAACATCAATTTAGATGAAGCTTTGAACCAAATGATAGATGGGGAATTGGAAGACAACATTGATGAAGAAATCATTAGGTTGATACTTAAGAGCCAACAACAACTAGATGGCAACACCACTAGGCGTAAGCAAAGAAGAAGAGTGGTACATTAGAATCATAAGGAAGGTCATGATCGACTGTTCAATGACTATTTCTCAACAAATCCTATGTACACGGAGACTCAATTCCGAAAGAGGTTTTGTATGCGAAGGAATCTGTTTCTCCGAATTGTAGACGCGTTCAACAACCATGATGAGTACTTTCAAATGAGAGTTGATGCACTGTTTCGAAAAGGCCTATCTCCATTGCAAAAGTTTACAATTGCTCTTTGTATATTGGCTTATGGCTCATCTGCTAACAGTGTGCACGAATTTGTTTGAATTAGTGAAACCACTACAGTGGAATGCTTTGAGCGATTTGTATCATATATCTACACCATATTTGGGAATGAGTACTTGAGGAGACTAAATAACGAAGATACTAAACGACTATTACAAATGGGAGCGGCACGCGGATGTTCAGGTATGTTAGGTTCCATTGATTGTATGCATTGGGAATGAAAAAATTGTTCAGTTACATGGAAAGGTCAATATTTTCGAGGTGATCATCGCAACCTAACAATCATTCTGAAAGTTGTGGCATCACAAGACTTGTGGATTTGACATGCATATTTTGGCACTGTGGGTTCAAATAATGACATTGCTGTGTTAAATGGATCTAATGTGTTTGATGAAGTTTTGTCAGGACGCGCGCTCGCAGTACAATACACAGTGAATAGAACCCAATATAATATGAGATATTATTTAGTGGATGATATTTATCCAGACTTTGCTACATTTGTGAAGACAATCTCAATGTCATAAGGAGAAAAGCGAAAATTATTTGCACAACGACTAGAATCAACGAGAAAAGATGTAGAATTGGCATTTGAGGTGCTCCAATCTCGATTCGAAATTATACGTGATTTGACACGTTTTTGGATGTTGTTATAATAAAGAGTATCATTTATGCATGCATCATATTGCATAACATAATTATTGAGGACGAATGTGACACATCAAAATAATATTGATTATGATAGTATAGGCAATAACACGTTGACGTTTGAAGTATCTTCATGTGTTCATCCTAGTATCAGATCAACATACCTCCAAAGGAGAACAAATGTTCATGACAAACAAAAATATCGCCAACTTCAACCAGATTTGATTTTACATATTTGAGAACGTTTCGAAAAAGAAAATAACAATAATTAATTTTATGTAATATTTTCTATTTTTCATTGTTATGTTTTTTTTTTATTTCAAGGTCATTGTGTTTAATTATCTATTATTATGTAAAAATGTATTTTTATTGTTATGTATTTACTTTCAATGTTATATAATTTTTATTTATTTATAATTAATATTTAATATTTTCTTCAATTATTCATATTTATTATTTGTATACAAAAAACTAAATAAATAAATAAATTATTTTATGTGAACAATAATTAAGTTATAATAAAAAAATAATTGTGTGAATTTTTTAAAGTTTCTTGTGATTTCTTAACATTGAAATAAAATTGTGTATGGATTTTTTAAGAGTGACATAATAATGTGGAAATCACAAAATGTTGTGGGAACCACATAAAGATGACCAAGAAACCTATATAAGAAACTTGTATTAAAGATCTCTTAATGACATTTGTAAAAAATTATATATAAGTATTTTGTATGTTTATATTTTGTTCCTCCTAATTTTGTATATTTAAACCCTACTCCAAATAGAATTTTAAAAATAAATATTATAATAATAACATAATTATATAAATTAGTGACGTGGTAAAAAATAAGAAAAAGTAGAATAAAAAAAATTAAAGACAGAGTAATTGTATGAAGAAATTTATTAATTAATAAGTAATATAATTTACTATTAAATATTTTTATTTTTATATTTAGTGGATTAATCAAATTTAACATTAAATAAATATTTTTTAAAAAGAATTAACTCATATAATAATGTATATATAACAGTGTTTACAACATAACTTAAGTAAATGAAATAATTTAGTGGTTTAGATAGTAAAGATGAAGAAAGAAAGAGACTTAAGTTCTAGTCTTATCTCTACAATATTGTCACTTCATTTTACATTAGTATGAAAGTGTCACATTATATCAAGTAACCGTTAATGGACGAAAAAGATTTAAAAATTTGAGGGATTAAAATTTAAAATTGTGAATTAGAAAGGATAAGAGAATCAAAAATACAATTTAACCTAAAATTTTAATCAAAAGAAATGAGAAATTAATCGAAAAAAAAGTTTTCCTACATAACATGACGGAAGATTTTAATCAAAAGGAATGAAAAATTAATCAAGAAAAAATGTTTTGATACATAACATTTACTTGTTTTCATTTTCATTAAGTATTGATGTACAATAAAAACAAGCTTCCATGGCATTTGATGAAAAAGGAAACACAAGATGAACAACTCACCTACAACTAGCAAGGGAACAGCCGAACAGGGCAATGGAGTAGCTGAGTAGGAGAAGTAGGGTGGTAGAGGAAGAAGGGTAAGGAGTGGAAGGAAAGTTTTAAAACGGGAGGAGTGTAAATAACTAACTAGAGTTAATCTTTTTTAAAAACTATATATAAAATAAGGAATTGGCTCTTCTAGGTAAGGGAGTACATATATATGTATGTGTGTCAGTGCCTGTAACAAAATCTAAATTTAATTATATTATTAATCATTAATTTTATTATTGTATTTTTCACTCATCTAGAAGAGCTAAATCTGAAAACATAAAAGGGAAATGAGAATAATACGGGCCTACGATTCGACTTAGGTACGAGGCCCAAAATATACAGCCCACTACTAATCACCAAAAGTACCTGCGAGTTTTGTTGGCCGACAACCCGATCCATAATCCTTCTTTCTTGTCCAACCCGACCCGTTTCAAACCAAACATCATTATTTTGCTCTTTCTTAAACCCTAAGCGCCATTTTATTTTGCTCTACCTCCTCGCTTCTAGGGTTTCAACAATGGCGCTGTTCCTTCTCTACGAATCCGCTTCGGGCTACAGCCTGTTCGAGGTTCACGGCGTCGATGAAATCGGCCAGAACACCGAAGCGGTTCGGAACTCCGTTTCGGACCTCAACAGGTTCGGCAAAGTCGTTAAGCTTCGCTCCTTCAACCCTTTCACTTCCGCACTCGATGCCCTCAAACAGTGCAACGCCGTCTCAGAAGGTAAACCAAACAAACATTCTCATACTGTTATTCTCTGCGCGTTTTTTAGGTTCTATTGAAGCTGTATTTTATAGGGATTCAGTTCGTACCAAGTTTATTAGTATTATCATTATTTTCCTTATTTTTGGTTGATGCTTCGTTTGGTTATTCTGTTTTTTTATTAAGTTTTCAGTGTTTGCTAACATGCGTGATATAGATTAAACATTCAGCAAGTAAAGTCTTGTTTGGATCAACTTTTCCATAAGCGCTTAAAGTAGGAGAAAATAAGAGTATAAAATGAACTGGGCTGCTCCAAAAGCTGAAAAAGCTGAAGTAATAAGTTGATTTTAACTTATTTACCTTTTTTTTTTCTATTGAGAAGCTTATCCAAACAGGGCTTCAGCCATGTT
>PYAF01001709.1:3404914-3422226 GCA_007407185.1 Glycine tomentella | reverse complement strand
ATTTTTTTTTTTTTTTTTTTTTTTTATGGAAACAGGGCTTAAGTATTAGTTGTGTGTCTTGTGAACTTGAATTCTTTTTAATTTTTGTATGTTGCTCATTTTTGTTGGATGTTCAGGCATATTAACTGATGAGTTGAGGACTGTCTTGGAGACCAACTTGCCTAAAGTGAAGGAAGGTAAGAAGACCAAGTTCAGTTTAGGTGTGTCCGATCCTAAGATTGGTTCCCAGATATCTGAAGTGACTAAGATTCCTTGCCAAAGTAATGAGTTTGTGAGTGAACTTCTTCGCGGTGTGCGATTCCATTTTGATACTTTTGTTGGTGATCTCAAGGTTAGTGTTTCCTCAGGCCTCTTTTTGTGTTTCTGTATCCAGGACACCTGTATCCTATTTTTATCACTAATTTATATATTGTTTTTGTGCTGCTTGATTTTTCAGTCTGGAGATTTGGAAAAGGCACAACTTGGTCTGGGGCATAGTTACAGCAGAGCAAAGGTGAAGTTTAATGTTAACCGTGTTGACAACATGGTTATTCAAGCTATCTTCCTTCTTGATACACTTGACAAGGATATTAATTCGTTCTCCATGAGAGTCAGGTAGTATGTCTCAAAGTTGAATGCTCAACTAATTCTAGAATTTTCATATTCAATATAATTTGTTTTCTTTGAGAAAAATTATGAAATGGAAGAATTCATTTCTCTATTGGCTTTGTCAATTATGTGCAGAGAGTGGTATTCATGGCATTTTCCTGAGCTGGTGAAAATTGTAAATGATAATTACCTGTATGCCAAAGTTGCAAAATTTATTGAGGATAAGGCAAAGTTGGCTGAAGACAAGATTCCAGGCTTAACTGACATAGTTGGAGATGAAGATAAAGCAAAGGAGATTGTGGAAGCTGCCAAAGCCTCCATGGGTAGAATTCTCATTTTTTTGGGTTTAACTTTTGCTTCATTCTCAATCTGAATCGTCTTTCTCTTGACGTTTTCACTTTTCAGGACAGGATTTGTCCCCAGTGGACTTGATCAATGTCCATCAATTTGCGCAGAGGGTAATGGACCTATCTGAGTACAGAAAGAACTTATATGATTACCTGGTTGCTAAAATGAATGATATTGCACCAAATTTGGCCTCTTTAATTGGTGAAGTTGTTGGTGCTCGTTTGATTTCCCATGCTGGTAGCCTCACAAATTTGGCGAAGTGCCCCTCTTCAACTCTTCAAATTCTTGGTGCGGAGAAGGCTTTGTTCAGGTTTTCACTCCACCTTTAGTTTTGAAGTCTCTTAAATTTTGAAGTGCCAATTTGTTCATTGAAAGTTAGAAACTAAAAGTCTAAAACTAACAATGAATTTGTAGAAGTGAAACTGCAAGAATTTGGCATTTCCATTGTTTAGGTTGTTTTGTCTGGACCTCAGCTAAAATACAGACATTACTATTCCTTGTGCACTCACTGCTATTTTATAATGTCTTCGCCTGCTTTATTCAGGGCATTAAAAACAAGAGGAAACACTCCCAAATATGGTTTGATATTCCACTCTTCTTTTATTGGTCGGGCATCTGCCAAAAATAAGGGCAGAATGGCTCGATATCTTGCAAACAAATGCTCAATTGCATCACGGATTGACTGCTTTTCTGGTTTGTTTCTTTCATATTCAATTTAGCAATATCTCATGGCTGTACATAGCACTTTGTCATGATTTAGTTGTACCTCAATGCAGAAAGGGGTACTACTGTTTTTGGGGAGAAACTGCGTGAGCAAGTTGAGGAACGACTTGACTTTTATGACAAGGGAGTTGCCCCTCGCAAGAACATAGATGTCATGCAGGCTGCTATTGAAAGTGCTGAAAACAAAGGTAGGGATGAAGAGATACCTACTGTCCCCTTTTATGGCTTTCCCTAAAACATGAAAGATATAAATTTGGTTGTGAATGTAAATGAACTTATATTGGCCATTATATGTCGAATTTTTAAAATTTTTTTTTTTGCTGAGACTATATTGTGGAGAGTTAAGTTTGTTTTAAAGTTGAGAAGCTTATATGTTGCAATTCCTATTATGTTATATGTCTTGGTGTGGAAGCTGATGTATTCTAATTGTTGCAGATACAGAGATGGAAACAGAAGCACCTGCCGAAGTTTCAGGCAAGAAAACCAAAAAGAAGAAACAAAAAGCTGCTGCTGCTGAAGGCAGTGACATGGCTGTAGATGCAAATGGTGATGCTGTGAAGGATCATAAATCAGAGAAGAAGAAAAAGAAAGAAAAGAGGAAATTGGAACAGGAGATGGAGGTTGACGATCAGGCTGAAGATGATGGTGCTAATGGGGTCACAAGTGAGCAAGAAGGAACAGTGAAAAAGAAGAAGAATAAAAAGGATAATAACGTAGAAGCTTTGGAGGCTGGTGGAGAGTCTAAGAAGAAGAAAAAGAAATCAAAAAAGAAGGATACGGAGTAAACTATGATGTATTGCAGCTTTAACTATTGAAATCGAATTTGTCAAGTTATAGTTTTGGACAATGTTAATTTTTATTTGCTTTTTGTACTTTACCAGTTGCTGCACTAGTCTAGACTTTATGTTGACTTGTCATTTGGCATACAAATTTTGTCCTAACAATTTTCCGCATAATTTCAGTATTGGAAAAGTCTATCTCAATGTTTTTAATATACCCTATTTTTTAACTGTTTAATTACATCACTCTCGGACAATTTAAGCAATTGAACATAAAGTTTTTATTAAAAAAGGAAGTATTATTGAAAAAGTTACAAGTTTACTTAATGATTTTATTTTGCTTGTAATACTGCATAACAGATGCATTATAGAGTATTACTGAAAAAGTTACAAGTTTACTTAATTACATCACTCGTGTTCTATTTATTTATTATTTTATGCTCGTCACTTCGCCTTAGACTGCAAGGGCCAAGGGGTTTGCGGCCCTTAGCCTAGTGTAAGCTAAATTCTTTCTGCAAATTTATCCAAGGCATCATTCACACTACTCTGAAAAGGGTGATAACGCTTAGAAGTGAACACATTTGTTAAATAGATGTGACTGAAGTCACGCATGAAGATTATTGGACTCTGAAAAGGGTGATAATTCAGTTTCTTATGTGAACTTTTGTAAAAATAAAATAAAAAGTGAGATAATAAAGTAAAAATAAAAAATATTATTTTAAATCGAAACCATTCTTAATTTACTATAAAATCTTTTGCGAGTTTCTAATCAAACGATTTACACTTATTTAAGAACTAGGTGTGGGCCTGTGAAAAGCACGGTCAATGTAAAAAACAGTAAAAAATAAAATAGAAAGAGAAAAAAAAATAAGAGAATTAGAGGAGGGTGCAGTAATACATGGCAATAAAATGTGGTAATGACACGTGGATGAATAAATTAAAGGTTGGACAAATTTATTAATACTATTGATGAATGAAAGGAACTTCGCTTTTATTTTAGTATTAAACAATCCTATTTTGAATTATCATCAACAGAGGTTGAGAACAGTGAAAAGTGCTAATATCTCATCTCAACTAAAAGCGGTTTTCACATTTAATATCTAACTCTTTAATCCTACTATAAATAAAATTATAATGTCTATTAAGAATTAAATTAAGAACTTTTACAGTTTTGCTCGTTGCAAGGGTTACTGTAAAAATCTGACAAAGTCAAAAACTTCAGATGTCAGCTACATAAATAAAACCTTCAAATGTCTATTTTATTTTTAGAGAAAAACCTTCAAATGTCTCTTTTATTTTTACAGAAAAACCTTCAAATGTCTTAGAACAACTAGTATCTTGCTATCGAACTAATAATATGTTATCAATCGCTAACAATTAACTTAAGCTTAATTGTTTCTTTTATTATTTTTCCGTTCCTTTAGACTGTATTTGATTTTTTTAGTTAATTAAATTTCTCACTTTTAAAATTAAGTAAAATTAACCTCCATGAAACTATTTATAAATTTAATTATTTTCTGATAAAATCAAAACATGGAATTTCACTCAACATAAAAATAAAATCTAAAAAAAGCTCTCTTTAAAATTATCTTGTAAAATATTTCAAATCTCATCAACATTTTACTAAATTTCTTATAAAGTTACTTATAAATTTTAAAATTATTTTCTAACTCAAATTTATCATAAACTCCTGAATATGTAGATAAAAATAATAATTTGAAAATTTTTAAGTAAAAAATGACTATATTTAGTTAATTTTTAAAATAAAAAAACTTAACCAACTTAATTTTTTTTCCATAGAAACTAAAAAATCATTTATAATTTAATTATAAAAAAATTGGAAATACAATTAAACTAACTACTATTCATTTGACTGTTATACTTGTATGAAAAGTATACAATTTCTGTGGGTAAAAGAAGCATCTTCAATTAAAAAGAAATACTAAAGGGAACATAAAATAAGATTTGTTGGTTAAAGGCAACAACCACCTGGGATTCAGATCCTCTACAAGTGAACATAGGACTGCACCGTGTGGAGTTTCATCCAACGGCCACTAAGCTTTGAAATAGTACTTTTTTTCATGTTATTACACAAACATTTGAATGGCCATGATTGCATGCAGTTGGTTCACCAACTGTTGGCGATCTGAACGGTCGGCCATCACAATCACGAAAACAGATGAAAGAATTAAAAAAGAAAAAAGCGTCTGCGTCTGGTAACCGCACCTACCCAAAGAAATTGATATATAAACAAAATAATTAATTTTATAGCATTTAATTTTTTTAATACGATTTTAAATAACTCATGTTTTATAAATGATAACATGAAATAAAATAAAATATAATTTGTTTATATTAAAATTTAATATACAATATTTTTTTCTTATATATAAATCAAAAGGGAATATAAGATGAGTGCATATCCTCTAAATTCTAAAGTATAATTATGCAGTATTTAATAAAGTAAGTAAATTATTGATCAGTACAACACTTAAAACATAGACCTTATCACACTAGATTTATTTCATTTAACTTACAATTTTTAAGTCATATGGATACTGAAATAAAATTATGCACAATAGATTTAATAACCTGATTAGCTCCTTTACAGTAGGATAAACAAACGTTGATAATCAATATAGTTAATTAAAAATTCTTTAAAAGTTACTTTTAAGCTTGGAATCAATTAATTCAAACATAAATTTCGCATTAGAAAATGATGAGAGACAAAAGTTAATGTTCATTAGTTGTCTCTGAATTTAGCTTACATGCGAAACCAAAACGTAACCAAATTCTCGTCAAGTCGTGAACTAGATATATAAGTGGATATCTAATAATGTAACCAATAAAATCTCATATAAAAGCTTAATAGTAACACACTTTCTGCCAAGAGAATGAGAATGATGAATACTTTCTGACACTTAATTAATTTCTAATTTACTAATCGAGTTCAATGTGTTTTTTTTAAGTTAACATTTAAAATTTATATGAAATTTAAAAAATATTTTAATCTAAAAAGAAATGTTAAAAATCCTTTTTTGAAAGGCGCAATGTTAAAAATCCAGCGGCATTGTTTTTCTTTTTTTGAATAAAAGATATGTAATATATAATTTGAAGAGTATAAATAAGTGTCAAAGTTTATATAAAATAGAAGAAATAGCAAGGTAAATGAAATGGAAGTAATATATATATATATATATATATATATATATATATATATATATAAAAGAATGGAATAAGAAACCTTTTACGTTAATGCATATATTTAATTTACTTGGAGTTATGAGTGTCAGATCTATTTTTTTGGAGAATATAAGTTGAAGTAATAAAAAAATATTTTTAGTGAAACATCTTTCACAATCCATAATCCTTAGAGATAGTTACAAAGACCCAGGAGTAATTCAACTCATACACATCCAGAGATCATTATGGTGTACTAAGAATTATGATTTAAGTGTTATATTAATCAATAATTTGTTTATTTTACTGAATACTGTACCATTATATTTTAGATGATTTTCACTTGTATAAGATTTGATTATATTCACACATGAGAAAATACAAAATAACACAGACTTGATTTTTTTAAAAATTTCTTATATCAGTAATAATTATAATTATATATCGTAAGTAAAATTAGTTGTCTTTGATCCTGTCGTAGTCTTGATTTGACATGGAAAAACCTACCCAAAGAAAATATTAAATTAAAATAATAAAAACTGGGTTGAAAGGAAAACAGAGAAAAAATAATTAGAAAAAAACACTCACCTAACATTTGTAGCTAAACAAAGGGCAAGAGACGGCGTTTGAGTTTTGAAAGCGTGTGTGTGGGAGGGTCCGAAGAAGCACAACGTTGGAGAAAGTGATTCTGGTTCTGTTTTGTTCTTCTTTCTACTCACAACAACATCAGAATCAGAAACAACAATGGCGAACACTAACTTGGAAGATGTTCCCTCTCTGGATCTCATGACTGAGCTACTTCGTCGTTTCAAGTGCTCTTCCAAACCTGACAAGCGTCTTATTCTCATTGGTATCTATCTCCATCTCTCTCTCTCTCTCTATATATATATATGTGTGTGTGTGTGTGTGTGTGTGTGTGTGTGTGTGTATAGTATACATTAAAATAAAAGAAAAATTGCCATAAAGTTGTCATTTTTGTGCTCGCTGCTAATTCAGATCCAAAAATTCGAAAATGCTTCTGTTATATAGTTTGATGCTTTCGCACGCGTTGCGTTCGAATGTTGTAGATGCGGTTTTTAGGGTTTCCTTCGGTTGTGTTTGGTGTTGCTTGAGTCATAGGGAAAATGCTGAGAAATTTATGTGATTTTTGGCTCTACTGTTGAGGATGTACATACACTGGAACGATGTACTGGGTTCTTCAGTTACTGGAGGAGAAAATGAGAGAGAATTTGCTTTTTGGTAAATGGATTTTTTGTTGTGTTTTTCTGGTGATTTTTTTTTTAAACTTCTTTTGAATTATTTTAGGAGTATGTGCTTGTTGGTCTTATTCTTTGAAGTTATTGACTGGCTTGTTATCGGTGTTTGAACCCCAAGTAGTTCTGATTCATGCTTGTTAACTGATTAGTACCTGCTATTTGAATATGATTCTCTAATTGTGAATCTAAATTCTACACGCGTGCATCCCTTAGAGAGGTTTGTGCGTGTGTTCTTTCTCATTTTTTCCAGGTCATCATTTATCTGTAACTTTTTACATTTCAGGCTTGATAATTTTCAGACTAAGTAACATAACTGACTTGAGCTGTGTGGCTTTGCTTTTAGACAATAGAGACTCGTACATTTGTGGAAAAAAATTTCTTATCGTGTGGTTGGATAATAAACTAGTTTAAATTTGCTTATAACTTCCTGTAGAAATTCTGTGTATTTTTGCATTCATGCTAACATTAGTTTGTAGATTTGTCTTGTGTACTATCGGTGGAAAGATGCTAGTCTGTGGTGTTTTTTTTTTTTTTTTTTTCCTTTCTTTTTTTGATTTGGTTTCAATCAAGTGCTGTTGGTTTTGTCTCTAGGACTTTATACTCACTTGATTATCATTTAGAATTGTACTCCACTGTAGAGCCTATGCTTTCTCAGCGTGTTTCATCTTATTATTGCTAGCAACTTTTCCCTATTAATATAACTCTAGTCATTTTCTGACACCTACATGTTCTATTTGCCCGACAGAAAAATGAAGTGCGAAATTGAATTGCCTTGTTGAACTTTCAAATGTTAAGATGGGAAAGTTAATGTGTATATTTCAATAATCCTATTATAACAGGGAGATTTCACCTATAATGGATCCTCATTCTCCTTTATTAATGTTTTTTCTTTTTATTTATTGTTTGAAAAAACAAGAGTGAAACACAATACTTCCATGTCTTTCATAAACTTTCAAATTCAACCAATATTTTGTGAAGTGATAGCTCCTGTTTTAATTGATGAGTAGCTCTTAGATTTGTATTGTTCCTCTGTGCTGCACTTAGGCTACTATTTTAATTTGATATGCTTCCATGTGTCTTGCGCCAATGTTCCAAGTACTGACAAGTTAGTGAAGTAGGGTATTCTCATTATTTGGCTTGGTTTGGCCATTTAAGATTCTTGCTTTAAGAAATTACATTATATATTTTAAATCGTTAAATATATTTTCAGAAATTCAAGTGGAGTATAACTTGATAAAATGTTAATGCAGGCCCACCTGGATCTGGAAAAGGCACCCAGTCACCAATCATAAAAGATGAGTACTGCTTATGCCACTTAGCTACTGGTGATATGTTAAGAGCAGCTGTAGCAGCTAAGACCCCTCTTGGTGTCAAGGCTAAAGAAGCTATGGATAAGGTAAGGCCTGTTTGTATAGAATCTCAACTGAGCATTTACCTTTACTCTTGAGAGATGGCTAACATGATATTTTGTTACAATTTTTCAGGGAGAACTTGTTTCTGATGACTTGGTTGTTGGCATTATAGATGAAGCAATGAAGAAACCATCATGTCAGAAAGGTTTCATTCTTGATGGTTTTCCAAGAACCGTGGCCCAAGCACAGAAGGTATGACATTGTTTTTGAAATCTGAGTTACTAAGTATGTTTCTTTTGTTTGAAATATTGGGCTTGTGCATATATAAAAAGAGTTACTTGATTATATCCACTGTTTTACATCCTCTTCATCTACATCTTTTGAATCTGCCTTTTCTTTATTTGCAGCTTGATGAGATGCTGCAAAAACAAGGAGTTAAAGTTGATAAGGTGCTCAATTTTGCAATTGATGATGCAATCCTTGAGGAGCGAATTACTGGTCGCTGGATACACCCATCCAGTGGCAGAACTTACCATACAAAATTTTCCCCTCCAAAGGTTCTTGGTGTTGATGATGTAAGTCTGCATCTTTATTTAAACCCTGCATAATGATAGTTGCTTAAACATGAATTCTACTTATAGGTGCTTTAACATTTATGAGAGTTTGTAAAATCTTTAAGTATCATTCAAACTTGAATATTCTTAAGATGTCCAACATTGACTAGGAATATAACCATGCACTTTTTACAAGACTTGGGGAATTCTCCACCCTAGAATGAGCTCTTGAGATTGAGTTAGGCAAAATCCCTTTTTAATATGGTATGAAAGCCTATGAATAGTCTGGATGTTTGGCCAATCACAGATGTGTAGTCATACATGCTTAAAGCTCCCGTCTAGTCGTGTGAGAGGGGCATGTTGAGGTGTCCCATGTTGGCTATGAATATGGCTATAGTACTCTTAATAAGACTTGGGCTATCCTCTCCCCTTAAGCTAGCATTTGGGGTTGAATTAAAGCCTAGTTCATTTTTAAAAAATATAATGAGGTGCCACACTTTTTTGTTAAGATGTTTTATTGGGAAATGAATTTGATTTTAGGGCACTGCTGAATTTAGTTGCTGGCAGTAATGATAATCTATAAACAAAAAGTTTTTTTCTTTTTCTTTTTCTCCTTTTCCATTTGTGATGAATAGAAAGTTTAGGAGAAGTGGAGGTTGCCCAATTTTAAAGGTTAGGACATGCCACAAGCTTTGTTATGGCAGCTTAAGGAAACACTAGCCCTTAACACTTTCATTGTCGAATTTGTTTTCCTCAGGTTACTGGTGAACCACTTATCCAGCGCAAGGATGACAATGCGGCTGTTCTTAAGTCAAGACTGGAGGCATTTCACAAGCAAACCGAACCTGTATGATTCTGAATTCTTTTACTAATGGATTTGGGTTCCCTTATGTTGAGTAACATGATATGGTCTTGTTTGAGAAAGACAATTTTTAATAAATTTAATTAGAATCATATAAGTATAACTAACTAGTTATGATATCCTTGTTTGATTAAAAATGTCTCTTTTTTAACAATTTCATATTATGTTGCTCAACAAAATGAGAGGACCTAAATTCTTTTTTTACTAAACATGTTCAATTTGAAACTTTCGATTCGCAGTAACTGTCAGCAAGATAACGTGATGTAATCTTCTTAGTTATGCTTGGTTTGGTTGAAGGTTTATTTAAATTCTCTCACCATTTCGGCAAATTTCTAGCCTCATCAGTTTTTTTGTGTGTTTTGATGGTTTATCTGTTTTTTTAAAGAATTTTCTTTGTAACTTCATGGCCTTGAATGAAAATTTGTGCCTTGAACATGCAGGTTATTGATTACTATTCAAAGAAGGGCCTAGTTGCTAATCTTCATGCTGAGAAACCACCCAAAGAGGTGACAGTTGAAGTCGAGAAAGTGCTGTCTTAAATAGAGTTCACCCTTTGATCCTTGGGCTCGAACTGCAATTGTTCCTTTTTCGCTGTAGGAAAACTTTTCGTTGCCAATTTGTATTTTAATATACTCTGAAATCCGCTTACCTTTCAGCTTTACTGCAAATGCCGGCTGTTCTTAAACCCACATTCGAAGAGCAACTTTAATGAATAAAAAGGTCGATTGAATTTGAATTTTGGTCTCTTTGCTTTTTCTGCATGAATTTTCACTTGACATTTGCAGTTGTTTTCGAACCCGTGAAACGTTTGATTTCATGAATTAGTTGACAAAATTTGAGCTACTTATTGTGGGGAAGCATTTGTGCTGCTTTTGATGGTGTGAAATGAAATTTTGCAAGAAAGAATTGTTTGGTCTTTGTTTTTCATAATTTGAGTTACTTATGTCTATGTTCAATTTGATCCATTTTTAGTTTTTTTTATATATATATATTTTATCTTTTATCTTATTTTTTTCTTTTGTCTTTTATTTATCCCTTTTTTTAACATTTTCGTATTTATCATTGGATTCATTTATGACTGATCTTAATTAACTTAGATTTAAAATGCTGTTGTTGATATGTTTGATATAAAGTGAATAATAAATTTTATTGTATTTTTAATTTAAAAATTGAAAATTTTCAAATATAAATGTTTTTAACTAAACAAGTTTGATGAGTTAATTGACATAATTTTTTATACTGATAATCAATCACAATAACATTTCATAAGGTTGTCAAAAATGCATTATGAACAAATTTCTAACGAGATACTAAATAATTCATGAAGATTCTGTATAAGTACCCTGAAAATTGTAATTTTTAGATTAATTAGCTTCTCCCTGACAATGAGTTCGATTGGCAAGTTGAACATTCGTTACAAAGACCTATGAATTTTAGCCATCCATCAGTTTACATTTTGCACACAAAAATGACGTTATACAAGACACTAAATACAAGAGTTTAAAATCTAAGACTAAAATATCTATCCCGTACAATCTCAAGAAATAAACTAATTTGAAGATTTTTCTCTTCTGAAAGGTAAGCAATGAATCCCTTAAAATGTACCATAAATTAGATTTTTTTATGAGAAAAAAACATGCTAAACATTTTTTAGTGAATAAAAATAAAATCCCTTTGATTGACAACCAGTGCTTGAGAAACCCAAGAACTGGATAGCTAATATCGAATATCAGCTACGTAGTGCTCAGCACTTGCAAGGTTCAATATTTGGGTATGTTTTACGTTATCCATGGGGGATGGTAGATTTCAGTTGGATTCTGAATTATTAGAATTATACACAAATCAAACCATACACGTCTTGTTCAAACGAACAAAATAGTACTCCAGTAATTAAGGGATATAAATTATCATCACAACACGATTTTCAATACAAAAAACAAAATCCTCCTCATTACAAGAGGCTACTTCCCCTTAACTTCATCAAATTATACACCAATTGCAGTGTTAAGAAGGGACAAATTGAGCGCTAATATCACTTCCGCACCCTTGGTGGACTTTGCCATAGTTCATTCTCAGCAGCTCCACAAGCTTCTAAACCCTGCTTCACCATAGTTCAACATGCAATCCACTTCCTAAACTCATGTTGACCATGTTAATTTAACAATTCATATTTCGTAAAGGGGCATGCATCATTTCATTTCCAGGACCAACTTTCAAAATGAAAAACCTATGATTGTTTACCTGTTGACCATGTTGAAAATGAGTATTGCTTGCAATTGATTTATTTTTCTACAAATCCAACAACTATCAATGCACCCAAAATTTTTAAAAGAGCATTTCCTGGTGTAAAAATTAAATGTAGGCAAAAAAGGAGCAAAACTCGATAGCATAACCATGAAAGATTACATCACGTTATCTTGCTGACAGTTACTGTATATCGAAAGTTTCAAATTGAACTTGTACATTAAAAAAGAATTTAGATCCTCTTATTTTGTTGAGCAACATCATATGGAAGTGTGAAAAAAGAGACATTATTAATAAAAGCCAACAACATATGCCAAGAAAGAGTATATAAGTGAGGAGACAACCCTCACTCTATGAGCTAATTTTTAGGGTTGAGTTAGGTCCAATCTCACATTTTAAGATGGTATCAGAGCCTATCCTAGATTAATTAACGGGTCATCCATCATATTATTCACGTATCAAGCCCAAAAGTATTGGGCGTGAGGGGGTGTATTGAGAAAAAATCAAGTCACACATCGACTAAAGATAGTACCAAGAAAGAGTATATAAGTGGGAGACAACCCTTGCCTTATGAACTAGTTTTTGGAGTTGAGTTAGATCCAAATCCACATTTTAAGAACATAATATCATTTTATTTCCGGGAACCACTTTCAAATTGAGAAACCTAATTACCTGCTATATATCCAACTCATAAACGTAGGAGAAAAAAGAAAAAGAACAAGACTCCTGGGAACAAACCATTGTAAATGGAAATAGATGGTACAGGAAGGATAAGAACATACCAGAGCAAAAATCCATCATCTATTACTAAATTGTCCTGAAATGTATGTACATCATTTTCACCAGCACAAGAGTGGATACATTTGTTTCAGTAAGGGAAAAAAAAAATTCGGGTTATGTCATAGCTTCTCAGATCTATACATCAATTTGCCGCTTCTAATCTAATTTATAACAAACGAGCCTAATGAAGTCCATTACCCTGTTCCTTGCAATCATATCATTCTTTGTATATGATCATTAACAAGGTAAGATAAAGTTGGAAATAATGACAGTAAAAATAGCATTGTTCTTGGTATTTCATGCATCCAACAAGAGTACCTATCCTATCACTGCCAAGAAGGAAAAATTGTCTTGAAATCAGATTTAGGAAGAGGGGCTTCACGGAACCAATCATGAAGGAGAGCATCTTCTGCTGTTATCCTCTGCAAGAAGTAAAACAATTTTAATTTGAGTTTCATGTCACAGAAAACAAATAACAATTTATTCAATGAATTATATATACCTTTTCAGGGTCATAAGTTAGAAGCTGCTTCAACAAGTCAAATCCAAGCTCAGATAAAACTGGCAAACATTTTAAGCTTTGGGTTGTCAAGGCAGTATGGTCGTTTATTGGACGCAGCTGGGAACTTCTTCCTTAGTGTATTAAACCTGAAATATCAATAACTTACAGTCAAACAGTTGCAAAGTGTAACTGCTTTATAAACCATAACATAGAACTCTTATCAAGAAGAAAAAGAGAGAAGACATGCTTACAATTGCTTAACAAAATTTGCTTTAGCCCCAGGTAATTTGGATAATCCTGGCCAAATTTTCTCATCAGGTGTACCCAGGGTTTGAAAAATCTGCAGACATTTGACAAACAAAGAAGTCGTTTACTAGAATAGCAGAGCTCTCAATAAATAGATGATGTGAAGAAAAACCAAGTGACTTTAGTAATAATAACCTTATCAAGTTGTTCAAGTTCACTTTTACCCCTGAACAGAGGTTCCTTGGCAATTAATTCAGCCATTATGCAGCCCACCGACCACATGTCAATTGCTGTTGAGTATTCTTTAGCACCCAGTAAAAGTTCAGGTGCTCTGCACAAACCAATACAACATTCATGAGTTGACATATACATTTCTCTACCAATATGAATGAAAAATCACAAACCAGATACATCTAGAGATAACTTCAGTGAAAACTAAAATAATACTATAATGCTACTCACCTGTACCATAGTGTAACCACAACAGGAGTATATGGCTTCAGCGGGCTTCCATACTGCCTTGACAACCCAAAGTCGCATATTTTAAGCTTCCCATCATGGTTCAGCAGGATGTTTGATGACTTCAAGTCCCTATGGATTACCCAATTATCATGGAGATACTTGACACCTTCAAGAAGTTGCCGTACCAAGGATTTAATTTCACTCATGCTAAAGGGCTGCTTCTTAACCTCCATCAGCCCCTTCAGGTCATACTCCATGTGCTCCATTACCATAAAAGTACCATCAAAATCATCAACAACTACTTCTTTAACATTCACAATGGAGGGATGATTAAAAGACAAGAGAATGTTTATTTCTCTCAAGGATGACATTGGAAATCCATCCCTCTCTATGTTCATCTTCACTTTCTTCAATGCTACTAGTTCTCCAGTCTTCTTATCCCTAGCCTTGTAGACAACACCATAAGTTCCTTCGTTTATTTTCTTAATCATCTCAAACTCGCACACACTTCTGCAACTCTGAAGCATGTTTATGTTTCTCTGCACATGCATCAATCCACCACACTCATCAGAATCTGATGGAGAATCACCATCATTACTTTGTTCCTCAACATTGACCATGGAGTCCATAAGGAAGTCCTTTTCAGAATCGTTGTCATCAGAAGAAGCACCCAAATCATGATCTCTTCCACTGCTTCCTGATAATCTAGTGATTGTGCTCTCCGAAGATCCACCGCCATGGAATTCACCAATTTCAGGACTGGAGCTCACTTTGCCATGCTTCTGTTTATGATCAGCACCTCTTGGCGAGGGACCATCATCACAAGCCCATCTTGACTTTGTGATTGTCCATCCTTGCACATCATTCTCTTCCTCCAAATCGTGTGTGTAGCTTCCCGAATCTGTCAAAGGCTCCTCCATAACATCCCCACAATCAAAACCACTGGCTCCAGGACTGCTAGGTAGAGATGGACAAGGAGGAGACAGAGCAGCAATCTGCAAGATCCCACTTTTTGAAGAGACTCTTCCTTCCTTCTCTGCTAGGTCCCATATGATTGGAGAAAACTTCCTTCTCTTCTCTGGCGGTGGCACCACAGAGGCAAGCTCGTGTTCAACACAGATCTCACCTTCCTCTTTTTCAACATGGAACCGCTTCTCTCCTGAACAAGCGAAGAAGGTTGCGAGAACCACCCACTTCCACGCCGAAAGAACCATTCTTATGGTGATCAAACCCCTTGGTGGAAACATATTTGCAAAATTCTCTTCTCAGGGAAACACTTTCGCCCTGCCGCCGTGTGATTGACAAACATTTCAAAATTAATTTCTCAATTATTATGATAAAAGACATCATCCAATAAAATCTCAAAAACATTATATTAAATCATCAAATAATATATTAAAATTTCAAAAACATCATATTAAATTATCAAATAATATATACCTTGTCTCAATCGTAACAATAATTTATCTTTAATTTTTTAACTTTTGACTTTTATGAACGTTGATCTTCCTCCTCAATTAAATCAAACCAGTATTCTCTCTGCACAAAAAAAAAAAAAAAACTCATTTTATTAAATTGATCAAATTTCACATATTATAAACCATAATTTTATTTATAATATTTATTGTTAGACTAATAAATTTTCAATAAATATAATTAATTCAACACTAATATTTATTTAAAAATTTATTTTAACGATTATTTTAATTTATTCAATATATATTAAATAATATAATATAATTATTAATATAATATATCACACGTAATAACATTGAAAATTTTAATTTTCTGTCAGCACAAGCACAAGCCATCTCAGAGGTATCGAATTCCCTTACCGGCGGCGACACGAAAAGCGAAAGCGAAAGGAGAAAAGCTGGACGGGAGAAGCGGCCTTCGTTGACGCGTTTGTTTGTTTGTTTTGTCTGAGAGTCAACTGAGGTGTCACGAGGGGTGGAAATGGACCAGCTCTCTGTCAGGAATCTTTAGTATGATGTATTTAAAGTCTGATTTGGTCTGATTTATTTATTATATAGGTCAGATTAAATTTTTTTAAAAAATCTGTTTAAATAAAAAGGTTAAGCTCAAGTTTTAAAAAAAGTCTGTTAGACCTATCAGATTTGCCTATTTAATATATATATTAAAACTTAAAAATAATATATTTATTTTTTAAAAAATATTTTTTCTTATTATGAAAGTAAATGATCAATCACTTTAAAAAATTATCTTGAAATTTTCATAAATGATTAAGAGAGACATATCTATAACTTATAGGATCATATTTGATAATTTATAAGAAAAACATATCTATTATGTTATTTTTTATTTTTAATTATTTATTTTTATTTAATCAGATTTTCAGGCCAGATCAGACCTTTATGCAAGTCATGTTCAGACAAATAACAAGTCAGACTTAAACTTAATGATAATGATACGGGTCAGGTTCAAACCTATTAAAGCTTGGCCTAGCCTGGTCTATTTCCACGTCTAGATGTTACCGACTTAAATAAAATAACGTCTTTCAAACCATGAGGCGGCGTCTTATCGATTATTGCTGAATTTCAAGCGTTTTACGAGATCCTATGCATACATCATTGACAACAATAAAAATTATAAATCTAATAAAATATTACCAAAAGAAATCAATTTTTTATTTGTTTAAAGTTATTTTAAGTATTTTATTGCTCCTTCCTTTCTAATCTATAGGATCAATTAAAAAATAACATGTAAGATTATAAAAATACCAAATGAAAAATGTCAGAAAACTAAAAAAAAAAGTCACATTACAAAATAGGAAGAACAACGAAAAAATTTGATATTGCAAAAGCCAAAAATATATATAAGAAATTAAATATAATTAACAAATAAAAAAACTAAAGTGAAGAGAATTTGACTTTTAGATCAAACATTGTTAATAATGATCACAAAACAATACATCAAATCCAAAATTAATTTCACCAAACTAATTTATAATTATTAATAATGAAAATTATTTCATTGAATATATATATTTTATTGGATAATTTTCCTCTTAAATTATTTTTTCTAACTTATATTAATTTGCCATTACTTTTATATTATTATTTTTTATTGACCGTATTTAACTTCTACTTTTTTATTAGTTAAAAAATTCGAGACACACAAAAATGATTGTGTCCAAGTCTAGTATGTGGTAGTCACAAAAGAAGATGAGTTGATATTTATCAACATCAACATCAACATCAACAACACCTTTAACCTAAATTAATTGGGGTCGGTGGTAGATGAACCCAATGATAAATCGAAAATAGAACAAAAGAGAGAAACAAAGTTAAAATAAAAGAATGGTGAGAGGAGAAAAGAAAAGAAGAAGAAAAGAATTAAAACAAGGAAACAACTGGAACATAGACTACTAAAGGGTTTAACCCTCCACCAGACTTATAGCTTTTCTCCACTCCGT